>JASAUF010000580.1:0-600000 GCA_030180095.1 Magnolia changhungtana
CATGATTTGATTATTGATAACACATTTTCAAGTAAGCTCATATTTCGGATGCGGTATTGAATGATGTGAGGTTAATTACAATGTTTGTCTCAACGCTGTGAAGTATCCATGTGACTACCTTCGAATTATTGGCGGTCCAAGGTAGGAGTTCCTTTTCATCATTTGATTTGCCCATAGAATCATCCACATAGTCATAGAGGCTCTTTCTTGCTAGGAAATGCTTTCATTGAAACTACCACAAGGAATTTTTTTTCCCATCCAACTTAACATGGATAGTTTCGATCCTATCGGAGGGATTCATGGATGCCAAAAAAAAAAAACTACGAAGAAGAAGTGTACCACTGATTTTTGGTAATGCAAAGACGGGTGCAGGACTGGATCTGGCGAGCAGAGGTAGTGCGTGCAACTTGGAACACAATCAAGCACTGTAGAGAACATTAGTCATGAAAAGGTCAAAAGTAAAATACCGGTCTATAAAGCCCTTCACTGATTTTAGATTCACCATGGAAAGATCATAGTATGGATTATGTTATATGAGGAAATCGATAATGTTGTGGGTTTATGATTGAAATTGTTGATCATTTTCTAAGATGGTTCAGTTCATTTCTTATAAGAAGATCATTTTCTAAGATGGTTCAGTTCATTTCTTATAAGAAGGCTACATGTTACATGTAAGGCTCATTTGGATGCCTGTAATTGGAATACACTGGAATTCTGCAGTGTATTCACATTGACCTTGCTTTGATTAAGTATATTAGTTTTGAAATCCCAAATTAGTATACATGTGACATTAATGATTTTAATAAGCCCATTGGAACTTTGGGAAAAAAATGAGAAAATTTCTAGCCTCTGGTGGGCCACAAAGCAGACCCACCATATGGTTCAAACACTAGATGATGAAAATGAGAAACATAAATTCTTTAGGGTCATACATGCCCAACTATGCAAAAAAGATGAACATCTAACTAAAAATGTTGGAAACAACACACTGAGGATGCCATCAATCTCCCACAATGATGGAAAAGAAAAACATCTCTACAAAACTGGTAGCACTACATTGATCAGAATCGTTGATTTGGTGGGATGGGCTCAAAAGGAAAAGCAATCACACTGTCGTGTATCAGCTGTTGTATCCACAACCAATGGGTCCCAATTACAATAATATATCAATTAGGCTCTCTCCTTTTTCAATGATTGATCCACGATGAATCATGGCGATCATGTCAGCATTCCTCACTGTAGTCAGGTGATGGGCCACAATGACAGTGGTTCAGTTGACTACATTGAGCGCACTGTCGCTTCATCTAGGAGGATTCATGGGTCCTTTTAGAATTGCTCTGCCTATAGCAATCTCTGCTTCTGCCCTCCTGCTAGCTGAGTTCTGTGCTACCCCCTGTGAACACACACACACACACACACACACACACACACACACACAAAAGGCTCTGCAAGTTTTTCATTTTCTTTTTCACCTTTTTAGTCTCTGGAATCTGGATCCATGCTTCATAACTGAAAAGTCTCTATATTTTGACGACAGGCGCAAAGTTTCCCTTTGTGGTGAAATGGTCGGATGCAATGTGACTTTCTTTCTGTATTCCAATCCATTCTGACCAAAGAAGCTCTTAGTATCCTCTCTCTAATGGTTGAACCCCCTTTTTTATGTTTTGGTCATTCAATGCCCATCAATTGGTATTTGCAGTATTTCCAGATGATATTTTGCTCACTTTAAAGACCAAGCTCAGATGTAAGCACTCCTGAATTCATTTTGCCCTTACTTGGAGAAATATAATATTCAATCCTCCCAACCAATAAGCAACAATTATGGACATTCAGCATTCACTAACCATAAAAGTTTGGATATATATATATATATATATATATATATATATATATATATATATATATATATATATATTATGTTTTTCTTTTTGTTAGTAATGAGAGAAGTTGCATCAAGCTAAGTCCCGGAATCCCCAATAGATGCACCTATTTTAGAAACACTCTCCTTTGTAGGAACACCAAATCTATGTATGTGGTTTAACAATATGCTTCAGCGAGAGGATAAATCCTAACTTTTGTTAAAAGATGAAAGCAAGCTTCCAAAATTTTATTGGGCCTGTCCATGGCCAAATGTTTCTATAGCATCGAACCATTTATTCTTTTATTGTCTGGAACTTAATCTTGATTCATTCCAAAGAAGTCATATATGAAGAGTCTCATCTGGGGGTGGAAGCTATTTGTCAAACATACTTGCTAGCATGTTGGTTTTCAATTGGATGATTCCCCCCCCCCCCCCCAATTTCTTAAGAGCTTCACCACTGATCAAGAGATTTATGAGATTGTTACTTTATGGTTAAAAGAAAGTTATAAAGTGGAATTACCTTTCAAACAAACAAAAAAAAAGTTTTAAAGTGGAATGGAAGAAAGTTTATCGTTGGTACCTTCAGAAGGGCTTCAATGGTCAGATTGGATGAAAACAAGCCTATAGAAAGTTAGCTTTGAAAGTGATGGCCTCTTATAAACTTGGGTATTTTATGCAATTCCAATATTTTAGAGCATTTGGAAAGCTTATAAGAAATTGTGAATCCAGAAATGTCATCCGCTCATCCGCTACAAATGGATGAAGTGAGAAATAAAACCCCGTGGATGGTCTGGAATGACATTGAACAAGTGATTTTAAAATTTTTATTTTTATTTTTATTTATTTTTATTTATTTTATAAATTGCGACCAAATCAAATAAAGAGGACATTGATTTGGAATTGGACCTTTTAATTGAAGATCAAACCATTAATTTTCTACACAGACATAACAGAAGTTTAAAATAAGCATTGTAGATTAATACCCAAGAGTTTTAGATTCAGTGGTTGTGAAAACATTGGTTGTACCTTAACCAACTTTTCTGTAGGCCCCAGGGTGCATGTGTTGTGGCCTGAAAATGAGGCCTCTTCAATTAGTCAATCCTCCTTAACCATCCACTCTTCCTAAGGGCCCGTTTGGATACCACCAGATAAGTTACTTTTTCTTACAACAGTAGATAAGTGACTTATTTCAGATAGTAAGTTTGGTTTATGATTAGTTATAAGAAACTTTTTTAAAAATTAAAAGTATCTTCTTGCATGCCCATTGTAATACAGATGACAAAATGGTGCATATGCTTAGCCCACAAGGAAATATGATATTTTGGGGGCAAAAAAGCTGTGACCTTAAAAAAAAAAATAAACGCTAGTCAAAAAGAAAAAAAAAAAAAGCTGTGGGAAATATTTAGGGCCAAACTTAGATGTAGGAAAATGTGAACAAGATTTGCGGCCAATTTTCCAACTTTCTAACTTGGTCACTTCTGCATGTTTATTGTAACATTATTATTATTATTATTATTAGTATTATTATTATCATTATTATTATTATCATTATTATTATTATTATTATTATTTTTCACTTATAAATGGAGGACGACCAGGCCATTTGCTTTGGACATATGGGAAGAGAAAAAAAACCACCAACACTGCAGCAGAATCACAAAGTCAGTGGCAGAAGATTGGTTCATATCAGCCTGTATTGCTCCGTGACTCTGATTTCTGGCCCAACACCATATGTTTAATAAGTCCAATTTCACACACTTTAAATCTAAATCTCCCACTAAAAATTTGACAGTGTAAATGGAATGAGGAGGCACATGAACACTTTAAAATATTACCTAAACATATCTTAAGAGCATAAGAGAATTTAACATGCAACTTGCCATGATTTAAGGAGGGCCACTGAATCGATTCTAATATTCAAAGTTCATTGTGATGAAATTCCCTAATTATTTCCAGAATTTTTGTTTTATATTGGCCTTTTATGAAACACACGTGATCCTAATTCGTCCTCCTTGGCTCGAGTCAATTCTTCAATTTTCTTTGAATTATTCATAATATTTTTCGAATTAATTTCTGAATTCTGAACTATTCATTATTCTTAATATTTCCCAAATTTGAGGGATTTATCTTTTGTGTCCACGTTGGCTTGTGGAGCCTTTTTGAGTTTTTTGAGCAATTTCGTTGATTAGCTTCAATTGTGGAATGCTTTTTGGCATGCCATGATTCGGCCTCAGAGAAAAAGGATGAGCAACTGTCAGTGGAATGCTTTTGTGGCAGCCAATAATTTCCACGATTCAATTGTGGAATGCTTTTGTGGCATGCCATGACTAGTTCCTCATCCCATGTGTCTTCTTTATCATAAATGGAAAACACATGATAGCAGAGTGCTTCACAGCCCTTAGGTTTATGGATCTTGGGTTTGGATTGGCAAAAGAGTGCCCGTAGATAAATGGGTCGAAGGTTATAGGCTCTTGATGGATATGGTTGATATTCTGTGGAGGAGGAACATCGTGTTTTGGAAGTGGGTTGTTGGTAACATTCGGGCACTTTTGAATAGTGGGTGCAGGTATTTTCTTGCTATCAATGAGGCCTTGGATTTCGTAATGGAGTCTCATGCAACGGTCGGCCATGTCCTTGGTGAAAGGCAATGGGGTATATTTCTTACTTCATACAAAAATTATTTCAGTCATTTGTGTTGGTGTGTATGCAACTACGCATCAAGCTAAAACACTGTAAACACATGTAGCTTATTAATTATAGTATTAGTTTGAAGGATGCCTTGTATCGCTTAAATGTTAGTGAGAGCTAGAGTCGATATTTATCTTGATTCTCTTTCCTTATTGTCAATCCGTTTTGGGTTAAATATTTCAATGTGGTATCAGAGTCAAAACCACAGTGTATTTCGGCCATGCAATACAGGGGTCACACCACCTGTTGCTAATTGCCAATGGATTTTGGGTTGGATGCTTTAATATGGTATTGGAGTCGAGAGTTATACTGTGTTTGCCCCATTAGGGATCACATAACCCGTTTGTTACCTCCACACTGACCCGCATAATATCTCCACCTAGAATCCATATCCTCTGCTTGCCACAAGTAAGAAAATCCCGTTTTCCTGCATCTTGATTGGTCTACAATGAAAATACAAATTTTAGATTTTTCATCAAGTTTTTAACGCTTTTGAGATGAAATATGAACATAACAAATGCAACCGAAAATTTTGAGATGTTTTACAGAAGGCTTATGACCTGACCATGCTTCAATCGGTGTTTTGTCATCCACAACTTTTGTAGGACTCCGATTAAACAAGTAAACAATTGTAGACACAGCTTCAGCCCAAAAAGTATTTGGGATGCCTTTCTCCTTTAACATAGAACAACTATTTCAACAATTGTTCCATTCTTCTGTTCTGCAACGCCGTTTTGCTGAGGTATGTAAACAACAGTCAGTTGCCTCTCGATTATTTCTTCACAATATGTGATCTCGAATTCCTTAGAGACATACTCGCCGCCACAATCACTTTTCAACATCTTGATTTTGAGATCACTTTGTCTCTCAACTTGTGATTTGAATCCCTTGAAGATCGAAAGAGCTTCTGACTTTTGCTTTATGAAGTACACCTACATCATTCTTGTATAATCATCAACAAAGATGATAAAATACAAGCTTCCACTAAGTGATGGAGTTTGCATTTTTCTACAAATATCAGTGTGGATCAACTCCAAGGGCGCCTTTGCTCTCCACGTGCTTCTTGAGAAAGGTGCACGATGACGCTTTCCCAATGCACAACCCGAGCAAATGTCATTTTTAAGTTCGAAAAGTAAACCATCTACCAGATTTTTCTGATCCATAAACTTTAACCCATGAAAGCTCAAATGCCTCAGTCTTTTATGCTAAAGCCAAGATTCATCAAGTGTCTCGGCTTTCCGTGCACAATCGATCGAATATCGCAACTTAATAGGAAAATTACGATTTTTCTCCATATTCACCTTAGCGATTACTTGATTTGTACCATTTTTGTCATAGATAATGCAAGAATCATTTTTGAAGAATATATAGTGCCCATTTTGAACAAGTTGCCCAACACTTATCAAGTTTTGATCCAAGTCAGGAACAAATAAAACTTGTTTTATATACTTGACCACTTTCTTAGTTTCAATGGCAATTGTCTCCTTTCCATTTGCTTTCACAATAACACCATTTCCCAAACGGACTTGAGATCTGATAGATGAGTCGATATTTGTGAATATCCAATCATCACCTGTCATATGATTGCTGCATCCATTGTCCAAGTACCATATGTCTTCAGTTTGAGTGAGTGAGTACTGACATGCAAAAAACATGTTTTCTTAAACTTTTTCTTCAAAGAAGTTTGCAGCATGCTGATTATCCTTGAAACGACAATCCTTCTTTACGAGTCCAAACTTTTTACAGTTAAAACACTAACGTTTGCCTCGATTCCACACTCACTTTCAATATTGGTAGACTTTTTGCAAAAGTCGCAGGTAAGATTTGAATTTTTACCTTTGTTTCGATTTTGCCATTTCCCTTTCATCGATTTTCCACCTTTTTTTGTAATTGCCTTCATTCTTTCCGGGACCAGCTTGTGTCTTCTCGGAAGAACTTTGTGAACCAATTGAAAGTTTTGTTTGAAACGCACTTTCAATTGATTTTTCTTCACGCCTCAACAATCTTTGCTCATGTGATTCTAAAGAGCCCATCAACTCAACCAATGATAAGGTTGAAAGGCCCTTAAATTCCTCTATTGCGGCAACAACAACATCATATTTTGCAGAGAGGCTTATTAAAAGCTTCTGAACCACCTTTTCATCACAAATAGAATCTCCATAGATCCTAATCTGATTCACTACTTCAATCACTCCTGAAAGATAATATTTCATCTTTTTTGAGTCTTTCATTTTCAGATTTTCATACTCTCTCCGTAGAATTTGTAACTTGATGGCAATCACTTAGACGTACCTTTGAACTCCTATTGTAAAGTGTCCCAAGCTTGCTTTGTAGTTTGAGATAGAATGATTCTAGAGAAGATAGAATCAGAGAGTACTTTGTTGGATGAAGAAGAGGGCCTTCACATCTTTCTTCTTATTCTCCTTCGGTTGTTCTTGTTGTATGGCAGAGAGAGATGTGAGATTAGTTGTAGTTAGATAACCGGTTTCAACAATCTCCCATAGCCCTTGAGATTGGAACAGGTCTTCATTTTGATGCTCCAATGATCAAAGTTCTCCCCTCCAAAAATGGGAATTGCGGGATGAATCGTTGTACCATTTGTTGTCATCGGTTCTACTTCTTTAGAAGTTTCTAACACCTAGTCAAGACCCAAAACTAAGCTCTGATATCACTTTGTAGGCTATTGTAGCCTTTTTACTTAGAAAAAATAACTTAGGAATAGGAGAATAATGATATTTATTGTATGGCTTCTTCATACTTGAAAATGAAATCCATACACATATTTATAGGCTTTTGGATACATTCAACAAATAAAAGCTATTTAATAGATGCATTAAAAAAAATAATAATAAAATAAAAAAATACTAAGGGACATGTGACTCTTCAACAAAGAGACATGAACCTTTTCACAAAATTCTAAGCATGAATACATGCATGTATTGCAACAAATACATGTATTCCAAAAGATACATGTACTAGAACAAATACATGTATCTCTCTTCAAGTGCATTAATTCAACAATTCCTGCTAACCGGAATGCAATAACACCACTATATAAAACACAAGGTGAAAAGTTACAAGCCACAAACAAACACTGTTATAAGTAAACATAGAAACAGGACATGGACTTATAGCTTCCACTAGAAAACAACACAACACAAACACGATTGATATTATTTTATGTTAAATCATCAATTGCCATTCGCTAGTGGAAGTGCATCTACACTTAGCAACACGACCCAACACACACCCCGACCAAAATACCAACCGGAATGCAATAACACCCATTACAGCAAAGGGTCGTTCAGGATATTGCATGAGGAACCGGGACAACCATCATTCCTGTGGAGTCCACCTTCCAGCATTATCCTTGACAGGGGAGTTCCTCTGTTAGTAACCCCATTGCCATTCTGACAGCGGGCAAAGGCAGATGGAGCAAAGCTGGCCACAAGCACCATGGCCACCAACATGAGCAAATTAAGTAACCTTCTTACTCTCCATCCCTACCTTTCTCTCTTGCTTACTTCAGAATGTATGTTGTATGCCTCTCCCTCAACTCCTTTTTAGAACAAGCGACAAAAAATGAGGCAGATCTAAAACTCAAGTGGGCCAAACAAGAGCGAAAATTGGGGAAAGAGTTTTCTATTATTGAAACCTTTTTGGACTCCACCTTGGTGTTTATATGGCATCCAAACCATTTATAAGGTCATTCCCACTGAGATGAACTGAAATCACAAAAAAACTTAGCTTGATATGAAGCTTTTGTGGCTGCATGAATGTGTCAACGTGGTCACTAAACCCCAAACAACTCATATTTCCTCATATAGTCTACGCAAACGCACCATTTTGTCCTCTATTTATCAGCGCCAAAATAAAATAATAAAATTAAAAAAAAAAAAATCTGTTACAATAAGCATGTAAAAAAGATTGAATTTGTATGGAATTCCCCGCATCTATTTGGGCCCTAATTTTAATGTTAGAGTTATTAACTTGATGAATTCGGTGTGCATGGTCCGAATACTTGAAACTAGCGAGTTACCTAAACCTTAACTCCACTTAAGGAAACTAAGTTAGGAAGGGTGTTCAAAGAGAAATAGTAAAACTTAGGGCTAAATTGAAGTATTTTGAGGTGCTTGAATGAATAAAATCATGGGAATTAGGGGTATGGAGAAATTCTATCAAAACTGAGGAACTAAGTGCAATTTTTAAAGAATTATAACATTTGGGCTTTTATGGGTAGCCCATTGGAGAGCCTTAGGCCTTAGAGGCCCAACCCATAAGAGAAAGCAAGAGGTGGAAGGTGGAAGCTAGAGGTAGAAAGTGGAAGCAAGAGCTGGAAGAGGAGGTAGTTTGCTAAGTGTTATTAGGTGAAATAAAAGAAGGAAAATCAAGAAAATTAAAGAGAGAGTTCTAGAGTTTGGGAGGAAGAAGAAGACCTAAAAAGGAGTTTTGAAGGCTTTCATGCTTGATAAATTCAGCCAAACAGGTTACTAACCTAAAACTTGAGAGGAAGCAAGACTGAGTGAAAGATACCTCGTTTCAACACTGAGGTATTGGTAGTGGGGTTGGCTAACAGTGAAGTGTGAACTGACAGTGGGGTGTACTAACAAGCTAACAAAAAAAGAAAAAAAGATTACTAACCTAAAACTTGGAAATTTGGTAGCTTCTGTGTGCCCTGTTGTTGCACATATAACTAGACATAGGAGTTGAATAAAGTCGTGAAATTTGGTGAGTGTCAAGTACACTCATACAGATTCTATTATGGAGAAAATCATGAATTTTAGTTGGTCCGAATATAGCAATGGGAAAATAAACCAAAAAAAAAATATTATTTATTTATTTATTAAACTCACACACAACCACTGTGATGAAGGCGGAATTTGATCCTGGGTCTCTAACACAGCTCCCTAGAGACAAGTTATTGGAGGGAACACTACTAAATTTTATGTACATTGTCTTGTCCTCAACCTGAAGCAATTAAAAAATATCTTAGAATGTATCGCTTCCAAACCATAAAGAAATATTGGATAAGAAAAAAGAAATTTTACACAAATACCATCAACAAAGCAAAACCCTAGAAATCTCAACTCACTCAAAAGGCTTACTTAAAAATTGATCTGGGTTGGGATGATTTTTGGAGATCCTCAACTGGATCCATTTGCAATCCTCCATTTGGGAATAGTTAAATAACCTATGATCCCACTATTATGTGTAACATCCCGAACTTTACAATATTTGAGTATTGAAAGTTCTCAACTGTTACCATGGAATTTAACTTATTAGTTACATGTGTACGATACCAATCTAGCTATCCTAACCTTACATCCATTCTCCAACACGAATCTGACCGTTGGGAATAATCTCAATTCATAAATCATGTCATCTGATCATTCATTTTGAGATAGGATAATCATATACCCAAGCATTCTCACTTGTCCATCATAACCAACCATTTAATCAACTATTCATCGCTAAGTAAAGATTTCTGACCGTCCACTCGGAGTTTGGACAGCCTAATCATAGTAAACTAGCTACTTGATCTTAGCATCCACTCGTACATATATCGAATTGAGATTTTGATCCGTTCATCTTATTCATCATCTATGAATATACTTAATCCACCATTAAAATTACAATTTGAGAAACTTACACATATGAACAAATCACTTGAATCTAACGGTGTACATGTTCTACCTCTTGATCACTCCAAAAACCCACTTGTGATTATCCGTTTACAAAACTGACCATACACCCAATTACATACATGATTAAAGTACTAACCATCAAGTTTTTCTATTTTTAACATGTCATCTGACCATTCATTATGTTGGTTGACACATGTACATTCCTTTAATTAATTTAGTGAATAATTCTTTATTCATAATGATTTAGATATAATTTATTTTGTAAGAATTACTTAGAAATATGCTATAACCACGTAGAACCATTAGATTTTTAAAAACTCTTAAATCAACAATAATTACGAAAATGCCATTAACCTAGACCATTGAATTCCAAATCACATGGTTTCATGATTCGTTTGAGGTCAAATTTCATACCATGCCTATATATTATAAATTAACCACACATGTCAAATTTCAGCCATTAGATCATTGTAAAAGTGGCATAATCGACAAATCAGCTTCTTAATCATTAATTTTGGTATCTATTAATTGAAGAAAGCTTGTTGGTAGTCATAGTAGGATATTTCCATTCATATGAATGACTTGAATTGCCCATAATATGGACCAAGTGTGAAATATGAAGACCCTACTTTGGTAGACTTTTACTTAGTATGATAAGAGAGTACTAAGTAACTTAGTATGCAATCCGATTTCGCTGGAACGTAGCCTTCCTTATTTTATAAATAATTCTTTATTTCATTATGTACGCCGTGGAAATAGGACTGTGTATTGAGTTACTCATTACGCTCTTATCATACTAAGTAAACTTAGTTGGGCCCACTGTGAATGTATTTTGTTTATCCAAGCCATCCATCCATTTTTCTAGGTCATTTTAGTGGTTGAGTTTGAAATTGAAGAATATCCAAATCTCAAGTGGACCATACCACGGAAACAGTGGGAATGATGATTTTCACTGTTGAAACCTTCCTATGGCCTACAATGATGTTTATTTGTCATCCAACCTGTTCATGAGATCACAACGACATGGATGAAGGGGAAACAGAAATATAAGCTTGATCCAAAACTTCTGTGGCTTCTAAGAATTTTTCAACGGTGGACGTTCAATTCATACTTTTTCCTATGGTGTGGTTCACTTGAGATTTTTATATGCTTCATTTTTTATATCATGCAATAAAATTATCTGTTAAAATGGATGGACAGAGTGGATAAAATACATGAACCACGGTAGCCCCGGAGGTTTTACTAGTATGCTTAGCGTAGTGAGTTACTCAGTACACAATCCACTTCCATTGGGGTGTGTTGGAAGGAAGCAGATTGTCTGGTGTACCCGCCACCAGCCTAAGCGAATTACTAATGGGTAAATTCTGTGGGGTCCACCATGATTTAAATATTTCATCCACTCTGTCCATCCATTTTAACATATAATTTGAGGGCTCGATCCCAAAAATTAAGTATATCCCAATCTCAAGTGGACCTCACCACGTGAAAGATTGTGAATTGAAATTCTACCGTTCAAAATTTATTGGGTGCCACAGAATTTTTGGATGATACTTTTATTTATCTTTTCCTTCATCCATGTCTGTGTGATCTTATGAACAGGTTGGATGATAAATAAACATTATTGTGGGCCCTAGAAAGGTTTTAATGGTGGAAGTCATTATTCTTACTGTTTCTTGTAGTTGTGGTTAACTTAAGATTTGAGCATACTTCAATTTTCAATTTTGAACCCAACCCTTAAAATGAACTGGAAAAATAGATGGACAGAGTGGATAACCCACATACATTCACAATAGGCCCAACTGAGTTTACTTAGTACGATAAAAGCTTATTGGGTAACTCAGTATGCAATCCGATATGTAGATACTTGTCGTGTGAAGACCCACACCGACGCTCCCAAGCTCCGAGTTGTATGAACGGTTTAAAGGACATCAAAGTTACATGGCCCCACAATGATGTATTTATTATGTCCACACTGTTCATCCATTTTTCAAGATCATTTTATAGAATTAGAAAAAAAATGAATCATATCCAAAGCTGAAATGGACCACACCAAAAATAGCAGTGAGGATAATGATTTTCACCATTAAAATTTTCGTAGGGCCCACCATAATGTTTATTTTCCATCCAATCTGTTAATAAGTTCACAAATATATGGATGAAGAGGAAAAAATAAATTTCATATTGATCCGAAACTTCTGTAACCCCAAAAGGGTTTAACTGGTAGACGTTCAATCCCCCACTACTTTTTTCAGTGTGGTCCAATTGATCTGTAGATCTATTTTATTTCTTGGCGTAAGCCTTAAGACAAGCTCGCCAAATGGATGGACGGTTTGGATATAACACATACCTCATGATGGGATCCATAAAACTTGCTGACGTTAATACACTAGCTATATAGCTGGTGGGTGGTACACCAGCCAATCCGCTTCCATGCTGGAAATAGACGATTCTCACTCATTGTTGACCGACTTTGATTTAAAAACATGTTACCATTAAGGCCTGTTTGGTCGGGCAGATTAGATGGGATTGGATGATATTAGACTAGATTGCACGGATTTTAAGGTAATGAGTCAGTGGATTGGTGCAAGATTTATGGGATTGCTATATCGGGTCTGTTTGGCATGCCCGCCAATCCCAGAATTAAACCTTTCAATCCCTCCAACCAAACACGAGCCAGGCAATTTTAAAGGGATTAGGGTGGATTGGATGGAATTTAAAGGTAATAATGGTGATGTTAGTGGATTGTCTTAAGATCTGTGGGATTGCTATATCCCGGGATAAAGATCCCGTGTCTTTTGGCAGGCTTAGCCAATCCCGGGATCTCTCTTCTAATCCCTTCCAATCCCATCCAATCTTCCCGGCCAAACAGGCCCTTAGAGTATTCATTTGATTAAGAAAGGCCGCCAACCGCGTGTTTGGCCGGACAGATCCCATGCGGTTAGAAGGGATGGGATGGTAAAATCCCGGGATATGCCAAACAAGCCAAACAGACCCGATGAACTTGTCCCATGATATATCAAACCCATGGATCTTAAACCAATCCACTGACACTACCATCATTACCTTAAAAACCATTCCATCCCTCCTAATCCCATTGCGTGTTTGGACGGATAGATTGAATGGGATTTGAAGGTAAAATCCGAGGATATGCTAAACGTGCCAAACATACTCGGTGAACTTGTCCCGGGATATAGCAATCCCATGGATCTTAAACCAATCCACTGACACCACCATCATTACCTTAAAATTCATTCCATCCCTCCTAATCCCATTCAATCCGGGCAGCCAAACAGGCTTAGAGTTTTGGTTTTGGCCTTGTATCCAAGACTAGATAGGCCCACTTGGATGTATTATTCAAACCACTTTTTATTTATTTATTTTTTTTTTTTTTTTTTTGGTTGACTACTTTGATTTAAAAACACTAGACTATTCATTTGATTAGGAAAGGCCACCAACCACTTACATTAGAGTTTTAATTTTGGCCTTGCATCCAGGATTAGATGGGTCCACTTGGATGTATTATTTAAACCACTTTTTTTTTTTTTTTTTCTTTTTTCGATTAAGAAAGGCCACCAACCCTATACAATAGAGTTTTGATTTTGGCTTTGCATCCAGGACTAGATGGGTCTACTTGGACACATTATTCAAACTGCGCATTTTTTGTTTTGTTTTGTTTTGTTTTTGTTTTTGTTTTTGTATATTTTTTTTTTAAATATTATTGATAGGGAGACATTCTACAATAGAGGGAGAGCTGGGTACAAGATGAGTCGACTTAGCAAACTCGACTCGTCCGACTTGTACAGATCTAACTCGGTCGAACTGAGTGAGTGAGTTGATCTAAACCAAGTAGACTTTGTCCAAACTAAACTCAAACCGAGTCGAGTTTGGGTCACCTAGTAACTTGACTTAACTCGAGTCGAAATCTGACTCGATACTAACTCGACTCGATTCGAAACTCAACTCAACTCAGGTTCGGGTTGCATGTGTGTGTATATGTGTGTATTAAAAATAAACCTAATCTAACCTACATGTTACACCCAACCTCTCTCTCTCTCTCTCTCTCTCTCTCTCTCTCATTTCCAGCATGGCCACACCCGATGGTCCTGACCTGATAACTACCAGCTCATCTCGAATAAGCAACACATTCACACCCATCCAGCCTACACGCTCACTGCCAACTCTCAACAGCCATCCAACTATCCAAATGAACTAATCAAAGTAATTTTGTATTAGAAAAGACTAATATTTCATGATTTTCATCTATTCTTGTAAAATATATCATGCTAGAGTATTTTAAATTGAGAGTTTTGTAAACTTAGGGTTAGGTAGGGTTTAGTGGAAAAATTGAAATGGGTAGGGTACTTGTATTTGGTCATGATTTGCTCGGGTGCATGAAATTTGGTTAAAGTATGTCTGGCTGGCTCAGGTGCAACTAGGTTGTTTGTGATAAATTCACTTATCCATCAATTCTGCCATGTTATGTTATGAGATGGCCCAAAGATAAGACAAATCTAAAACTCAAGTGGGCTACACATCGGAAAAAAGTGTGCAAGAGAATTTCCTCTCATTGAATCCTCTCTGGTTTCCATATTTATGTGCCATTGTTCAAAACACAAAAATATATGCAGATCCAAAACTTCTGTGGGCCGTTAATGTTTCAACGGTGGACATTCAACTCTCACTGTTTCCCATATTGCAGTTCACTTGAGTTTAATTCGAATCTACCTCATTTTTGGGCCATTTTCTAACATGATCTGGAAAAAGAATGAATGGGGTGGATTTCTCATCAACATCACAGTGGGCCCACCTAGCTGCTAAGAAGTTCCTGCTAAATGCTTTCGCAAGGAATTAGCGTCCCAGTACGTCTTTTGAATGTGCAATTTACCAGTAGATGGTCTGGGACCATCACATTCTGCCCTTGGGCCCCACTATAATGTATGTATTATATCCATGCTATCCACACGGTATGAACCCAAAGATGAGGTAGATCCAAAGCTCAGGTGGACCACACTATGGGATTGAATGCCCACCATTGAAAACTTTTCTAAGGAATTACGGGAAATTTTAAATCTACCTTATGTTTGGTTTCATGTTCTAAAGGACCCGTTTGGCACCATGAATTTAGGAGGATTTCATATCCCTGATTGTTTGGCACCATAACTGAAAGATTGGGTTTGAAATCCTCTGTAAAAACTTGGATTACATCTAAAATCCTTCCAAAAGTGCACGTGTAACATGTGTATCACTAGAATATTAATTTGTTGGGCACATATATCCTAGTAATGATATCCCGAAACAATTAAATTATCAATTGCATCACTATAATTGCTTTAATATGAATATCAGCATCATCCAAACATTGTCCATATAAATCAACGGTTAAAAATTGTTGGCTAGTCGGACATGATCCTGTGATTGTAGCTCATCCAGGATTTAGAATTTTATCATTTTCGGCCAAAGTATATATTTCAGCGGGCTTATTACAACCATTGTGTCAAACGTTATATACTTTCATTAATTAGAGACATTAAAGTGATTTAGTAATTAAATTCAAACCCCTGTAAATATACATGTATAACTACTTTTGGATTAAAGTTGATTCCCAGTCAAGAATGCCAAACACAGTAGGAGGATTTCAAATCCAGGGGGTTTCGAATATAGAGGTTTTGAATCCACGCTCCCAAACCGGACGAAATAATATAAAAAAACGAAGGAAGGATAGCATCCTAAGGAACGCCGATTGCGTCTTACCCGGCTCGTCTCCAGCAGGAGCTTTAAGTGTCCATCGTGATGTATGGGTTTTATCCACACTGTCCATTCATTTTTCTGTATCATTTCCTAAGGTAGGATGAAATTTTAGAAAAATCCAAGGCTCAAATGGACTACACCACAAGAAGCAGCAGTGATAATGATTCTTACCGTTGAAACTTTTATAAATCCCAGCATAATATTTATTTGTCATCCAGCCTATTCATAAAGTTACATAGACTGGGATGAATAGAAAACACAAACATCAGCTCGATCCGAAACTTTTACGGCCCTCAAGAAGTTTTCAACAGTAAGGGTTTAATCCCCATTAGTCCACATATGTCTTGGATTCTTGGCTTATATTCTAAAATATAGTAAAAAATGGATGGTCGGTGTGGATAAAACACATACATCAGGGTGGCCACTCAAAGCTCCTGCCGGCTCCCAGCTGGAGACGGCCGTCCCATCTAAAGCCATCTCGTTACTTCTTTATAACCATATGCATGCATTTACAGCTTATCGAACAGCCCAATACGTCAGTGACATTCCACTTCTCATTTATGGAAGTGGACTAATCAGTCGGTAATCCAGACCATTGGTGACCTAGAGATTTACTTGAGGGACAATTATAACCTTTCAATTTGTGGCCTGAAAAATGACCAAAGATTTGTTGGTAGGATCTTCCTACGCAACCACACCTCTAATATGCACGGTGGAACCCACACCGTTTTAAGTGTCACATCCACTCCGTCCATCGGGCAAGTCATCTAATTCTAACTGTATAACCTAAAATTCAGGCTGATCCAATACTCATTCGATCCACATCATTGAAGTAAAGTGAAAACGTCTGAAAACCTCTAAATTCACATTGTGTGGCGTCATCTGAGTTTTGGATGTGGATGATTTCTAAGGTGTTTGGTAATCCTTGTGGCGTCATCTGAGTTTTGGATGTGGATGATTTCTAGGGTGTTTGGTAATCCTTGTGAATTACATGCTCCTAATGAATGAGTTGAATGGAATATAATACAATGTTTACCCTCAAATATACACTTGTGGTTGGAGTCCATATTGAAGACACCGTGTACGGCGGTGTGTGTATATACATAGATAGAGAGAGCAATGCTCACCTGCTCATCTTCTCAAGTAAGCACCCGTGTGCACCTTTGCACACTTGCCATGGACACAGAATTTAAATGGTCCACGTGATGTGGCACCCATTGAAACCTTACAAGCTCAATTTTCAGCTTGATATAAAACTCTATAGACCCAATTTTCAGCCCGATCCAATACTCAGATGGGCCATAGTGAAGAGAAATGCAAATCAACGGAATAAATTGTTTCATTTTGCCATAGGCTATTAGAAATTTGTATTGGGCTGAAAATTGGGCTTGTGAGGTTTCGCATGGTGCTACATCACGTGGACTGTTAAGATTTTGTGCCCATGACACTTGTACAAAAATGCATATGAGTGTGCCCAAGTGAGCATTCTCCTCTCTTTTTATATATAGTTCATGTAGTACTTTTTTTTTTTTTTTTTTTTTCTAATTTAAATGTCCATGTCACAATTTTCAAGTGGATGATAGTGATAAATTGAAATTATTATTATTTTTGTTTTCTGTATTGGATCGCGAATGTCACCATCTCGGTTTGATGATAAGGATCAGGTAATATGTGGACCGTCCATACATTTTTTCATATCATTATAGAGTATGGGGCCAAAAATAAGTCAGATCCAATTCTCAAGTCGACCACACCAAATGAAGCAGCAGTGCTAAGGACACCCGCCATTGAAATCATTTTAGGGTCCACCGTATTTTTTATTTTCCATCCAACCTATTAATATGGTCATTATACAGCTGCATGAAGTGAAAAAACAAACACTTCTTTGACCTCCAAGAATTTTTCGACGGTAGAAATTTAATCCCTAATTTGTGGTCTATTTGAACCTTGGATCTTTTTTTTTTTTTGTTAGATTGTTAGTCCACCCCACTGTCAGTTCACACTTCACTGTTAGCCACCCCTACTAGGGATAGATATCAAGACCTCTATGTTGAAACGAGGTATCTTTCACTCAGTCTACCACTTGAGCTATGGATCAGGATGTTTTGAACCTTGGATCTTTGTCATTTCTGGTTTCATTATCTAAAATGATATTTAAAAATGTATGGACGGTGTGGATAAAATTTATAAATCATTTTGGTCCTGCAGTAGCCGTCGGTGCCTCTGCCTGTCCCGAGCTCCGAACAGGCAGGGGTAGTACCTAATCGGCGCCTTGTTTTTTTTGTTGTTTTCTTTATCTCTGGTTTGATGCTAGTGATAAATATTAATTAATGTTATTATTGTTATGTCTAATGAGTTGACATAACCAAGTTTTGTGGGCCCCACTATGATCAATGTGTTATATCCAAATCCTATGTTCATTTGGGGAGAATGTTTTAACACTCCAACCCAAAAATAAGACAGATCCAAAGCTAAGTAGATCTGACTTCAGAAAATAGTGGGGATTGAACGCCTACCAGTGAAACCTTCTTAAGGTCAGAGAATTTTGGATGAATCTAATATTTGTTTTTGCCCTTCATCCAAAAACGTGTGACTTTATAAACAGTTTGGATGACAAGTAAACATCACGGTGGACTTTAGGAATTTTTTTTTTAAGGTGGGAATCATTGTCATCACATATTTTTGTGGTGTGGTCCACTTGAGCTTTTGGATATGACTTATTTTTGGGCTTATACCTTGAAATGATCTTGCGAAATGACGGTGTGGATATAATAAATACATCATATCATGGTAGGGTCTGTAAAAATTGGTGACATCAACACACCACATTATAGACATAGTGGCACACAACACAATCGGCTTCCAGTTGGGCATGCTCCATCCACCATGCACCCAACTGATCAATGGTCCAGATCGCTGAACCTTGGGTTATTATGAATGAAAAGAAGTTTAACTTGCATTTCCCTCTCACTTGGCACATTTATGACATGTGATCCCTGTTAATTTGCAATAGAGTTAAAATTTAACTAAAAAATCAGGCATAAGTCAACCTTGTAACAGGTGAGTTCCATTACATACATGCCATCCATGTATATATTTTTTTTTTTTTACTATCATTTTAGAGCATGAGCCCAACAATGAGACAGATCTAAAGCTCAAGTGGACCACACACTAGATAATAATGAGAAATGCCTGAGACCAGGTGGATTGGAATAGTGAAGTTTGGGTTCAGCAGGACTGGGTTAGTCTGCTGGACAAAGGTTAGACTAATAACTGGTTCTTGGTGCGTATAAATGACAAGGTAAGTGATTACTTTAAGTCGAAGAGGGGCACACAGCAAGGTGATCCAATCTCCCCGACCTTGTTTATTCTTACCGTAGAAGCATTAAGCAGAGGGGATTCCTTTGGCTGATCCAAAGAGGTTATTGCCAACCATTCAAGACCACTAGATGCAGTCAAGGACTTCTTCAGGAGGTATCAGGCCTGAAAATTAATTTGAAAAAAAAAAGTGACCACTATATTTTTGATAAACTGTCAACTACTGAAGCAAGATTGGTCGAAAGAACAATAGGTATTATAAAGACATTGTCATATTTAATTTACCTTGGAGTGCTAGGTAGGCCTAGTCAACTGAATGAGAAATTGGATTGCTGCAGGGTGGAAAGTGTTGAGGTGTGGAGCCAGCACACTAATGCGCCTGTTGTAAAATGGAGGTCTTTCACCGCGCTGCTTGACCGGTCGAGGGGACTGCTCGACTGGTCAAGTGGGCTGCTCAACTTAAAGTCCAGAGAGTCATATTTTTTGGCCTCGACCAATCAGGTTCAGGCTCGACTAGTCGAGCGTTACGCAGATTCTGCGCGAATTTGATGCGGACTGCGTAATTTTGAAGTGGTTTCGCAGAGATGTACAATAAAAGTTTCCTAAACTATAAATAGGGGTCCTAGGGTTATTATAGGGTATGAAAAAGGATTTTTTAAAGCAAGGCTAAGGGTTTTCTATACGTACAAGGTGAGTATATTACTTATAATCTCATTTTTCTTCATAGTAGAAGTTTGCACCCTTGGTTTTTTACCCTTGTTGGGGTTTTTCCATGTATATTTTGTCTTGTAGTTTGTTAGTATACTTGGATTCTACTTCTAGATTATATTTCTTCCTGTATATCATTTGTGGGTGAGACCGGAGATTGGATCTCGGTTCACTTGCGTTGTTGGCGTGCTGCACAACAACTGGTATCATAGTTATTGGTTTAGTTCAAGTGGGACCGATGATGGAAGAAGGGAATACTAGAATCGAGAAGTTTGATGGTTCAAACTTTGCCTTCTGAAAGATGCAGATAGAGGATTATCTGTATCAGAAGGACCTCTATATTCCTCTAGGAGGAAAAGAGAAGAAACCAGAGAAGATGACAGATGATGAATGATCTTTATTGGATAGAAAAGCTTTAGGAACGATCTGACTCTCTTTGTCTAAGAGCGTCGCCTTCAATATATCCAAGGTGAAGACCACAAAAGAATTAACACAAGCTCTAGCTACGATATATGAGAAACCCTCAGCGTCCAACAAGGTTCATCTTATGAAACGGCTATTAAACATGAAGATGTCAGATGGTGGGAGCGTGGCTGAACATCTAAACGAGTTCAATACAGTCACGAGCCAATTGGAATCTGTTGGTATCACTTTTGAGGACAAGGTCAGGGCGTTATTGATCTTTTCTAGTTTGTCAAACAGTTTGGATGGTTTAGTGATTGCCGTGAGCAATTCTTTAGGGTCGACAAAGCTGAAGTTCGATGATGTGATCAATCTAATTCTTAGCGAAGAATCTAGAAGAAAGGCATTGAGAGTTTCAGGGGATTTGGTGAATACTCTAAACGTTGAAGGAAGAAGAAGATCGCTGAACAAAGGAGACAATAAACACGGACGTTCTAAGTCAAGGAAGAAGTCTAAGGGATCGAAAGACAAGGATGAGTGTTGGCAATACGAGAACAAGGGGCACATGAAACGTGATTGCAGGACACTTAACAAACAAGAAGGAAGCTCTCAAGGTGGGAAGGATTTAGTGAATCTATCTGAGGAAAGTGACACAGAGACATTGATCTTGTCTCTTGATGCGCGGGATGAGTCTTGGGTCATAGACTCGGGTGCTTCGTTTCATGTCACTTCATGTAAGGAAGTTCTGCGTGATTATTTCTCAGGTGACATTGGGAGAGTACTTGGGTAATGATGAACCGTGCAGTATTATTGGAAAGGGGGACGTTCATGTAAATCAGAAAGATAGAACGACTTTAAAATTGAAGGATGTCAGACATGTACCGAGTTTGAGATGGAATTTGATCTCAGTGGGGCAGTTGGCCGATATCGTATATGTGACAACATTCACTAGTGATTCCTGGAAGGTCACAAAAGGTGCCTTGATGATATCTCGAAGCAAAAAGGAAGGTACTTTGTACGTGACTTGCGGATCATATAGTTCACTCGCAATCGCATCAACTGGAGTTAATGGGCGGTTATGGCATCAGAGGTTGAGACATATAAGTAAGAAAGGGATGAAAGTGCTATTCTTAAAAGGGAAGCTACCAGGGCTAAAGTTTATTGACTTGGAATTTTACGAGGACTGCGTGTATGGCAAGAAGAAGAGGGTAAGCTTCAAAAAAATAGGACGCGCTTTAAAGACGCATCTATTGGAGCTTATATACACTGATGTGTGGGGACCGGCACAGGTATCATCTCTTGGTGGCTCACGTTATTTTGTTTCTTTTATTGATGATGCTAGTGTTCTGTAATCTATTTCTCAAATCTCAAATATGATGTATTTAAGAAGTGAAAAGTAATCTAGAAAATTTCTTGTTTTAAAACGTTTTCTACCAAATGTCTTATTTCTTAAATAATGGGGAAATACATGTGATAAGAGGTTTGAAGAGTAATGACCAAATGGAATCAAACATCAAATAAAAGGGACAAACAAAACGTGAACCATTATAGAGACTATCCTTGAGGCGGGACATGAGATTACATACAAGGCTACCCAACATACGTTTTGGAGCGTCTATTAATATCCGTATATCTCATCAATAGAAGTCTCTCACCATTGGATGGTGGGCTACCTTGTCAAGAAACGTGGATTGAGAAAAAACCTTACACATCTCAAGTGTTTTTGCACTTCATATGTTTCATTGATGTTATAGAAACGAAGTGCACATTTAACACTTTCATGATTTTCACTCGGTTTTGGGATATGTCCCGAAAAATTATCGATGTCAAAGACGTAGTCATTCAATAAAAAAAGTGATGCATAAGGATAGAGTGAACAAAATAGGCCGATCTTGAATTTGGTAGAGTTGGAAGAGTTATCGGACACTTTTGATGCCTTGAGATATCATGCAAGAGCATAATTTTGAGGATCTTCAGGAATCACCGGTTGAATGTCGTCACATAAGAGGAGACCAAGGTCCGATACTCACATTCCTTATAGATCAAGTTACGTAGATAATGGTGAACTCAGAGTGTTTTGAATGTCCGACATAGAATTTCAAAACCGTTCCATCATAGATGATACATGAACGTTCCCCTTTCCAACAAGACTACACGACTTATCATCAATAATGGTGAGACTCTCCCAAAGTCACCTCGACACATAATCGCAGGAACTTCCTTACATGAAGTGGCATGAAATGAAGCACGAGTCTATAAACCAAGACTCATTCCTCGTATCAAGAGAAAGCTCTTCAACAAGTGAGTTACTCTTCTCGATGGTTCGAAACGACTAGATTGGTTATAAAATGGTTCCCAAAAGGCCTATCAGAGCTTCCTGAAACATTTTCACCAATGGTGAAAATGTCTACGAATCACATGGTCTTTTATGTGCCCCTATAGAGGACTTACATCTAGAGTGACAGATGTTAAGTCTTTCTTCATGGGGACCTTGAAGAAATATACATTCATCGACTTAGAACGGGAACGTGGCTTGTGAAAGGAGTCTCCAAGGTGTGTAGGCCGAAGAAGAGTCTTCCTATTCCTTCAACGTTTAGAGCGATTGGTAAAGAAACTTTGATGCCTTTATGTTAGAAATTCTTTAGGAGATGTCAGAGCCACATCATCAAATTTCGGCTTTGTCGATCGTCGAGGACATTATCATTCTTCTATACATTGATGATATGCTTGTGCAAACGGATCAAATCATGAAGGACGATCTCATATCTCAAAAACAATGTTTAGAGAATTTTCCATGAATGATTAATTGAACTCAAAACAAATCTCGGGCATAAGGATAAACCATCTAAATCTTCATGTTGAACTAGTTTTTCATAAGATGAACATATCTAAAGGCTCTTGTGATGGGTATTTTATCCATACCATTAATCATTTTTATATAATCATTTTGTAGTTTTTACATTGGATATATTGAAGTGGATCACATCAAAGGACAAAGATAATGACACCCACCCTGAAACCTTCTTATCCATAAAACTATTTTTCTATCATCCACCCAACCTATTAATTCTCATGCATACTAAGATGAAGTGAAAACACAAATTTCCTTCCGATCAGACACTTCTCCACTCTCAAGAATTTTTAAAAGTGGAAGTTCAACCATCAAACTTTGTGGTCCACTTAAATTCTGGAATTATCTCTATTTTTGGTTCATATCTTAAAATGAATAAACCAAAATGATTAACGGTTGTTGATAAAATACTTACGCCATCATGGTGGGCCCCAAGATCTAATCTGCCTCTAATGCCTGTGCATGATCATAAACATGAAGAAACCCGTGTCCAGAACTCAACAAAATCTAAGAATTCAAACAAACTATAAGACAAGATATACGTCCTTATGCACTCAAACTTTTTCATTAAAAAAAACCGTCCTGATGCGATGATTTTCCACCATGAAGAAAATCCCAAAATTATAAAATCATATACTATGCCTTTATAAAATACGGAAGATTATTTCTATGCTCTGTATCAATGTGAACATATGAAGTGCAACCAAACACCTTGAGATGTGTAAGGTTCACTTCTTTCCCAGTCTACGTTTCTTCTAGTAGCCTACCATCCAATGGTGTTGAGGGACTTCTATTGATGAGATATGCGGCTGTATTCACAGCATCTGCCCAAAAGGTCTTGGGCAACCCTGCATATAACCTCATGCTCCTGGCACGCTCAAGGATGGTCTTGTTAATGCGCTCAGCCACACCATTCTACTGTGGTGTCCCTGGAATCGTTTTCTAATGTTCGATTCCATTTGTTGCACAATACTCCTCAAATCTCTTATTACAGTACTCTCCCCCATTATCAGATCTAAGACATTTACTGTTTTACCTGTCTCGTTTTCTACCATAACTTTCCACTTCTTAAATACATCAAATACATCAGATTTATGCTTTAAGAAATAGACCCATAGTTTTCTACTAGCATCATTAATAAAAGAAACAAAATAACGTGAGCCACCAAGAGATAATACCTGTGCCGGTCCCCACACATTAGTGTGTACAAGCTCCAACAGATGCGTCTTTGGAGCGTGTCCTGTCTTATTAAAGCTTACCCTCTTCTGCTTGTCATACATGCAGTCCTCGTAGAATTCCAAGTTAATAGACTTTAGCCCTGGTAGCTTTCTTTTAAACGATAGCACTTTCATCCCCTTCTCACTCATATTTCCCAACCTCTGATGTCATAACTGCCCATTCACTCTAGTTGGTGCAATTGAGAGTGAACTATACGATCCTGAAGTCACGTACAAAGTACTTTCCTTTCTGCCTTGAGATATCACCAAGGCACCTTTTGTGATCTTCTAGGAATTACTGGTGAATGTCATCACATAACCGGTATCGACCAATTGCCCCACTAAGATCAAGTTACGTTTCAAACTCGGTACATGTCTGACATCCTTCAATTTCAAGACCGTTTCATCTTTCTAATTTACATGAACGTCCCCCTTTCCAACAAGACTACACGGCTCATCATCACCCAGGTAGACTCTCCCAAAATCACCTGACACATAATTACACAGAACTTCCTTACATGAAGTGGCATGAAACGAAGCACCCGAGTCTATAAACCAAGACTCATTCCTCGCATGAAGAGACAAGATCAACACCTCTGTGTCACTCTCCTCTGATAGATTCATTGAATCCTTCCTGCCTTGAGAGCTTCCTTCTTCTTTCTTGAGCGCCCTGCAATCACGTTTTATGTGCCTCTTCTTGCCGCAATGCTAACAGCCATCTTAGTCTTTCGGTCACTTGGACTTCTTTCTCGACTTAAAATGCCCGTGTTTATTGTCTCCTTTGTTCAGCGATCTTCCTCTTCCTTCAACGTTTAGAGCATTCCCTGAATCCCCTGAAACTCTTGATGCCTTTATTCTAGATTCTTCGCTGAGAATTAGACCGGCCACGTCATCAAATTTCAGCTTTGTCGACCCTGAGGAATTGCTCACAGCAATCACCAAACCATCCCAACTGTCTGAAAAACTAGACAAGATCAATAACGCCCTGACCTCATCCTCAAAAATAATGCCAACGGATTCCAACTGGCTCGTGACTATATTGAACTTGTTTAGATGTTCAGCCACGCTCCCACCATCTGACATCTTCATGTTGAATAGTTTTTCATAAGATGAACCTTATTAGATGCAGAGGGTTTTTCATACATGGTGGTTAGGGCTTCCATTAATTATTTTGTAGTTTTCACATTGGATATATTGAAGGCGATGCTCTTAGACAAAGATAGTTGGATCATTCCTAAAGCCTTCCTATCCAGTAAAAACCATTCACCACCTGTCATCTTTTCTAGTTTCTTCTCTTTTCCTCCTAGAGGAATATAGAGTTCTTTCTGATTTAGATAATTCTCCATCTGCATCTTCTAGAAGGTAAAGTTTGAACCATCAAACTTCACAATTCAAGTTTTCCCTTTTTCCGTCATCGTTCTCAATAGAACTAAACCAATAGTTCTGATACCAGTTGTTGAGCAGCACACCAACAACGCAGTGAACTAAGATCCAATCTCCGGTCTCACCCACAAACGATAAACAGGAAGAAATAAAAACTAGAAACAGAATCAAAGCATTCAAACAAACTACAAGACAAGATATACATGGAAAAACTCCAAACTAGGGTAAAAAAACCACGGATGCAAACTTCTACTATGAAGAAAAACGAAGATTATAAGACAATATACTAACCTCTCTCTTGGAAGTATAGAGAAAATCCCTTGCCCACACCTTAGAATATTTTCCAATATTCACCTTAACCCTAAAATAGCCCTAGGGATCCCAATTTATAGTTTTGGCAACTTCCCTTCCGCACCCTTGCGAAAGGCGACACAGAAGTCCACAATCCATATCAAATTAAAAAACGAATCTACGTAACCATGACCGGTCGAGTAGACTGCACGACCGGTCGAGCAGACCCCAGTACCAGTCGAGCATGTCCCACGACCGGTCGAGCACCTCGGACCCAAAAAACTGATGCTCGCTAGAGTTCGAGTCGAGTAGGGGCCACGACATCTTTAAGTGGATTGACGCTAGCTACTATGGCTATAGGGATGACGAGGATGGGATTCTCGAGAAGCTGGAGGGTCCCGCAGAGTCTCAGATGCCGGCCAGGCCTTGAAGGAGTGGCAGATGATGGAGGATATCAAGAAAGAGGCGAGGAGGTCGGTGAAGAGTGGGGATGTGGTAGGGGCCACGGAGGTGACTCCGACAACCATCTTGTTTGAAGGAGAGGAGGATGTGGTGGATGAGGAAAGGCGGGCAAAGGAGAAGGAAAGCATAATGGAGGACGAGGAGTTTGTTGTGCATGTGCCACTTCCAGATGAGAAGGAAATTGAGAGGATGGTTGTGGAGAAGAAGAAGAAGATCGAGCTGTTGAGTAAGTACACAAGTGACAATCTTTTGGAAGAGCAGATCGAAGCCAAGGCCATGCTTAATGTTCAGCGGTAGTCGTCTTGCTTGCTTGTGGGTACTCTTTTTTTTTTTTTGCCCCTTTATGCTATTAAACTTGGATTTTGGTATTAGTTTCTATGGAATACAAGGATTTTTTTAAAAAAAGTGAGAAGTTATTATTAATTTTTTTTTGTTCTTTTATATTGTTATTATAGTTTCTTTAATTTACATGTTCCTACTGGGGTCAAAGGTAACTTGTTGCTGTGATATGCTATAAGATGTGCTATCTTGATTTTTGGCATGTTTTAATTTTTCTTTGTATAGGAAAGAGCACTTTTGCTCCTCTTGGTTGACATTTTAAGTGTGGCTACATTACCTGAAAGCTTTTGGTTCCTGCCCAATTGATAACTCTCCCTCTAGCCTTTTGGAACATATCGATGGACGTTTCAGCTTAATTGGAGAACCTCCTAATCTTTTGTTCCTCGTTCCTTCCAAATCAACAAGAACCCTAATAAAATGGTGAGTTACCAAAGGATTTTTTTTTTTTTTTTTGGCCCCATCCACCTCCCTACCATGCCATGACTGAATAAAAACATCTATTGACCCTAGCATCACTTATGATACCTCAATGATTCCAAACTCCTTCCAAACATCCCCTGTTTGGGATCAAAATAAATGATTTGATTGGGATTCGACAAATGGAAGCAAAGTGGACCATTATGGAAAAAATTGGAAAGAAGAGCAAACCTTCACTTTCATTTTTATATTTTCATCTTCTTTTTATTGTGTTTCAATGTAATTGGCCCTAGTTCACCAAATCATGCTTGATTTGTGTTCAATTAGGGCCCATTTAGTTGACCTTCAACAACTCAAATCAATAGACAACATTCTCATCAAAGAATGATCCGATATATATATATATATATACACGGAAACGCTCACCTACGAACTAGTTCGTACGTACTACATACAAACTTTTTTGAGAACTCATCATATCGGATGAGTCTCGAAAATCTGAACGGTCCACATGAAGCAAGACCTCATGAAACCCCCGGTACAAAATTTTACTTTGATCCAAAACTTTGGTGGGCCATGAAAAATGCAAACAGTTTCTTCCCTTGATTTGAATTTCTCTTTGCTATGGCCCAATAGAATCTTAGATCAGGGTGAAAATTCACCCCCTGAGGTTTCATAGGATTCTGCATCTTATGGACCGTTCGGATTCGACACACATGACACGTGTGCAACGGTGCGCACGTGCGTAGGTGCGTAGGTGAGCATGCTCTCTATATATATATATATATATATATATATATATATATATATATATATATATATATATATATATATATATATTCTTGGATATTTCATTTTTTTCCCTATTTTTTTACTTAAAAAATTGTTGACCGGTATGGACCAACATGACCCAGATACTGATACGCGACCCCATATTGTATCATTTTTCCGCTAGGTCAATACACCTACTGATATCGTTATTCAAAACCATGGTCCCAAGTAGCTCCAAACATGGGCCATGAAAGCCCACTCCTCCCTACCAACCCCCACTAATAGTAATATGGGTAGTGATTTTACAAAGAACTTCTCCATTCTTCAAACATCTGGGTGTACATTGGCTGTAGAAAATGAGTTCCAAATGCTTTTGAGTCATAACACTACAACAAATAAGACTTTTATCAGTGCTCGAAAGTCTCGATAACTCTTGAAAGTGCCGGCCATTGTAATACTGGCGCTAACCAAACTCCGATTAATGGGTATGTCGGAGAAGTATTGGCGGCGCTAGGTGAGCTTTACCGGCGCTTTCCTGAGCGCCACGATTTGTAGTTTTTCCCGACGCGAATAAGTGCCGGTAAAAGTTTCTGAACACTTTTTCTCATGAAAAAGCACCATAAAATTTCTACACAAGCGCCGGTAAAAACTTTTGTATAGATTTGATAGGCCTTAGTATGCTAGTAATTTTTATTATTACATATAATTCAATCGAAACCTGCATTTTAAAAATATTTGAAATATAAAAATGATGCCATACAAATAAAACTGAATATTAAACAAAAAATCATATTACTAGACAATAAAAAATATATATAATATTTAATACAATACACATCTTCAGGAATTACTCACATAAGTTCAGTTTCCAGAACCTTGAAAGTTAAAAAGTGCATACAATGGAAAATAGCCATAATTATTTACCTTAATGTCCTCAATGTTTACATAAATATGATTGACTCTAAGATATAGATTCGTCGCTGAGATTGCTCACACACACCAATCAGTTTTAGTACCAAATGCTGCTTACTCATAGGGGCTTGTTGTGGTGACAATGAATTCATTGCCTTGTGACTGCTATAAGTTGGCTTGCTTCTTTCGCCTGCACATGAAGATTTGTTAAAGATTATTAGCCAAGTGAAACCGGCAAAGAAGCTTCTCGGCTTGATAGACTTTTATTAAACACATCACCTGCTTCTCAATCTCTGTAATCTGTTGCCTCTGTTGTGAAGGTGGAGTTATCTCAGCCCCCAGTATCATGTCACGAATTTCAGACTGTGTCAATGCCAAGGTGTTTATATTATTCTTCTTGGCATAATCTGAGAGTATAAGATCTCTCAGAGCAACCTCAACCTGCATTGAAGGAGATATTAGCAACTCTCATATATGAAAATTAAGGTAGCAATCACCAGTTCTACTTCAAAATGCATCATGGTATATGATTTCACACCCTGTAACAACTATTGGGTCTATCAACATATGATAGACAATTGTATACAACAACAACAACAACAATATAATAATAATAATAATAATAATAATAATAATAATAATAATAATAATACTGGCCCAATTCCTTTTATCTGTGAGATACTACCCTGCATGTACTTGAACCAATGAACCCCACTTGTTTTTTTTGTTTTTTTATTTTTTTAAATGAAACCTTGATGGGGATTTTTCTCCTCATTGTTGGGATCGATGAAATCGAACAGGTTTCGATATCAGCGATAATTGCAAAATTTTTCACTCTTGATTATTTGAGAACAGTTTTTAGTCATCAATATGATCGAGAGACTTTCAGATGATATCGAGGCTGTCATCGAGAGTGGCTCGATGACATCGATAATTGTTGAAATTTCCACCCCTGATCGTTGGACAGTTTTTGTCCCGTCTCGATATCATCGAGAGACCTTCAGATAATATCGAAACTATTATCGAGAGACCTTCGATATCATCGACGAGTTCCGCAGATGCGATTGTGGAAACACATATTTTACGGATTTTGTTTCCTATTTGAATTCTACCTCTTTCTATTCTTATTTAAAGAGGTGTATATAGGATTGGGGTGTATTCCAGGGCATTCTAAGTTTCCTAAAGGTTCTCTAGGAGGGCTTAGGGTTATCAAAAGTGAGAGAGAGAAAGAGAAAGCTTGTGGAAGGGAGATTCTGCTCGTAGAGGTGATCTACTTCGCAGTCAATGTCTCAGCGCTTCTACGTCCTCTTGATCGGTGAGATTCCTCTGTTTTCTCATTATTCTCTTCTTGTTTATCCACTCCTGCGTGAGTGAAGAAGGTTTGATCCAAGCGGTGTGTGCTTGTGATCGGTTGTAACATTCTGCTTTATAGTGGATTGTTGATCTGGACGAGGTCCCGTGGTTTTTACCTATTTGAGGGTTTTCCACGTAAAAATCCCTGGTGCGGTATGGTTTATGTTTTGATTTAGTTCATTGCATTATTATTCCATAATTCCAGTTTGTTTCGGGAGGCTAGATCCTAAGGTTTTGTGTAAGGCCCCCAACAAAGTGGTATCAGAGCTAAGTTCATTGAACGGGTAGGATCGGTTTAGAATTATGGAAGGTGGCTCATCAAGGATGATCAGCCTCAATGGTTCTAACTAAACCATATAGAAGGCTAAGATGAAGGACTTGCTTTATTGCAAGGACCTATATTCTCCAATTTTAGGCATATCAGTAAAATCCAAGAATATGACTGATGATGATTGGAAGAAGATGGACCGAAAGGAGGTGGGGTTTATTAAACAATGGTTGGATGATTCTGTGTTCCACCATGTGTCTACAGAAACCTCAACCGCTAGCCTATGGTTGAAATTACAAGGGTTGTATGAGAGGAAGACAGCCGGTAATAAAAAAAATTTGATAAGGCGACTTGTGAATCTCAAGTTCAAAGATGGTGGTTCTGTGGCCGAGCACATGAATGAGGTCAGTAATATAGTGAACCAACTCTCCTCTATGAAGATGGTTCTGGATGATGAATTACAGGCTTTATTATTGCTTAGTTTATTGCCTGACAGTTGGGAGACATTGGCGGTGTCTCTAAGTAACTCCGCGCCAGATGGAAAGATATCCATGGAACATATAACCAGTTATCTCTTTAATGAGGAGACAAGGAGGAAGTCTTAGGGGTCTACTCAGCAAGAGGACCTTGTGACACAGGAACGAGTGAGAGGAAAGAACAGGAAGGACGGAAAGGCCCGAGATAGATCAAGAGGCAAGTCGAGTAACAGAAAGGATGTTGATTGCTGGAATTGTGGCAAGAAGGGCCATTATAAGCATGAATGTCGTGGTAAGACTTCTTCACAAGCTACAAGTCAGGTGACTATGGGACTGTGAAGATGGAAAATTGTGGCATATCAAAAATCGTGGGAGTCGGTGATATTTGTGTGAAGACCGATGTGGGCTGCACATTGGTTTTCAGGGATGTGAGGCATATCCTAGACCTTCGCCTTAACTTGATGTTGATGGAAAGGTTAGATGATGATGGCTATGAAAGCCAGTTTGTTGGTGGGCGATGGAAGCTCATCAAAGGTTCATTGATCGTGGCCAGAGGAAAGAAGTGTTGCACCCTTTATAAGGAAAGTGTCAGTATGTGCAAGGGTGGGTTGAATGCAGTGGAAGATGTAGCTATTGACATGTGGCACAGCCATTTAGGCCACATGAGTAAAAAAGGGCTTCAGCTACTAGCGAGGAAGCGGCTCCTTCCAAACGTGACAAGTACACTTCTCAAAACCTGTCTTGATTGTTTATCAGGAAAGCAGCATAGAGTTTCATTTGTTAAATCTGCTTCTTATGTTAATAAAGTGCATGTATTAAATTTAGTTTATTCTGATGTTTGTGGTCCTATGAGGATAAAAACCTTGGGTGGGGCATTATATTTTGTCACTTTTATAGATGATGCATCTAGGAGGATTTGGGTTTATACTTTGAAATCCAAGGACGAGGTCTTTGGTATGTTTAAATTGTTACATGCTATGGTCGAGAGAGAGAGAAAGAGATAGATCATTGAAGTGCATCCGCGCTCGCAATAGTGGTGAGTACATCGGCGACTTTCATGATTACTGCAAGTCCCTGGGTATACGGCATGAACAAACGGCTCCCAAGACCCCCCAACACAATGGTGTAGCTGAGCGAATGAATTGCATAATTGTTGAGAGAATCAGATGCATGTTATCCCATGCGAAGTTGCCCAAGACGTTCTGGGGAGAAGCAATGCACACGGCGGTGTATTTGATAAATAGGTCTCCATCAGCCCCATTGAATGGAGAAGTACCTGAGAAGGTATGGACTGGACAGGATTCATCGTACAGTCATCTCAGGGTGTTTGGATGCACGGCATCCGTTCACGTACCAAAGGACGAGAAGTCCAAGCTCGATATGAAAATCAAGCAGTGTGTGTACTTGGGGTACGGTGATGAAAAATTCGGTTACAGATTGTGGGATCCGACCGAGAGGAAGCTCGTCAGGAGCAGAGATGTGATTTTCTTTAAATATCAGTGTATAGAAGACATTGGTAAGCCAGAGAAGAACCAACCTAATTCAGGTGAGCTAGAGGACATGGATCCGGTTACTCCTCCCATGGTGCCTGATGACGGGGGAGTAGAGCAAGGTGCAGAGGACGATGGAATTCCTTCAGAAGATAGACCAGGAGAGCAGCCCCCACTTGATCCACCTGTTGAGCCATAGGTGAGGAGGTCATCTAGGGACAGACAGCCGTCCAAAAGGTACTCACCACATGAGTACATTATGCTCATTGATGGGGGAGAGCCAGAAGACTATTCTGAGGCCCTAGCCGACGAGCATAAGGAGGAGTGGTTGAAAGCTGTGCAAGAGAAGATGAAATCCTTGCATAAGAACACACCTATGATATGGTGAAATTGCCTAAGGGCAAGAAAGCTTTTAGCAACAAGTGGGTGTTCAGAAAGAAGATTGAGCAGAAGAATTCACAGATGAGGTTCAAGGCCAGACTTGTGGTGAAAGGGTTTGGTCAGAGGAAAGGCATATACTTCGAGGAGATATTCTCACCAGTGGTGAAGAAGACATCCAACAGCATGCAGCCATAGACAGATAAATGGCTTATGTTTAACTTGAAGCACAGGGTATAATGCATCACAAGATAAATGGCTTAAAGAAACATGGCCTCACCTTCCAACCCAATGTATAAGCTCTTTTGTATACTGCACCACTGATAACAGCAACATCTCTTAGCACAATAAGGCCAACAATTTAAAGAGGGGTGAAACAGATCACTAAAAAAAATAATCCTCAATTTAACAAAAAAAAAAAAAAAAAAGAAGAAGAAGAAGAAGAAGAAGAAGAAAAAGAAGAAGAAGAAGAAGAAGAAGAAAAGGAAGGCAAAGAAGAAGAAAAGAATGTTAAGGGCATAAATTAGCATGAAAAAGATGATGCCTTTTCATGTCAGCTGATTGCAAAAGCTTCTTATGTAATACATATTTGAAAAACTCTTTTGCAGGTACTACAGGCTATATCAAAGGCTCCTACCAAGTGAATTTAGAGGTTTTTCCCCTTTATCAATTGCTATTCCTTAATACGTAAATACATACATTTATACATGCATAGATAAACATGTACACACGCTCTCTTTCCCCCACCCCATGCATGTGTGGGTAAACACACATAAGAAACGTCCACTGAGTGAGTTTCCAAGATCTAAAAAAGTCAATCTAAGACATCACCATACCAACATCAAAAGGCCATAAATCCCACCATTGATCCCACATGGCTGTAGAACAACCACAGTTTCAAATTGGTCTAACACCAAATCATCTGATTCTTCCAGGCATAGGTAGAAACCCCAGAACCATATATCAAAACCACTGGCATAAGAACATGAGAGAAGGGATGATCTTTTTCGTGAAAGCGTGCTTTTGTAGGTAACCTATGACACCCAGATACAGATATAGAGAGCCAAATGGGTATAAGAATCCCAATTTCCTAGAATCACTGTAACTTGATTGTAACATGCTATATGGATTCATTTTTATGATTTTTACTGGAAACATTCCATCTATGCTACTGTTTTTCCGTTTTACTAAAACTTGTACCATTTTTAAGTTTTTCAGCTCAGTAAATCTAGATAAACTATTAACATTTCCCTGACTTCTTACAGTTAGGGATTTGTATGGGAATAAATACCACTGTAAATCATGAAAGAATGAGGTAGCAATTGTGAATGAGAGATAAGATTAAAGATACCATACAATGCTACTAAGAACTGGGTTTCCTAGGCGTACCAAGTTCACAAACATGTTTGCTTTATTGGATACCGCCAGCATACTTCAGCATGAACCAGAAATGCTAGATCAATACATTGGCACACGGGTCTGCAGGGACAAGAAGAAAAGCTTAGAGACTGCTAATATAGGTCTTAGTAACTAGTTTTTGGTGATATCTAGCTTTTAAAGTGAAAAAATCACACTTCACAATTAAAATCAGAACTGTTTTACCACCTGACCTCATTTTATTCCAATCTATTGGGATAATACAATAAAAAAAAAAAAACATGTTGCAGGTATAGACTCTAGACTTCTGCATACTGATGCAGGAAGCAACTTGAGGAAGCATTTTCTTCTATCAGTAAATACTATTCTTTTGAGTGGTAATAAAAATCTTAATTCCATTGTTGGGATTTGATCCTACAGAATAAATCTCAGAGGACAACTTCCAAAAATGTGTTTTGAAGTAATAAAAAGCTTATCTGATCATTAAGAGATTATTTTAAGGAATCCGGGGCTATGTATGCAAGTTCATTCAAGTACATGCTTCACGAAATTAGGAAAAACATGACACGTGGAACGAATCATCTATGCAGAAACCCAAAAACAGATAAGTCATAAGGAGATAGTATCTAGGAAAGTACTTCGTAGAAAGTATGGCTCCTGTAATAGGCAAATATAGAGCAATTTACACCAAAAAAGATTATTAAAAAATAAAAATAAAAAATCCAAATGCATTTACTTTAAACATGAAGCTCTAATACCAATTTAAAGATCAAATTGGAAGCAGACATGTGAAGCCTTTACCAAGCCATTCATGATCACAGATCCCATTGAAGTCAAGCTTCTTTTGGATTAGCCCTTCGATCACAAACCATGTATATTTGAAGTTCCGAGCATGATGCATCCAAGTTTGTAAGTTACATTAACATACTTTAAAACCTTCAATGATTATATTGTAGTTGTGTATAGGCAGAAGGATTCATGAAAAGGGGAGGAAAATAAAAGGACAAACAGTTATTACCATAATGGGACTCTTTGTCATAGCCCATACTTCTACTGGAGCATCACGAATCAAAATAAGGAGGTACCTGCAAACCAATTAAGTCATCTGATGGACAGTAAGGCAACTAATTCAAAAAGAACAAAAAAACTCTCATATAACTCCAGACCTTGCTTTCCACAAAATAAATCAAGAAATGGAGGAAACAAAAAAAATAGCAGAATGGAAACCAGTAGTGCATTGAACCAAAAAAAAAAAAAAAATCTCACAATTTTACCAATGTGTGAAAAGGTGTGAGTACGACATCTGATAGTTAAGACTTTCCCATCATTCGCACCTAGGCATGCATGAATTAAAAGTATAATCATTGAAGACCACCAACAGCCTGGTCAAGTCTTAAGAGACTATAAATGGACTCAACGATTTAAGAAATATAATCAATGTCCTATCCTTTCTCTCCTCCTGTGTGACAAGAACCTACAATCTCGTAGTCAATATCAGCATTTGCCATTTAGGACAAAATGGTGACATAAAAAGTGATGCAATAACCATGATGAAATCTCTAAACCTCTATTTTGTACTATTAATTACTCGATAGAGGAATTGTGATGGCAGTTTCAAAAACTCACTAGAAGCATATATATCCTCATCTTCAACATCAAGTTCCTTAAGTGCCCCAATACAAAAACAGGAGCAAATTTTCCGCTGATGACGTAAGTCAATGAGTCAAATGAGATTACAAAAAATCCAGTTGAGAGTAACTTAGTGTTGATTGAAGATACTGATAAAGAGATAAATACATTCTCATGAAAAATTCATAAAGCCAGTTGAGAGTAACTTAGTATTGATAATTGAAGATACTGATAAAGATGCAGATTCTGTAAAGGTCTTATAGTTTGAAGTGAAAAGATTAGCTTTTGTTGAAGCAGCTTTTCTGTGTCCCAATTCTTTGTTTCTAGATATCCGCAATCTTTTACTTTCTGAAAAAGGGGAAGAAGCTTTTAAGATGCTGCAATGTTTGAAGCAGTACGAGTACCTGTCGATAACAAAAGGCCACTCGGAGAGCATATCCTGGTTTCATGGGTTGGTAACCAAAACCTACACTACAAATTTATTCAATGGGTTTTGCAAACTTGCCAAAAGAAGAAAAGAAAAAAGAAGCTTACTGGGCCCCCACGAAAGCCAATATCTTAATTGGCATGAGCTCAACTGCTCAAGCTAAGACTCATACTCTAATTACTCTTTTGTGTGAAAAAATAAATAAATAAATAAAACTCTATTTGCTGTGTTTGAAACAGCAATTTCTAAAAGATTGCTGTGTCTGACACCCATGTCCAACAAACATCTTAGACACATTTCGACTATTCTATTGGGAAGAAAGACTCTTCAATAGGGAAGAAACTCAATGTATCTTCTCTTCTTGTGTTTTAGTAGTATTTTCATACAAACAAGAAACATCCACATCCTATGCATAACAAACTACACTGCACAGTCTCTTCGTTATTTCAGTAAGATGCAGAGGGATAGGCATTGAAGAGAATAATACCTACATGCTGATAGATTGTATTAAATATGACAATAAAAGGAACACTGTGGGGCCGACATATAAGCTATAGCTTCCTAACAATAACTATAAATTTATAACCAATAACATTCACCAACAGATCCACCAGCAAGAAGCAAGGACAACACATACCAACAACTGTATCACAAATACTGCCAACCAATCAATACAGAGATAAGCATCCTTTCTGAACGCGTGTGAAGTTCTAACACAAACACGCACTTTGGAATATTACAATTACAATTACAAATTGACTACAGGTACATGTGTTTGTCGAGTCATGTAAGTATGTTTGTGACCATGTGCATTTGTGAAGTTTTTGGAGCATAGGCTGGAAACTGATATCATGGGGCATTACTAAAGAAGGCATGGGAGATAGTAGGAATGGGAACAATAAAATATGCAATTTCTGGGTCCAAAGGAATAGGAAATGCAATTGTCCAAATAACCAGAAGACTTTAGGAACTATAGTGAAGCACCGAAGCTGGAAGACTCACAAAATAGACTAGAGAACCCCAATCCAACTTAAATAAACCTCGGAAATGATTGACTGAGGAAGAATTACATCATCCTGCTCATCTGCAAATATATGGTCTGGTGACATTCAGGATTCCATGCGTGTGGTGGAGCCCATGTTTTAGCGATCCAAACCTTTGATCTGATGGAACCCCCATCAAGGCTCGAGGATGCCCATGAAACGTTTCAGATTGCAAGATCCCAACATCTAAATATGGCAGCCTACAACAATTAAGGGAAAAAATGCAGCAACCATCTACATTGTAAGACCCGTATCCTAGTTCGTACTGTTTCGTCGAATCCCGCGATCCTTTCCGTCGAAGTCCGGCAATCCGCGACCGATAATCGACGTTGCGCACGACCGTAAGTCGTATCCTGTAGATTCGAGTCGGTTTAATCCGAGACCTGTATTATTGCGACCGCACCGTCGCCATGGTTCCAACGCAGCGACTCATGCACCGATCTGATACCCTGATCAGAAGATGTGAGCCGGCGTTTATTTCGAAGAAATACCGCGCTTTCTTAATCCCAAGAGAATCTCTACACAATGTCAAATCAATCCCATCAATCAATCAATCACATCAATCAATCAATCACTTCAATGTCAAGTACAAGCAACCCATGCTTTCTCTCTCCAAAGTCAACTCTTTCTCACCCTCTCTCTTACACCACCTTACATGTCAAGTACCACATCCATCACTCACCTCACCCTTTCATCCATCACACCCATCCCTCTCTCCTTACAACTCTCTCTTTCTCTCCCTCTTTTCTCACACCACAATTCCAAGCAACTAAAAGCACCCACGTACAAGCCTTCCATGAGAGAAAAAATGCATGTGTGAGGCCCACCTTTCCCATTCTAAATTCATCATCCTAGCCATCCATTTCCCATCTCTACCATCAAAGAGGAGCACAAGGAGGGTGGCGTTCCAACTAACCGAAGAGATCAACCAGTGGGTGCTTCTATAGGCTAGTTTCCATATTTTTATGATGGGCCAAGTGAGGCCTACCGATCAATGGTATGGATCTCACTTTGGACCCTTGATGTGGTCGATGGACCACCTTGATCCTCATGATCATTCCATGATGGGGCCATTCTCCATGAACCCCATCATGATGTTTATTTTCCTTATAGGGATAGGGTCATCTAAGACCTTACATTTGGTGGAGAAATGATCTTCACCGTTGATTCTTGATTTGGTGGGCCCACATGCAATGGGACCCACTCGATGTATGATTGCTTATATGGGAGGGCTCATAATGGCGGATCCCTCCATCATGCGTGTCCCGTCTCTCTCTCTCTCTATTTCTCTCTCTCCCTCTCTTTTTATTTAATTATTTATTTATCTTTATGTGTGATGAGGTGGCCATGTGGCCTACTTGGATGGACCACACCGTAATGTATGTTTTATACAGGCCATTTATCCATTTGGTGGCCCACTTGAGCAGGGCCTGCCTCAACGCATGTGTTATGACCGGACGTCCAGGGACGTCGCTGGACGTGGACTCGGGAAAACAAAATATTGGCTTGGTTCTCGAGCCTTGGAGAGGGTGGTCCATTTAGACCCTACTTTAATGAATGTATTCAATCCATGCCGTCCATTCTTTTCCCTGTATCATTTTAGACGTTGAGCTGAAAAATGAAGTTCATCCGAGGCTCTGGCGGGCAATAGCATAGGAAGCAATTCTTGTACCATTGAAAACCACCCTGTTGTTTCGGTACCCCGAAACATGCCCAATATTGGGCTCGTTCTACTTGTCTTAAGCTATGGGGACCATTGGTGGGGTCGAATTTCCCTGATACGGGCCCCACCTGTGAAAAACCACAAAAAAAAAAAAAAAAAATTAAAACATGCAGCAGCAGCGCTGCTGCTGCCAGAGGCGCAGGCAGCGCCTGCGCTGCTGGCGGGCGGACGGGCAGCAGACCAACGGCCCAGCCGTGGGACCCACCTTGATGTGCGTATGTCATCCAATCCGTTCATTGATTGGTTGCCTCCCTGAAGTTTTTCCCCTCCGAAGATTAGGCCTATCTGAAACTCAGGTGGCCCACATCATAGGAAACAGTGAGATCAAATGGCTGCCTTTGAAACCGTTTTCTGGGCCACAGAAGTATTGGATCAAGATGAAATTTGTTTTTCCCTTTCATTCAGGGTCGTGTGACCTTACCAATGGGTTGGATTGCTAATGAACATTATGGTGGGCCCCACGTGGGACCCACAGTGTTGTATGTGTTTCATTCTCACGACGGTGAGCCGCACATGATGTATATGTTCTATCCACACCGTCCACCCTGGACGGTGTGTGTGTGAGTGTGTGTGCGTATGTGCGTACGTGTGTGTGTGAGTGTGTGTATATATATATATCATATATTATATATATTATATTGTATATATTATTTATATATATATATATAATATTATATTATATTATATAATATATAGCTGATGGTGGGCCCTTCGTTGAACCCACCTGTTTCATCCATGTCGTCCGTCTATATGGGATCCACCATGATGCATGTGTTGCATCTTAGCCGTTCAGTCATTTGACAGGCTTGAGACAAAAAAATAAGTCAGATTTAAAGTTTGAGTGGACCCCACCATTTTATGTAGCGGACAATGACGTCTACCATTCAAAATTTCTAAGGGGCCATTGTAGTTTCCTACTAAGCTGATAGTTGCTTCCACTTCATCTATCACTATGTTAGTTATGAACAAGTTGGATGAGAAATATATGTTATGGTGGGCTTTAGAAATTTAATGGTGGAAATCATTAATTATCACCACTCTTATTTGGTTGTGGCCCATTTGATGTACGTATGGGGCCCAATTGGTGTGGCCCATTTGGTATATACAAGGCCCATGAGATTAGGCCCATTTGGTATATATAAGGCCCATGTGATTAGGCCCATAGGTTAAGGCCCATTGTGATGTATTAGGGCCTATGGGTTGAGGCCCATTGTGATGTATTTGGGGCCCATGGGTTGAGGCCCATTGTGATGTATTAGGGCCCATGGGTTGAGGCCCATTGTGATGTATTAGGGCCCGTGGGTCGAGGCCCATTTGATGTATTTGAGGCCCGTGGGTCGAGGCCTAATGGGATGTATACAAGGTCTATTACATTGTGTGATTCCACCATGGGTTATGTAATGACAGTTATGGCGGGCTATGCCTTGGGAGTAATGATGGTTTAACGTCCACATTGTAAGTACAAGGTTGGTTAAATGTCTGCATTGTAACTCTCCCTAAGCCATTGGTAGGCCCATACTTGTTGTGCATAGGCCGTTTAGGCCCATCTGCATTGTAAGGATAGTTCATCACCTTATAACATGCTTAGTGTAGCTCCATGATTCATACTCATACGCATCATATGTATGCTTGATATGAGGAATGTTTGGTTATAACATGAGCCGTTGGGCTGAGACATTTACGGGGCTCCATATGAGACGGAGTGCCCGACATGAGCGCATGGTACGCACGAGATTGCTGCATGTTTGTATGGTGTGATTCATGCATCTCGCATACATGTTACTTGATCATTGTACGCCCTAGCGACATCAAGACTGTGGCCTCCACAGGCATATCGTGGATAGCCAGACGGGATACCGGAAATGTTTAGTTTTAGCATACGGGCGCCATAGATGTCCTTAGATGAAAATCCCCAAACCTCCGTGGCCAGGAGATGACTCCAACGTCGAGACCGAGTGGATATATGAGCGCACGAGGGCCGAATACCAGGAGGCCGCGTCTCTCACTGTGTCGTGGTCGGTTGGGAAGGGGTGTGACCTTATCCGCCTGAGTGAGGGGGCAATTTCTAGGTTGAGTTTGACCAGCTTGAGGAATAGGTCCGCTATCGACGAGCCGGGCCCGATATTAGCAGACGGATAGTAAGGTCTCTTCCGCTCTCCCAGTTGTGCGTTCAGATAGGGACGGCAAGCTGGCGTAGAGTGTACTAGACCCCGGTGATTTCTCCAGAGAGTAACCGTACTGATATGTGGACTTATTGAGCAGGAATTGCATATTCATTCATTCATTTATTCAGTATCCACTCGGGCTGGTGGTGCGTAACTAATTGTTACGTGTACCATCTCATGGCCAGGATTTCGGTTAGGCGCACGACTAACCTGAGATCAGGAGTTTACCATATTATATCTGACTATCCAAATTTAGGTATGGGACTGGTTTGGATAGAAGTCCCTTGTGATGGACCCCATAGCCTGTGATACTTCGTACTATCATCCCGACTTCACATTCCAGCATAGTCATTTCATTCGCACCGCATATTACATTGCATCCGCAGTACTTAGCATTTTGGGTTACTATGTTTTTGCACTTATATGGCCTAGATGAGGTTGATGGTATTCATGACTCGTCAGGATTTGCATATTGCATTGCATCCTCAGCATCCGTTATTGTCTTGTTATGTTTTGCATCGCATAGCCTTGGTACGGCTGATAGCATTCATGGACTTACCAGTACACTTTCGCTTACTCTGATGTCATATGATTCATGATTTTATTAGTATTTCTGTTTATCCCGATGATGTATGATTTATGTGCTTTATTGATACTTAGCACTTACCTTACATACACTTCTACCACCCTCTAAGCTTTCTATAAGCTTATGCACGATAGATGCGTGCAGGTGGGGTTAGGTTGTAGCAGCATTGAGCTTGGAGCGTGCAGCGATCTTCTGGAGTTTTGATTTTTGACATATGTATTTCTCTTTCAGCATTATACTCAAATATTTATTCTAGTGGATATGTGATGATGATGTTGTTTTGTGACTTGGTTATGCTTGTGGTTATGCTCATTATGAATCAAATTGATTATTAGAAATCCTCCTTGTAGCATCCCAGGATCGGAACCTGGTATATGGGTACCGGGAGCCGAGAATGGGGTACTACGGAGGCTGTCGGCGCCGGATTCGGCGATCGAAAATTTTGTGAGCCCGATATCCGAGTTTGGGGCGTGACACACATTCAATGAAAAAAAAACACATATCAGATGGTTATGATTTTCTAATCTAGGAGGTTTTTAGGGCATCCTTCATTCATGGTGGAGCCAAAGGGAACACTGTTTGGACCAATGATCCATGGGATCCACATGTACAGATCCTGTGCTTCAGCAAAATACAGAGTAGGGCCCTGCAATTCCTTCAAGAAAATTAAACCAATAAACCATAAAAGTGATTTTTTTTAGGAAAGCCCTAATCCTTTTCCCATTACAGAGTTTAGGAAATCCCTTATTCCAATATTGTATCCTCTAATAATCTGTAGATTTACAGATCTAAAAATAAAAAACCTAAATATCTATTTGAGAGAAATGAGTACCTAGGCGGGGAAGAGATGAAGGGCGGGAGGATCAGTGGCCGCACCTGTGATCTGGAGATGATGCAAGTGAGGAAGAGAGAGAGAGAGAGAGAGAGAGAGAGAGAGAGAGAGAGATCTGGAGAGATGCGAGAGAGAGAGAGAGAGAGAGAGAGGGAGAGAGAGAGAGAGAGAGGCGCGGGGCGGTGAGAGAAAGAGAGAGTCGGGAGAGGGTAGCAAAAGAGGCTTAGGGCTTTTCGTACGGTATTTATACCCGATCGCAAACCGACGCCCCCCTTTTAATTAGCGCCGCTAATTAGCCAAATACATTGTCGGCTAATCCTGTTTTTGTTGTAGTAAGAAGAACCTCTTGATCACTCTTTTCTGCTTTCCTATTGAGTCTGAGAAGATTGGTTAGGATTATGTGGTTATGCAGAAAGAATGAAGTACCTAGTTCTAGCCACTAGAGATATGCTATTTGTGATGTGAATCTATTTTTGGGTACAATGATTGTCTCCCATTCAGTTTGTGACGGTTTATCATATGGGAGTTACATTTAGATGATCTAGATATGCATTTTGGCCATGATAAAACTATGATACCCACTAAATATAATTTTCGTTGGCCAATCTTGAAGCACACCACTTGGAACACAATCAAGCACTGTAGAGCACATTAGTCATGAAAAGGTCAAAAGTAAAATACCAGTCTATAAAGCCCTTCACTGATTTTAGATTCACCATGGAAAGATCATAGTATGAATTATGTTATGAGGAAATCGATAAGGTTGTGGGTTTATGATTGAAATTGTTGATCATTTTCTAAGATGGTTCAGTTCATTTCTTATAAGAAGATCATTTTCTAAGATGGTTCAGTTCATTTCTTATAATAAGTCTACATGTTACATGTAAGGCTCGTTTGGATGCTTGTAATTGGAATACACACTACAACAACCTGGCTACCGGCGCTTAAAAGCGCCGCCAAATTCCCAGAAAGCGCCGGTGAATATATTAGCGGTGCCACTCAAGCACCGATTAATGGGTATATCGCTAAAAGTATTAGTGGCGCTAGTTTACTTTTATTGGCGCTTGTTTGAGCGCCCATAATTACAGTTTTTTGCGATGCTAATAAGCGCCGTTAAAGGTCAATTCGAGCGCCGCTAAAATGTTCTCCGGACACTTTTTCTCATAAAAAAGCGCCGTAAGATTTCTACACAAGCGCCGATAGTAGCCTTTCTATGGATTTGAGAGGCCCTGGCATGCCAGTAATTTTTATTATTATTATAATTCAATCAAAACCTGTATTTTTTTAAATATTTGAAACATAAAAATGATGCAATACAAATATAACTGAATATGAAACAAAATTTATATTACTAGACAATTAAAAAAATATATATTTATTACAATAAATAAAAACAAATTCATCTATCAAACAAAGTTCTTGCCATCTCCTGGACTTTCAAGCTCCTATTGCCTGCCAAGGAGATGTTTGACAGTTTCCACAATTCTTGAAGCTCTCATCTAGAGGCAGCTTCTCAAGTGCTGCACTGATTGATTCTTCCACAGAACTGTCACTTGTGCCACCACTGCACTTGGAGCCATTGGTTGAGAAACCTATGCCCGTCTAATCGAAGAAAATGATTAAGGCGACCATTCTCTCTCATGTTTGATAAGGTACTTGCTACAATTGACCATTGTTAGGATGCATTACCTACATTCTTCATAATATTTTCTCTCTGCCTCAGATAACAAAGAACCACTCTTTGACTCTAGCATGGTTTGTGAGTCCATCTTTCATCTCGGTTGGGGTGAGGAAATCTTCTAACATCATATTGCCATCATGCAAAGTGACTAGGTACTTCCAACACGCTAATGCTCTCAAAGATCTCATTGCTTTCTAAAATACACATCTTAAAATTTGATGAGTTGGCTAAAAATATTAATGTTAATTGATAACTAATACCAAATAATCCTGAAAGCAATGGATAAGGTGAGGTGAGCAACAAGTTTAGTGAACAACAAGCACTGATTATTTTAGAATTCATGTAGTGATTACCTGCTTTGGTTGGCCATTTCTACCCCCAATAGTTGTCACGATTATATGACCCATCTCTGTGCCATTTCCATTGACCACAGCAGTTTCCATTTCCTAGAAGAAAAATTCACATTTCATAGAAAAGGCTAATATGCTATCAAGCAAGCAGAGAAGATTATATTAAAACCTACCTTGTCATCCCTTATCTTCATATCATTCATTTCTTCAGGCAACCTATCCATGCTGATAGCATTTCCACTTGTGTAGCTGATAGCTGAAGAAAACAAATTGGTGACACCTAAAAGAATAAGAATGATTCAAAGACTCAAAGTTGAACATTGAATCGTTCTTCCAAATTCCACATTGGACTTGGGCAATGAAAAAAGCTTCGATTTTGTTGAGAAGGAAAGAAACAAATCCCATTTTGACAGACTTCTGATTCAACCTCCAAGCTTTTGGTAACCTTTCACATTAAAAAAGAAAAAAGAAAAAAAAAAAGAAGAAAGAATCTCCAGGCATCTGAATGTATGCTAAGGAGAGTGTAAACCATGATGCCAAGGTAAGGAGGTCTGATATCAGGTGGGCAGCTGGTCATCAGATTTTTCCCAAGCAAACCATGATGCCAACCCTATCTGCAAGTTCCTCAAGTGCAACCTATGTAAGAAGTACAACAGTCAATTCAATAGAATCAAATAACAGAAACATTGGAATATAATCAAGAAGTGCAGCAGTCAATTCATGTGAAAACAAAGAACCTGTTATTTCGTAGGTTTCCTGAAGTTGGATGCTTTGACCTGATTCAGAGATAGTTTTGTGTGATCTCCTCATGAATAGCCATTGCCACCCCTAAGAACGAGAAGGGTGGTGTGATCTACAATGCCTTCCCATGTGCAAGAAGTCAATTAGGCTTGCTAGCTTTCATCGTCAATTGACTCCAACGCCGAAGAAAATGCGTTACAAAGGTAAATCGTGGTGCATTTTACTGGCTTTAACTCATGAACAAGTACCTTTTCAAGTTGAGGGAATTCATGCAATCCAACTCTCAATCCCATATGTGGTCCCAACATGGCCACACATGTGGGACCTTCATGACCATATGGAGTGGGCAATCTCTTGATATGTCAGGTAGTTATTGAATATTGATCCTTTTTTGTCCTCTTCAACAAAAGAATTGACTAAAATACCCGTATGGGATAATTTTCATTTAACTTCTGCACATGGCTATTTTGGAATTTCCTTGTTAGATTAGAGTTTCTTTTCAGCATGAACTCTGTATAAAAACCATGTAGAGTGTGTTTTTTCTCATATATTATGATGAATGATGAAAAAGAATAAAAAGCCTTGTTCATCTTTTTCTTGCAAATGGAGATTTATTTTGGTGAGATATCATTAGATCCTTGGTGAGATGACATGAAGAGGTGGTGCTGAATCTGTCTTTTTTTATTGATAACAAAAATGTATTAAAGAGGCCCATAGGGCAAAATCTACAAAAATCCATTAAGGCAATGGATTTGAATCACCAATACATAGAGAAGGATAAGAAATGTCATCATTAGTCAAGGAATCAGCAAGGCGCTTAGCTTCTCCCACGATTTGATGAAAAGAAACCTCCAACTGATGAGAATACATTCTTCGACCATTAAAAATATGCATTCCTTGACCATTAAAACCTAAAGAACAACTCCATGGAAGGGAGCATCTGCAAGTGGCAAAGAGTGTTGCATGAATCACCATCCAACATTAATGATCCTCCCATGAGATTAAAAAAGATTTCCACCATTAAATAGCAGTGCAATTGTACCTCATCATCCAGATCTGCGTCAAATGTGACTGATATCCAACCCAGCATCCTCCTAAGGGCCAGGGGGTGCAATGGTCTACTGAGGTGTTCGGAGTACTGGTATTGCACCCTTGGATACAGAAATATCGTGGAAAACATGGAGAAATATGGCATGCATGGTTTAATGTATCATAGTCTAATGGAGACATAAAGGAGATTTTAGGAAAATGGTGGATTTTTCTGTGAAACCTTACACCCCGTTTGGCACCTTGGATTTGGTGGTAAATGGGTGTATTTCAAATCCAAATACCTGCTTTTCACGTTTGGTTGCCTTGGATTTGGAGGTAAATGGAATCAGAGGTATTTCAAATCTACCCTCTAGGTGTGTTTTAAAATCTTTGCAAAATGCTCAGATTATTGAGTAATCCAAAGGAAATGCCTTTTTTGCCTCCTTTGTAAGGGCGGGAGAGTCACATATGTAACAAAGATGTCTCTAGGCTACTAACCTACTAGATACATGGCACGTTGATGATAGCCCAAAACAATTCAATTATTAACTGCAACACTAAAATCACATCAATAGAATGACTTGAGCCATCCAAACATTGGAAATCTAAATCACTACAACAAAATGGAGTAACAGCGGCACTTTAGGTGCCTCTTGCACCGGCGCTGTGTAAAACAGTGCCCACGGATGTGTTACTGTATATATATTAAAAAAAAAACCTACGGTCATTCCGCTCCCAAACCCCGTGCCTCTCTCTCCATCTGAAAAAAAAAAAGAAAGAAAAGAGAAAACCCCTACAGTCATTTCGCTTTGCATTCTCGACAATACAACCTACCTTTCCCTTTTTGAACCGCTTCTTATCTCTATATGATGAAAGGTCAAAACCAGAGCTCCCTAATGGCGGTCGAGTACGAGAAATCAAATTCAGCAAATGCATCCACGACCGCTTCCCTCTTCTTGACCTAGCCAGGGTTTTGCATCCACGACCGCTTCCCTCTTCTTGACTAGCCAGGGTTTTCAATACATTGAAATAAAACCCTCTCTCTCTCTCTCTCTCTCTCTCTCTCTCTCTCTCGTTCGCTCTCTCGCTCGCGTTTCCTGATCTCAAAACCCTAGCTGAAAGCCCTTGGATCTGAAGAAATTCGCAAAAACTTTCAAAAGAACCAAAGGAAAGCGCTCTCAGATCTGGTTTTTACGTTCTTTTTAGGGTTTCGGATCTAGAAAATCCAAGAAAGGTTCGAATCTTTTTTATTCAGGTTGAGGATCTCAGATCTAGACGAAGATGGGAAGTAAATGGAGAAAAGCGAAGGTTGCCCTTGGGCTGAATCTCTGCATCTCTGTTCCTCGATTTCCAGAGGACGATCCTCTGACTGTCGATTCTGCCGCGGCGAGGTTTTCTGATGCTGGCGTTACTTCTCCGCTGGCTTCCCGGCTGTCGACGCCATCTACGCCCACGCCGTCTTCTTCTGGCCTTCGGCTGTCGAAGACTGGAAGTAAATCCTCCAAAGTATGATGTTTTAATCTTTATTTAGTCGGGAAAAAGCTTGAGATTTTTTCCATTGTTTGATTTTATAAGATTCCTGTCATTTCATTATGAGATTGAGTGATGCTCCGAGAAATATAACCTCCCCACCCTCATGGGGAGGTTAGCAACTTCCCCAATGCCTGTAAGTCGCATTTGCCATGTCTAATCATCGATTTGAACCGTTCAATGGTTCATACTGTTGGTGGCAAGCTATGGTATAAAAATCACGGCAATCGGATTATCCTAACCATTCGATTAATAGCTAGATAAATGGACAGTCAAGATTGAGTGGAGAAAGAAAGTAGTTCTGATCATCATCTTGATATGTCTATTCAATAGATCCAATCTGGAGTTGCTTATGATTCCAAAGAAGCACTTTGATTTGATGATTCCAACCCTTCGATCTATGGCTTGTAAGAAATGAATGGCTGTAAAAGATGACCAACATTGAATGGGTTAGGCTCATCCAATCGGCGTGATTTTTTCACCACAGCTTGGCCCCAGTGGTATGAATGAATGAGCAGCCTGGATTGATGAATCTCTTGGGATGTTAGCATTTTATCCTCTGTACTTAGATTTTGCTTCAAGTTAGTAGACGTTTATCTGTTTTTTGTTATATTTATTTTGATATTGTTTGGCTTTTTTTTTTTTTTCACTGTACACTTCTCTTGCTGAAATGCTATGCTTTTATCAATCTTCTGTAGTTTGAATGATGCTTATTCTTAAAAAGAATGCAAGGTGTTCCAAAAAAAAAAAAAAAGAAAAGGATTCTTATTCTTGATCTGTATGTGCTCTTTTTTGTTTGTAAGACTGTAAATATGTGATGATTTTTATTTATTTATTTTTTTTTGGTTAATTACCTCGTGGAATCAAATTTCTATAATATATCCTTTTTAGTCGAATGGAAGAGGATGGTGCTCGTCCATTGTACAGAATTTTTACACGGTCCCACTTCCATAGGTGGAAACAATGGGACCACCATGTCATGATGAGTCCTCAACTGAGAAAGAAGTGGGGTCACGTCATTGTCTCCTATGTGAGTAATGATAGCTGATTTGTTATAACCGCTTTTTGACTTACGAGCCGCCCTGTAAAGGATTTTCTTGCCAAGCTGATTGAGAATCCCTTTTGCGGTGCATGAGGTAGCGTTGAGCATGTGTGAGATCTGTGCCTTTCATCATGTGGGCCTGGGGCCATTACATGAACTCACCATGTCCCAAATACAGGCTGGTAGGCTCATCAGGCTTTATAGATGGTAATAGACAATGAGGGGTGTCAATGGGCCAGGCTCAGGCCTGAAAAATCAGAACTTTGAATAGGCCCGGACTGCCAGCCCAGACCAAAAGAGTTCAAAATCTTGGCCGAGACCTACCCCAGGCCTGGCCTGTTGACATTCCTATTGACAATGTTCTATGTTGAATGCAGATGTGCTGCGCACCCGACTAGCCAATTTTTGGGATGGCATTTTAATGTCTGGTCTGTCTGCTTTTTGTGCCATGCTTGTGCATGAACCACAAATGTCTTTTGCATTTATATTAATGGTAGGCTACTGTTAGCGTGGGCCAAGGCTGCCAACGTGTTTAGTGTGTATTGCATCCAAGCTGTCCAAAAGGGACCCTGCCACAAAGACCATCTTGCAAAGTTAGGCTGATAATTCATCATGATTACCTTCTTGGCTTTGCATCTCAATGTTTCATGACTACTTGATCTCCTCATGATTACCTTCTTGGCTTTGCATCTCAATGTTTACAATGGATGATCTTTTCTTTCGATACATATCATTTCTATCTGACCAAATGCTTTCTAATTTTGGTGGTTTTTTTTTGAAGAGTTACCCTTTCCAGTCACATAACCTAATGTACAGTTAGTACTAAATGTTCATCAGAGTCTGGAGTTGTAGGATTACCATTGACTAAATCTTTCATTTGCAGTGAAGCTGAGATTTATTTATTTGGAGGTTGTATTACATCGTGGAAAGTTGCAAATGGCAAGGACCTCCTTTTTGTTCAACCAGATGCTGTATTCCATGGGCAGAAGCCAATCAGGTCATTCGTGCTTTACATTCTGAAACTTCAATTTGTCTGATTTATTGCTATTACACTCTGCTGAAGTCTCACATCATATACAATGAGCAACTTGTATTTTGAAATTTGGTTATAGCTATTATATATTGCATAGGCAACATTTCCTCTGTTTATGTTAAAGGGCGGATCTTTCGTACTAACTCTGGGAAGTATACAAACTACATAGCCAGATTCTGTACTTACATTACATATCGAGCATTTATCAAATTCTTGTAATTATTAAACTGTAATTCTAATGAATTTCTTTTCATTTTTTTCTGAGATTCAAGTACTGATTTGGAAAAAGAGACCGTGCTGTATTATGTGCCATCTTACATGGGCCCATTCAGGGGCCCATTCTTGTAAATTGATGGGATTTTGTTTTATTGACCACAGTAATCTGTAAATATATTTACCTCAGAGAATTAAATAATTTTCTTGTTAAATGCAATCTTCTTTCCTTCATACAAGCACGTGGTCATTGGTGCACCTGTTAATTACCTCATCCTGTAACAGTTTGAGATGCAGTATTTGCTGGCAGATTTAAATGGTGCCTTGATAATTCTGCAGGCTTCAGTTACAGGGGCTTCAGTGATTTTTCCCTAAATTGGCTTCTGTGGGGATGGAGATATATTTAGTTTTGTGCTTGTAAATCTAATGGTTCATAGCCATTGTAATTAGAATGCTTTTGATATAAAGAAATAAATTGAAAAAAATCTGCAAAAGATACTTTGGTATGTAATTGTAAAATTTCCTATGATTTTCTTAGAAAATTGAAAAAAAAATCTGCAATAGATACAAAGAAATAAATAAAAACTCATCAATCATCCAGTTCCCATCATCCAGGCACCTATCTGCTAGTTGGATTGTGATTAACTCAAAGAGATCATTGTATCCCTAGATGATATCCAAGATTATTGTCTTTCTTGGAAGGTTAGAAGCCATATAGCTGGATTTATAGATGAATCAGGTATGTGAGGTTGGTGGGATTTGTTATGGGTTGTCTTAAGAATGTGAATTTTGTTTTTTATTTTATGTCAATATTTTTGTTTTGGTTTCTTTTCTTTTCTTCTTCCTTCCTTCCTTCCTTCTTCCTTTCTTAAATTTTTTTTTTTTTTTTTTTGAAGTGTTTTTAGTGGTCTATAGTATGAAGAGAGATGGTACTGTAAAATTTCCATGTCTGTGTGCCCTTAGATTCAACTTATGTAGAAAGAATTGGTTGCATTATTTTAAAATGGTTTATATGAATTGTTCGCCTCATTTTATGCCCTCATGGTTACCATTCGTTATTATTAGTTGTAAAAACTGTCTCTGCAGGCCCAAAAGATCCTATTACTTATGATTGCTAAGTTGGCAAATACATGAAGCAGTATGTAGAAGCCATGGAGAAGGTGATTAAATGCATCATTAGCTTGTGAGGCTTTTCCTTGCTTTTTAAAACTGGACATGAAGCCTGAATCATGCAAATACTCAGACAGAAACATTTTTTGTGTCGTAATATGTAGGTTAAGCTAAAACAAGGTTTCAAAACTGCAATGACTATTTCTAGTGAAGGAATTGCATATCTACAAGTAAGCTAGTATTATTTTGTTCTCCTTCCATTTTAAAAGCCTATTTATTTCAATGCTCAAGTGTAACTGCCCTTGTAATTCATTATATAGGACAACCAATTTTGGAAGCTTTATAAGGAAGATCCAACTTCATGTTCCATTGTGATGAAGACTTCAGTTGGGCTTGTGTTTCTTCTTGCATCTTTGTTAGAACCCTTCATGCCATCCTTTTCTGTTGAGGTAATATAACTGAGCCCCGTATATGTTTTTGTCAGTCAGCAAGAAACTTAATTTGTAGCCAGATGTTTCAACTGCTAATGCTGTTGTATCTTATCAAGTTTTTAAGTTCTGCCATTCTGAGGTTATCTTTGTTTCCTGATGGTATTTAAGGTACTGAAGCAGCTTAATTTACCTCTTGAAAAACTCTCATTGTGCGATGAAAAAGGAGATGTTGACGGGGCAAGAAGACCTTGGGATATAGTTCCTACTGGCCACAAAATAGGGACACCAGAACCCTTGTTTAAGGAACTGGTATTTTATCATTTCTTTTATTTTATCCTCCTTACACAGACATGTGGGTGTTTCATTCACCTGCTAGCTGCCAATGGCATGATGCTTTATTCATCTGGTGAAACTCATTTCCCTACAGAAAGATGAAACTCGATGGCTGGGAACTTTTGATATGTAAGCTTTTGTTTCAAGTTAAATGAGTACAGTATTGATTTTCATCCCTATACTATGTGACATTTATTTTTCCCTTTTATTTTTGGTGCCCTCCTTTGGGTTTGATTTTGATTTCACTATCTATGCCTTGAAATACATTTTATTTTTGATTTGAGATTTCAATCGATTCCTCTCTCTCTCTTGGCTAGAAATATCAGATTCTTATCTACTTAGGCATCAGTTGATATGAATTGCCTGGCTTTACTGCCTAAATTCTTTTCCTTAAATTAATCCCTGTGAGTTATGTTAAGTGAGCTTTGCCCTTAAAGAATTGGATTTACCCATGAGATGTCGTGTTCCCAGGGTTTATGTTGGGCAAATTTCTACCCAAGGGAAGCTGATGCTATGGGGAGCGAAGGTCAGAACAAGTTGATAAGCATTTCTGGCCTTTTTTTAGCAGCATATTGTTTTGTGAGCTTAGCTTGGTTGCATCAATTTATCATGTATGCAGATTAATAGCCTCATCGATAGAGGGCAATTATGGAGATGGGTTACTTCATCGTTTCTGCATGCGAATATTGGGCATCTCATGGTCTGTTTTTAAACACTCCCATCTTAAATATTTGGTGTAACTATTATCTTTCATACATATATATATATATATATATATATATATATTGGTGTAACTATTATCTTTCATATATATATATATATATATATATATATATAGAGAGAGAGAGAGAGAGAGAGAGAGAGAGAGAGAGAGAGAGAGAGAGAGAGAGAGAGAGAGAGACTTTGTGTAACTATCAAAACACTAAATGTTGGAAATTTTATTGTTCAGGTCAACTGTTATTCTTTGAACTCTGTTGGTCCTGCTGTGGAGAAAGTTAGCAAGCCCAAAAGATTTCTTGCAGTTTACTTCACTTCAGTGCTTGCAAGTAAAAACTAGCATACCTTCTGTGGTAGATGAATTTGTTTATTAATACCAACAACGACTTCAACATTTCTGATCTATATTTTATAAGAAAATCAGATTCAGCAATGAGTTGCTACTTCTGTAAAGCACCTGCTGTTGGCGCCTCTGGAGCCATTTTTGGACTTGTAAGTCTCCTCGAAGTCTTTCCTTTGTCTAATAGCTGCACCTGCTTTCTAGTAGTTTAGAAAACTTGTATTTGTCTTGGACATAAGGACATTGTCAAACTTCTCAAACCTGATAATGAAATGGCAAAAAGAGGTGAAAAGATTCAGAAGTAAAGAGGGAGAAAAAATATGAGGGTTGTCCTTCGATGTGGTCATGTCTTGTTTTGTTTCAAAGAGCTTGCTTCTTGTATTCCCTGTTCTCAATTGTTTATTTATTTACTTTTCTCCATTTGGCTTTTGGTGTTTTCGGTATCCTGGATACGACCCTTTTGATTTAAAGCGTTTACGAATCCCGTTTCGTAGCGCTTGTATAGATATTTAGCAGCGATTTAATAATTCTGCGGCGCTTTGTCTGAGTACTCGCACCCAACGAGCAGAGATATAGCGGCGCTTGTAAAAGCGCCGCTGAAATATTGAAGCGCCGCGATATCTTTTACGGAATACCCTTCCGGCGCTTTACTAGCGCCACTAAACATAGTTATCGGCGGTTTTGATGTCTTTTAGCGGCGGTTTTGGCCGCCGCTAAAAGTCATTTGTCTTGTAGTGAATGGACGGTTAAAAAATGCTGGTGAGTCACTTGTTTGTGATCCTTGCATTTATGGCCCGCCCAAGGCTCGGAATTTCCTCTTTTTTGCCTAAGTATATATTTTAATGGACTTATTACAATCATTCTATCAAATATCACATATATATACTAATTTGGGATATGAAAGCTGACTTAGTTAATCAAATCTAAGCCCTGTGAATATGAGGAAAGGATGCCACCTAATAAACAAAAAGGATGCCATACCTCCTCAAACTTTTCAAAGTTCTGAGTATCCAACTCATCATTAACCTCTGGTATAAAAGCAGCTTCCATCTGGTATAGTTTCTCCCACTGAGTGCCTTTAAACCATGGGTGTGCCTAAAGTCAGTTAAGAGTGTCAGAAACTCATTTTTCAATATTTGAGGAGCCAAATAAACGAGTTATAATTTAAGCACCAGCAACAGTGAAAAAATGCAACCTTTATTTCATGAGCTCCTTTAGTACCAAGCCTCCGCTCTACACTGCACAACAGTTTGCTGATGAGATCTTTAGCTTCAAGTGCCAATTTTGCTTCTTTAGGAAATCTCAAGTGACTTCTCCAGTTCACAATCTGCACGATATAAACAAATTAAATAGTTGATAAAGAAATATCACATAGAGGTATAGTAGAATTAATTCCCTGTACCAAGGCAAAGTGCTAATTTAACAGCTGAGATGTATGTTCCTTGAGTTGAGGTATGCACTGCACAGTATGCTCAAGCCGTGAGATGGGACAAGTGGGCACTCAAAATCTCCCAGATTGGATTCTTGTATCCATTCAACCTAAATAATTGATAAAGATATATCACACTGATTTGATTAGTTCCATCATGGATTAAGCGAGCATTTCTTGACTCCTTTCCTCATATCAGCGTGAAATAAGGACATATGAGAACAAATTTTTGTGAAAATTTGGTTTTCTATTCAATGGCAGTTTTTTAATTGCAACCACAAAAGTGATTTTTGAGAGGGCTGTCGATCTAAAGAAAACATCTTGTAAACACCAGCTGACATTAAGACTTTGATCAGCGGTCCATGCACCAGCAGAAAATCAGGATTAGGGAATTGAAACTATTGGATAAAACATACGAACCAATCACACTCCATCCCATATCCTTTCTTCAACAAAACTTCTGGAGCAATATAGTCAGGAGTGCCAACAGTAGAATAAGCCTGCAATTCAAAGAAGAGTTTCAATGATTGTAACCAAGATCCTCCAATACTTGAAAATTGGAAGAAAAAGTGCATGGAAGAGTATCATAAATATAAAGTCACAAACAAACAGCAAGCAGAAACATATACAATAACAAACAAACATATATAAACTCAAGCACAAAACTATAAACCAACAACAAAATTACAGCCTTTCTAATGTCACAGCAGCAGCTGCCTGTGATGAGTTTGATAAATGAAATACCCAACTTTTTACTACTTCCTATCTTCACATCGTTCCACACACATGCAGATACTATTCCTTGAGAGAGAGAGGATAGACATTTACATAAATTTACTTTGAAGAAAGGTTTTAGTATAATGACCTTCCATGTCCATCAGCATCGAAAGGTGATGCAAAATCAACTGATGGATTAAATTGTCCAGCTGCAATTGCAGCAGCTGCAAAATGTTGGGCTCCAACTATCTTCCCATTACAGAAATCCCTCTTAGTGTCTGGATAAACTAGAATGCCAGAATAGAGGACTTGGTGGCATGACATACCACTAGACTGCCATCTTCTAAACTTGTGGTGTATCTCAAAGTCCAGAAGTCATGTGGAGGAGCTAAAGTTGTTGGAGCATACATCTGAAAACAACTGAGATGTCAGTGATCTGGATAGGGGAGAGAAGTGATGGTTCTGATAATGGACAGAGATGGGCTAAAGTCATACTACTCTTACCAACCTGCATGTATATCAGTTCAATTGTCCCTCTGTTTCCAGCGAATCCGGACCAGGCTATTCACCAAAACAAAAACAAAAAACAAAAATGAGAAGGCAATTTTTTTTTTCTCCGATTAACATGAGGGTAAGGTGCATAAGTTAGCAATAAATTCAAATTCCAAACGCAAAAAGGCTTCTTACATTGATAGAATGAATAATAGAAATAACACGGTTACTAAAATACAAAGAAGTAGGGTTAAGGATCAAACACCTTCATCCCAGGCATCTGGACCCAATCGACAGCAGTTCCTGTATCCTTCGCAAGGAACTCTGCCAAGGTCTCCTCTGCAATTGACAGGAGTCTGGACAAAACACAAAAGAACCAAAGATCAAAAGCAGCAAAAGAAATAATGGCGTCTAAATTGGAGAGGTATGGAGGAAAAAAAAAAAGATTTTGGTAATTTAGATTACCCAGCGGGATTATTAGCATCCTTTAGGGGATGCTGAGGAGTGGTAACCACAGACTCGCAACTTGTGTCTGTAGTGGCTACAGAAGCCTGCAGAAAAGTGTCTATAATTAGAGAACTCCACATAAAGAAACCCAATACATACTAAAAGAAAGAGGATCCATAAACTGGCTTCTTATTCTTCCATATACCATAGTCAAGAGAATCATGATAATTTTTCTGCTATAAAGAGAAAAACAAGTCCTTATTTGCCATTATCTATCTTAACAGGAAACCTCTCCATCATGGCATTTAGAAGATTTCATGTGCTATAAAACCAGAAAAGAAAACCTTCCAATTGATTCTGCTCATAAATTTTCACAAATAATGCTTATGGTAACTTGTAATCGGCCAATATAATTTGCACATATTGAACTCAAAACTAAATTTCTCTGAGAGTGGGGCAAAGTTGCTCTAAATCTCAACACAGATAATATGAATTAGCATAACATGCTTCGATTGAAGAAAAAACTAAAAATTGTCTAATGATGGGTTACAAAAAGTACCCTTGCATGCTTTTTATGAGTAGAATCCTAAATGCTTGAATCAATGGTTTCGATCACTAAGCTGTGGGAACCACTTGCCTCAAGGCATATATACTCTCCTCAAGATCCAGAATTCCTCTTCTAGTTCATTATCAAAATTATGCAATTTTATAAGACAAGACAATTTTTGAAGTTAGGGTGTTACTCGATCTTTTATCAAAATTCTGATGGAACGACTTGTATATTAGGAACTAAAGACGATGGGAAAATCTCCAATCATTTACTGTCATACGTCATTCTCAAACCTGCTCAATGGCAGCCACTACATCTGTTACAAATCCTCTAAAGAGACTATACAGGGCTTTGTAAACCACAATCCTGAAAGGCAGACATATAGGATGGTATTGGTACGATTTGTTGATAATGGCCAAAAAGTTATGGAAATCAGGTTAAATCTCCTTACCTTGCACTTGGAGCCATCCCACTTGCTTTGCCAAATTCATATCCATGCATTTTCACAGGAATTCCATTATTTCCAGCTGCAATTGCTGCCATGTGACTGGTAAATTGGTAACCAATGTCAAAAATAACAACATAATGAATAAAAATGACAAAAAACAGGGAACAGAAAATTAGGATATCAGGAATGCCGAAGATCAACAACAAATTTCCATAAGTACCAAATTAGTAATTTCTCAAACAAATGACTGGAATGAACCACTTCCAAATTGGAACTACTGTGGCTTTTCATAAATGTAGAAATATGATCATAATCAGAACAAAAAAGGAAAAATACCAGACTCAAATACACAAAAGAAAGGCTCAGCTAAATTTCTTTAGCATGGGTTCAACATCTCCCAGCCTCTGACTATCTCTACAAATCCATGGCACTTCCACCATCGTGGTGAATAGATGTCCATTAAACAAAGTACAAAAATCAGACCAATGGCCAGATCCTACAAATGCTAGTGTGCGGGTCCCTGCATAGAAGTGCTATCCACTTCCTCGTGGTAGAAGCTGGCAAACATGTGGGCGATAGGGAATGTTGACCTCGTGGGCCACCATGTGCACAGGCCATACTATAATAAGAGGATTGGACAGGTGTAACCTTCATACCAGTGGCTTGTAGATGGAACAGCTAGAGCAGAGTTTGACGTTCAAGCAATGAGACTGATTCGGAAGAGAAACGTCCCTGTTTTATACTATTCATGGTAAGAAATAAGTCAGAATAGTTAAATCCTAAAACAGTTTCAACAAAAACGATGGACAAGATACAGACATGAACAATCTATGAAGGTTTTATCTAATACCTTTGAACTTGTGAATCAGATCAACGCCATCAACAACCCTAAAAATGGATTCGACAATCTGCAAATGTAATAAGCACTTATAAATTAGCGATTCAACCATGCAAATCCCTAAAAATGGATTCGACAATGCAAATCCCAAAAAACGGATTCGACAACGCAAATCCCTAATTAGGGATTTGTATTCAACAAAGCATATTCCTAATCAAGTATTCTAAATTTCAGAAAGCAACAACAAGAAGAGAAAAGCATTACATCATACTTGAGAATCTGAGATTCACAAAAGAAGACCGAACTGCAGCAGAAGGTCGAGGAATAGGGTTTCGAGAGAGATCGATAGGGAGAAAGTATCTATCTCAATTAAATTTTCTGAAATCCAAACCCTAGTTCTAGATCTAGTAAATCCCCACCATAACCAGTCAAAAAATCTTGCAAAGTGCAGAAAATAGATCCAAACCCCTAGGAAATGAGAGAGTAGCAGATCTAGAATTACGGTGAGATCCCAAAGTTGTTTGCAATAGGAGAGAGATCCCAAAGCAGCCGTGAGAGAGAAAGAGGAGAGAGAGAGAGAGAGAGAGAGAGAGAGAGAGAGAGAGAGAGAGAGAGAGAGAGGGCTAGGAAATAGGACGGAGTCGCGCTGGCTAGCTAGTAGGATTTATTTTTATTTTTTTTTATGGTGAGATATCCGTCGAGTTGGTCTTACATAGCGCCGATGAAGGAGTAGCCCAAATGCCGTGTATACCACTTTTTGTTGTAGTGACTAGAACTAAAAAATTGTGTTTGGATGCCTATAATTGGAAGCATTGGAATTCTGCAGAGTATTCACATTGACCTTAATTTGATTAAGTATATTAGTTTTGAAATCCCAAATTAGTATACATATGTGACATTAATAATTTTAATAAGCCCATTGGAACTTTGGGAAAAAAAATGAGAAAATTTCTAGCCTCAGGTAGGCCACAAAAGCAGACCCACTATATGGTTCAAACCTTAGATGATGAAAATGAGAAACATAAATTCTTTAGAGTCGTACGAGCCCAACTATGCAAAAAAGATGAACACCTAACTAAAAATGTTGGAAACAACACACTGAGGATGCAATCAATCTCCCACAATGATGGAAAAGAAAAAAATCTCTACAAAATAGGTAGCACTACGACGATCAGAATTGTTGATTTGGTGGGATGGGATCAAAAGGAAAAACAATCACACCATCGTGTATCAGCTGTTGTATCCACAACCAATGGGTCCCGATTACAATAATATATCAATAAGGCTCTCTCCTTTTTCAATGATTGATCCACGATGAATCATGGCGATCATGTCAGCATTCCTCACTGTAGTCAGGTGATGGGCTACAATGAAAGTGGTTCAGTTGACTACATTGAGCACACTGTCGCTTCATCTAGGAGGAGGATTCATGGGTCCTTTTAGAATTGCTCTGCCTATAGAAATATCTGCTTCTGCCTTCCTGCTAGCTGAGTTCTGTGATCCCCCCTGTGAACACACACACACACACACACACACACACCCTTTGTGGCGAAATGGTCGGATACAATGTGACTTTCTTTCTGTATTCCAATCCATTCTGACCAAAGAAGCTCTTAGTATGCTCTCTCTACTGGTTGAACCCCCTTTTTATGTTTTGGTCATGCAGTGCCTATCAATTGGTATTTGCAGTATTTCCAGATGATATTTTGCTCTCTTTAAAGGCCAAGCTCAGATGTAAGCACTCCCGAATTCATTTTGCCCTTATTTGGAGAAATATAATATTCAATCCTCCCAACCAATAAACAACTATGGACATTCAGCATTCACTAACCATAAAAGTTCGGATATATGTAATATATTATGATTTTCTTTTTGTTGGTAATGAGAGAAGTTGCATCAAGCGAAGTCCTGGAATCCCCAATAGAGGCGCCTATTTTAGAAACACTCTCCTTTGTAGGAACACCAAATCTTTTAACAATATGCTTTAGCGAGAGGATAAATCCTAACTTTTGTTAAAAATGAAAGCAAGCTTCCAAAATTTTATTGGGCCTGTCCATGGCCAAATGTTTCTATAGACATCTCATCGAACCATTTATTCTTTTGTTGTCCGGAACTTAATCTTGATGCATTCCAAAGAAGTCATATATTAAGAGTCTCATCTAGGGGTGGAAGCTGTTTGTCAAACATGCTAGCATGTTGGTTTTCAATTGGATGATTCCTTAAGAGCTTCACCAATGATCGAGAAATTTATGAGATTGTGACTTTATGGTTAAGGGAAAAGAAAGTTATAAAGCGGAATTACCTTTTTAAAAAAAAGTTTTAAAGCGGAATGGAAGAAAGTTTGTTGTTGGTACCATGAGAAGGGCTTTAATGGTCAGATTGGATGAAAACAAGCCTATAGAAAGTTATCTTTGAGAGTGATGGCCTCTTATAAACTTGGGTCTTATTTTATGCAATTCCAATATTTTAGAGCATTTGGAAAGCTTATAAGAAATTGTGAATCCAGAAATGTCATCCTCTACAAATGGATAAAGTGAGAAATAAAACCCTGTGGATGGTCTGGAATGACATTGAACAAGTGATTTTTATTATTATTATTTTTTTTACTGCGACCAAATCAAATAAAGAGACATGGATTTGGAAATGGACCTTTTAACTGAAGATCGAATCATTAATTTTATACACAAATGGAACAGAAAGTTTAAAATAAGGATTGTAGATTAATACCCAAGAGTTTTAGATTTAGTGGTTGTGAAAACATTGGTTGTACCTTAACCAACTTTTCTGTATGCCCCAGGATGCATGTGTTGTGGCCTCAAAATCTGGCCTCTCCAATTAGTCAATCCTCCTTTACCATCCACTCTTCCTAAGGGCCTGTTTGGATACCACCAGATAAGTTACTTCTACTTACAACAGTAGATAAGTGACTTATTTCAGATAAGTTTGGTTTATGATTAGTTATTGGAAACTTTTTCTTACTTAAAAGTACTTTCTTGCATGCCATTGTAATACAGAGGACAAAATGGTGCATTTGCTTAGCCCACGAGGAAATATGAGATTTTCGGGATAAAAAAGCTGTAACCTAAAAAAAAAACACTATTAGTCACGAAAAGAAAAAAAAAAAAAAAAAAAGCTCTGTGGGAAATATTTGGGGCCAAATTTTGATGTAGGACCAGGATCAAGCATGCTCCTAATGCACAAAAATTCAACGTAGTTTGACCGATCAGCCTTTGTGGTCGACATGTCAAAATTCTACCAAAAATTCCATATTACTTGCTGGCTGATTTATGCCTGTTTAGACAGGTTGAAATAATGTTCCATACTGCTTGCTAACTGATTTCTATTAGTTTAGACAAGTCGAAATACTCTTCAACAGGTTAAAATACTGTTCGATCTGTTGACCAATTGGGTCGATAGGTCAAAAATCAAAGGGGAATAAAAAAGCTATGGGCAAGATTTGGGCCAAATTTCCAACTTTCTAACGTGATCACTTTTGCATGTCTATTGTAGGTTTAATTTTTAGCATTTATAGATGGACTACCAGTCCATTTGCTTTTGGCATATGGAAAAATGTGTTTTTTGAGGTTTTAAAAAAAAGTGAAATACAGAAGAAAAAAAAGAAAAAAAGAGGAAAAAAAACATGGGTAGACGGTGCCAAATTTCCAACGTGCTAAATTCGGTCAAGTGTGCATGTGTATTGAAATGTTATTTCTTTTGCTCTTTTAGATAGATGATGACAGGTCTCTTTTTTTTTTGAGAGAGAGAGAGAGAGAGAGATAACAGAAATTTGCATTAAAAGGAGGAGGAAATACAAGGAAGAAATCAACCCGCCGAGATAGTGGATCAATTTCCCTCCATACAAAAGAAAATTACAAACCTTTAAAAGCACCACATTGGAAGTCCACCTGAAGATATAATACTGAACTCTTTTCACTATGAACCCCATCGAATTAGACTCCCCCTTAAAGCATTTACCATGCCTTTCTTCCCACATTGCCCACCAAACTGTCATGAGGGTCATTCTCCATACCCAAGTTCTTTGCTTGCCAAGTGTAACATCATACCAACCTTTGAGCAACCGACCCGTCGAATTTGAGTGGACCCAAGACCAAGACATCGAACCAAGAGAAAATAGCTGACCATATTTGTTTGATGAAAGACCAGTGAATGAATAGATGGTCCACCGATTCTGCGTCCGCCATACAACAAAGACAAATATTGGTGATATTCATTCTTTTTTTTTCTCATATTATCAACTGTCAATATCTTTCTTTTACCGATCAACCAACCAAAGGCCGCAATCTTTGGAGGAAGCTTATATTTCCACACTTTATCTGTCATTATCTCTTCTGAAGCATCGAGTTTCCTAGAGATGGAGTTGTAAAGGGATTTAACCGAGAAAGTGCCCGATTTGTCAAACCTCTACACCGGCCTATTTGTTCCTGTCTGATCTAGTTTACCGCAGCTAATACAACTAAGAAGAGCCACTAACTCTTCGATCTCCTAGTTATGAAGATTTCTTCTAGTGGAGAGGTTCCACACTATGTTGTTCCCATGAGAATAATAACCGTCAACTACCGAAATAAGCCGATTCAGGGCCAAACGATATATGTTCGGACAAGCATCTTTTAGAGCTTGATCTCCCACCCATATATTTTCCCAAAAGCGAGTATTGTTGCCATTACCAATGATGAAACCAATACCTTTGAGAATCTCCTACTTCATTTCTAACACTCCTTTCCATAGAGCCGAAGCTCTATAAGCGGTGGAATCTATGGTCCACCACCCTCCTACTGATTGGCCGTATTTGTTCTTAACCAGCGAATTCCATAAAGTTTCGGTTTCAGTTCCAAGTCTCCATGTCCACTTGCCTAAAAGGGCCCAGTTCATACTCTTGAGATTTCTAACAGTTGCACCGCCCTTCTTGAGTTTGCTGACACACCACCTTCCAATCAACCAGATAGAATTTCTTCTTGTCCTCCGTTCCATACCATATAAAGTTTCGTCTTAGTCTTTCAAGTCCATCCATAATCGCATTTGGACATTTGAATAAGGACATGAAATATAAAGGCAGGTTCGAAAGCACCACTTTTATCTTAGTGAGATGACCCCCCAAGGATAGATACATGCATTTCCATCTAGCAAGATATTGCTCAAATCTGTCAATGACTTTATCCCATAGGAACTTTGGAGGCTTACCCACGCATAAAGGGAGACCGACAAATGTGGTCGGAAGGCTTCCCATCGGGCAATCGAAAAAGTCAGCATAATGAGATGTCTCCGTTTCATCCATATTAATAGGTCCTTTTGCTTTGCACATATGAAAAAATGAGTTTTTTGGGCTTAACAAACATGTAACTTACAAAATAATAATAATAATAATAATAATAATAATAATAATAATAAAAAGCTTTGACTTACTCCAACAAAAATAAATAAAATAAAGCAGTGGGTAGGATTTCTTGTTAAAATTCCAGTGCACTGAATTCAGTTCATTTTGCATGCCCATTGTAACAAAAAAAAATTTACGCTTATAAAATGAGGACTTGATGGTGCATTTGCTTAGCACATATGGAAATATGAATTTTTCAGGGTAAAAAAGCTTTGACCTACCAATAAAAAAAAAAAATAATAAATAAAAAAAAAACCTATTGAGTAACCACAAAAGGATTTTTCAAAAAAGCTGTGAACAAGGTTTGGGGCCAAATTTCCAACTTTCTAACTTGGTCACTTTTGCATGTCTATTGTTACATTATTATTATTATTATTATTATTATTATTATTATTATTATTTTGCGCTTATGGAGGACAACCAGTCCATTTGCTTTGGACATATGGGAAGGGAAAAAAACCACCAACACTGCTAGCAGAATCACAAAGTCAGTGGCAGAAGATTGGTTCATATCAGCCTTTCTGGGCTCCCAAGTTCTGTTTGACAGTGGTCATAATTTCAAGGATGAATCCACACTTATTGCTTCTATTTCTAAACGGACCGAACAGCTTTTAGCTATGCCAAATAATCATTCTACCCATCCTTCATTATTGGCAAAGTGTGCTGTCATTAGCTGGGGTATATGGAAATGAAGGAATGACTGGATGTTTCAGTCTACAGTACATCCTCTCTAAAAATCATTTCTTTATCTAAGGCACCACTTTTTCTTCCTCTAAAGATCAAGATCAGTCCCTCTCTAAACCAACAGTACTTAATCCACCTCTTTCTAATTAAATTATATTCTCTAAAACCACCATCCACTCTCTAAAACAATTCTGACAGTGCTTAAGTACTGTTCTAGAGAGGGGTTGCAAATAGTGATGTTTAGATATTAAGTTACTTATTTTAGTGAAGCCAATAATATGAAAGTTAGTCCTGCTAACCAGAATGTAATAACACCACTCGAAGGCACAAGTGCTCCATGCATGCCTAGAAGAAACAACTATATAAAACACAAGGTGAAAAGTTAAAGCCACAAACAAACACTGTTATAAGAAAACATAGAAACAGGACATGAACCCATAGCGTCCAGTACTAGACAACAACACAACACACACGATTGACATTATTTTATGCAACACATCACAGACACGATTGATATTATTTTATGCTAAAGCATCAATCGCCATTCGCTAGTGGAAGTGCATGTACACTTAGCAACAAGACCCAACACACACCCCAACCAAAATACCAACCGGAAGGCAATAACACCCTTTACAGCAAGGGTCGTTCATGGGATTGCATGAGGAACCGGGACAGCCATCATTCTGGCGGAGTCCACCTTCCAGCATTATCCTTGACAGGGGAGTCCCTCTGTTAGTAACCCCATTGCCATTCTTACAGCGGGCAAAGGCAGATGGAGCAAAGCTGGCCACAAGCACCATGGCCACCAACATGAGCAAAGCAACCTTCTTACTCTCCATCTCTACCTTAATCTCTTGCGTACGTCTGAATGTATGTTGTATGCCTCTCCCTCAACTTCTTTTTATAGCCACGGAGCATGAATGAATGCACGTCTTAACCGCCCCCTCCCCCAAGAGCATGACTGCAGATGCGTGCGGGTTTCCTACACTGGAAGTTCTTGTGTGCCAGGATGCTAGGTGGGCCCCACCATGAGTTTGGGAGAAATCCATCCCTTCCATCCGATTCGTGAGATCATTTTAGGGCCTGTTTGGATTCGTGTATTGTATTGTATTGCATTGTATTTGGGTACTGTTCATGTATATATTGGACCGTTGTTAGAATACATCTTTATTCAATATTTGGATAGGGGTACTGTGCAGGCAAGTATATATCTTCTACAGATCGATACCAAATATTAGGCCCCCATACTGTACAAACGTTCAACATACAATAGCAGCTTTGTACGGATTGTTCATATATACCGCCAAAGTTTGATCAGCTGAATGTGGTCCGTTGCACTAATCTGATGGTTGAAATTGTTCAATCAGTTGGTGATCACATGGTGGGTCCAGGGCATATTGGACAATGAGTCAGACATTGCACACGTGTAGCGTGCATGATTCTAGATCGGAGAAACTAATTCTCGCGTCCCTTGGGATTCTTCGTCGGCTGATCCTACCCTTGCACCGCTGCATGATGTCTCATGTATACATAGGCCACATGTGTGTGAGATCCAAGCCACACATCGTCACACGTGATGATGGATGTGAACTTCTGTGGAGATCAAGCATGTCGTACCATCCTTACCGCTTGATTTGACCGTTGATCGTGGTTCACTGGTTTATTTTTAACTTTTCATGTCTTTTGTTCAAATATAGTAGTTTGGGTTGTAAGAGAAACCTGTTTTATGGAATAGATGGTTCAGATCATGAATTGTATCTTCGGTGAGCCGATGGATGGCTTGGAACTCTCGCACATATCCTTTGTTTCATGTTGATGCCTGCGTGTAGGTTTGGATGGGGACGGCTGTGTAGGATAGTACAATTTGCGATGCGAGAAGATGTTGTACAAGTGTCAGCGGACAGCACTGACAGTACAATACAGCTGGTAAGAAATTTTGGCTCCGCCATGTATTCGTGCGCTTCGTATATCAAGGTCAGCTACTCTTAACCAAACATTGCTAATGTCACATCAGACCTGTTAATACAATGCAATACACCCCTAACCGCGAATCCAAACAGGCACTTAGAACATGCGACTAAAAATGAGGCAGATCTAAAACTCAAGTGGACCATACAAGAGGGAAAATTGGGGAAAGAGTTTCCTACCATTGAAACCTTTCTGGGCTCCACCTTGATGTTTATATGCCATCCAAACCATTTATAAGGTCATTCCCACTGAGATGAACTAAAATCACAAAAGAACTTAGCCTGATATGAAGCTTTCGTGGCTGCATGAATGTTTCAACCGTGGTCACTAAATCCCTAAAAAACTCATATTTCCTCATGGGCTAAGAAAATGCACCATTTTGTCCTTTGTTTATAAGCGCATAAAAAAAAAATAAAAATAAAAAAATAAAAATAAAATGTTACATCTAGCATGTAAAAAAGACTGTTTTTGTATGGAATTCCCCGCATATATCCCGACCCTAATTTTAATGTAGAGTAATTAACTTAATGAATTCGGTGTGCATGGTTCGAATACGTGAAACTAAGTTATAGCGCATTACCTAAACCTTAAGTCCACTTAAAGAAACTAAGTTGGGAAGGTTGTTCAAAGAGAAATACTAAAACTTGGGGCTAAATTAAAGTATTTTGAGGTGCTTGAATGAATAAAATCATGGGAATTAGGGGTATGGAGAAATTCTATCAAAACTGAGGAACTAAGTGTAATTTTTAAGGAATTATAACATTTGGGCCTTTATGGCTAACCCATTGGAGAGCCTTAGGCCTTACAGGTCCAACCCATAAGAGAAAGCAAGAGGTGGAAGGTGGAAGCTAGAGGTGGAAAGTGGAAGCAAGAGCTGGAAGAGGAGGTAGTTTGCCAAGTGTTATTGGGTGAAATAAAAGAAGGAAAATCAACAATATTAAAGAGAGAGTTTTAGAGTTTGGGAAGAAGAAGAAGACCTAAAAAGGGGATTAGAAAGCTTTCCTGCTTGATAAATTCAGCCAAACAAGTTACTAACCTAAAACTTGAAATTTGGTAGCTACTGTGTGCCCTGTTGTTGCACATATAACTAGACTTAGGAGTTGAATTAAGGCTTGAAATTTGGTGAGTGTTAAGTACACACATATTTGATCCTGGGGCTTTAATACAACCCCCTAGAGACAAGTTGTTGGAGGGAACACCATTAAAATTTATGTACATTGTCTTATCCTCACCCAATGAAAATTTGAAGTCGACCTGAAGTAATTAAAAAATACCTCACGATGTACTGCTTCCAAACCATAAAGAAATATTGGATAGGAAAAAGGAAATTTTACGCAAATACCATAAACAAAGCAAAACCCTATAAATCTCAACTCACTCCAAAGGCTCACTTAAAAATTGATTTGGGTCGGGTTGATTTTTGGAGATCCTTGACCAAGTGTAACGCTCAGACGAAAATGGGGGTCGAGCGAAGCTCGGCTCTCGAGTTCCAATACATCACTTATGTAACATAGATAATGATGATTAAATGTTGTCTGTATTAGCACATTAAACATGAATGGGATTACACTACATTGGCATATCATACTCCAGAGACAATTACATTACGCAAGCGGAAGACTGTGATAGATATATATATATATATATATATATATATATATATATATATATATATATATATAAAGCATATAAGTGGTAAGTCCCCAGAGTATCAACATGTTGCCAGGTTAAATAATTACATATATAGTTCCAAAATTAACAAAATAATGAAGTGTAATGTCTTCTAATCCATGTCCCTATAGCCCCGGTGGCGCAACTCCAGGTCTACATAGATCCGCCAGAGAGTTGCAGGTAGGAGAACTCCTCCTTGTCATCATAAAAGTCCGGCTTTGCCTCGTAAGCATTGCCCTCATCTGTAGATAAAACAGAGTCTGATTGGTGGTTTAAAACACCATCCCAGAACGTGGGAGTGAGTGATCAACTCAGTGGAGCTATTAAGGAAAGGTTAACATGTTATCAATTCAGTCAAGCAGTAATGATAAAGTAGTACAACACACATGTCCTAAGTACTCCTATTAATGCAAGGATGATATGCAATAATGATGTATGCCCTCGCCTGCACTCCCTTTGCGACATCATCTCATGATTGTGGTATGTAACACTCCCGCTGTGCTCAACTCCAACGCCAAAGGCACATGCAAATGCGGTGCATGTGCGTGATTAACCAAGTTCTTAATTAGACTCATTCATATAATAGGTTTGGGAAGCTAAGGTACATCCCTTTATATCATTGACCTAAACAACTAGGGTCGTCAATCCTAGTTAATCACATATGATAGGTAAGTTTGCGAGTTTACACTATAGGTCGTTACGAGAGGCTCGTCACTGCCAACGTAGGCTTAATTCACACTCGAGGTCACTACCACCAACGCCCTACCAACTGGCAGTCTATTTTTGAAGGCTCGTCGTAAACTTGACTGGGGACCACAGCCAGGTTGCGCCGGGGTAGGCCTATTTCATACTCGAGGTCACTCCACCAACTCCCTACCAACTGACAGTCTATTTTCGAAGGCTCGCCACCAACCCAACTAGGGACCACAATTAGGCTGCGCTAGTGTAGGCCGACAACTCGAATACAGTGTCCCATACTTCCGTATTCAGCTCACGAGTTTGGGTTGCTCACTGGTCACTACGGAGAGGCTCGTCGCCCCAGCGTAGGCCGACAGCTCAACCACGGTGTCCCATACCACCATGTCGGGCTCATGAGTCTTAGCGGATTGTGGTACCATGGTTAAACGGGCTTTTCACTGGTAAGTTAGTACCTTAGATTCAAGTAAGAGCGTCCATACATGGTAAACATATAATATGCCAATCGGTTTATTAGACAAGTTCGACTGGTACGAGCGTACGCTGAATTAGCCGACAAGGTACTACTGTCGACGATCGTCGTACGACTCGGATTCACAGAACGCATCAAATGTGGTGAGACTAGCTCGGCCACTCAAACAGGAATTGTTACCGATTGACTGGACTACGTCGTAGTCTCAATCACAGTCAAATGCAAGAAGTAAGCATACATGATAATCTTACGACATTTAACAACCAATTCCAACATGCATATCATAAAGCTACATGATATTTTACATATACATTGGCTACACAAAACATACAATTGAAATTAAAGCTACATGAAGAAAAGTATACATATGGCTAAGATAGTTGAGAATCCTATCTCAACAACCCTTAGAAATACAAAGCATCAAACAATTACTCATACAGGCATTTTGTCAAACACTTAGACTACATATTACACATAAGTGTAATATATTAGTTTCAATAGACATTAGGGCAAATCCTTTCACAAAGGAGCTGCCACTCATACAATGATCATATCTTCTCAATTTACATAAATCATATTTCCATAATCGTTCAAACATTTCAACAAACATATAGAATGCATAATATTTAACATAGTTTATATATATACGTGTAATACATGGAGGACACCCTATCTAAACACATGTGATAGCAATCAAGTCAGTCATAAATTATTACTGACATTGAAAGCCTTGAAAACCATAACCTAAGCGTTTATAGTCTGTGCCTTTCGCCGGTAGACTCGTAACGAGCTCAGTTTGAACAACACGCCTTAGTCTACGGCACAACGGCTACCTATAGCCTGAAGTAGTTTAGCTATTTCGCCGATTCATCTAGTTGGATACCGAAAACATATTAGGGTTAGGTTTTCTTACCCAAATCGGAGTTGGAATCGCTCGTGTAGCAATGGTGGGGAGGTGATTCGGTGTGTGGAGTAACAGGGAAGAAGGAATGCACAAGCTCCAAAGATCTCCCTTCGATCGCCGTTCCTCTCTCTCTCTCTCTCTCTCTCTCTCTCTCTCTCTCTCTCCCCCTTAGGGCCTGTTTGATTTCGAGGGAAGAGGGAAATACCCTTGAAAAAGGTTATTATTACCTTTTCCCTTGTTTGAAATTTCAAATGCATTTTCATCTCAAAAATTGGTCCAAAAAAGGTGACTTACATTTGTGGACCCCATTGTGATGTGCATGGCATATCCACACCGTCCATCTATTTTATCATAAGATTTGAAGGCCTAAGTCCAAAATTGAGATAAATGCAATGCTCAAGTGGCATATATCGAAGGAAACAATGGCCTTAAATGTCCGCCATTAAAAGTTATTTTGTTTATTGGGCCCACATTAATGTTTATTTGTCATCAAACCTGTTGATGAGGTCATAAAAACATTGATAAGGGGGTAAACACAAATATCAGCTTCAACCAAAACTTGGGTCATTTGAGTGATTTGGGTGATCATTGAATTTATATAGTGATAAGAAAAACCACTTGGCTGATTCTTCATTTTCTTCTTTTGAGATGGAAAAACACAAATTATAGGTTATGCTTTTTGTTCACCCCTCTAGAATGGTCCTTTTAGGTTATTCCCAAAACTTGTACCATCTTTTACTATCTCTACCCCAAGAAGAAGGGAAAAAATAAAAAATCCTCGAAAAGCTAAAAAAGGAGGTTTAAACATTTTCTTGAGAAGAGGTTTTATTCTTTTTTGAAGCTCAAGTCCTAGTTAGTAGCGAGTTGGTTCAAATTGAAGGTTCTAAAATGGCAAGGGGAAGGCCTAAAAGGCCATGAATGGAGGAAACTAGAAAAGATTTAATGACCTATGGTTTAGGTGATGATATGGTCCTTGGTAGAGTGGAATGGTGGAACGAGACTAGTGTATTCGACTTGAATTACTTGGGAGAAGGTTTAGATGTAGATGATGATGATGAAATAGGCTGAAGGTGAAAGAGTTCTCTCCAGTGCACATTCTCTAGAAATATAGTACTTACTTTTATTGTTTGTGCAAAATATTCTCATTTCTACATTTATTTATTTCTGCTTTCAATTTTCTGGTTATTCGTTTTGTTTTTATTTTCGGACTTAACTAGTTTGGTTGTTGGTAGTCTGGCTTTATATTTGCTGTAGGTTTCTTGAATTAGTAGTTCAATACATCACATCATTATGGGAAATAGTGAACTTATGTTGTGTTGCGATTATTACAATTTGTGAATGAAACCTAGAGGAATCATTACAAAAACCTCAAGTTTTATAAGATGGATGTTTTCTATATTTTCTCACTCATTCTAGGTTATCAGGAGTTTTACTAATTTTCCCAATCTTTGTCTATTTAGAAACTGAAAATGAGTCTCATGAGCCCAACAACTTGACTCCCTAAGGAGCCGAGTTGTGCTTGAGTCGTGAGTTGAGCTTGAACTCCTCTGCTCTACCCACGAGCCAATTATGGCAATGTTCTTTCAAATTGGTGATATCTCTGACTTCTGCAATTATGGAAATTGATGCAACCAAAGGGCTACACCAGCTGGCTGATCAAAGAGCTAATCAATCCAGCCATTCAGATTGTCTTGGTAGATAGTTTGGACCACATCCATGGTTTGATGATATATTTGATGAAGTCAACAGTCAGCTTACTTTGCAAGGCCCATGAGATTAATTGAATGCTCATCAAATTTAGTGGATTTTTTTTTTCTTATTCTTTTTCTTTTAACCAGTTCTTAGGGTTGGATTGGGTCACAACCTGTATTTTTGTCACTTTTTTGTTGGGATCCAGATTTCAGGATCAAATAATGTCAAAATGACACGAAACCTGTTTGGTAGCCTATTGGCATTAGATGAGCACTAGATCATGCAATTCAGATGTTCGTTCGAGTGAGCTATGGCCAATTTATAGAAGGCCTATGTAGTTGTGGCAGGATTCAAGGATATTTTAGTCATTTTTATTGTATGAGGGTTTTCTCTTCTTTAAGCACGTATGAGGCCTATATGCTTAGATGTGTAAAGGCATCAGCACTAGGAATAAAAAAGTGTTTTGAGTTTTGGGTGTTATTCGCTTTGGAAGAAGAGGTGAGAGTGGGTTTTGTCATCTCTAGTTCTTGAATAGAGGATTGTGGTTCTTCCCACGATCTTTATTTTCTTTTTGTATGCTTCTTTTATATCCTTTCCAGATGGATTAGAAAGGAAATTGTAAAGGATTTCTTCATTTAGGATAATGGTAATATGCATTACCTGATGTAAGACAATTAATCACCCCCAGTGAGGAGTCTCGAACGTGAGACCTCCCGCTTTGGTACTACTTTGATGCAGGACAATTAACCACTTGCTCTAAAAGCTCGAATTGATAGAGCATGACGAATTAATCCCTTTATCTCATAGTCCAGGCCTCGCATCCCATGGGTTAGGACCTTGGCTGAACCCCCCTCGTGGGCCCCACATCATATAGGTTTCACTTCACACGAGCCACCCGCTTCACATGGGTGGGCCTACCTCACATGAGCCACCCGCCTCACACACCCACACCCCGAGTGTTCCCCTGCATCCCACAGGCCACTGCACTCATGCCCAATGTGAAAATGCCCTTGCATTACATCTTGTGGCAGGTGTGCTATTCTGTTGGAGAAGTCCAACCTCCCACTCGCAATTGTATTGCTTCTTGAAGTATCTGAGTAGCTGATAATGGTCTTCTCGTGTTGTGGCTCGCAATTAACTCCAGGTAATCCACCACTAGCCTTGGATATATGGCTGGATGGCATGGACTCAAGTCACCCATATTTCTTGTTCTTGACTACATCTACCATCAATGATTCTGTGCAAAAACATTCTCGCTTCTTGATGCCCTTGATTATAGTTCTCCATTTGCAGGTCCTATGTTCAATTCCAGATCTTTGTTTGGATGATTGTTCTTGACATGCCCAAGCATCCAAAAGAATGGCACTTGCCTCTTTTTCCAGATTCTCTGGAAATCTGTCAAGACTAACACTTGAATAATTTAGTGCCACAGAATTCCAACAATTCCATATCTTATTTTTTTGTAATATCTAATTTTTACTTGCATTTCACTGTCTACTGCCAGTCATTGCTCATGTGACCAATGTCGTCTCCTTATATAGGTTATTTTTTCTGTCTAGATGCCAGGAAACGTCGTAGGCGTTCCACCCCTTTAGTTATGTGTAAGAAGAGGAGGAGATTATTGCCATTTAGTCCAACGGAAGATCCTGTTCGGAGGCTAGAACAAATGGGTTCCCTTGCTACAGCATTAACGGCATTGCGGATGGAGTTCAGCAACGAGCTCACTTACATGCCTGGCATGGCTCCCAGATCTGCTAATCAGGCCAGGCTGGAAATGGGTGGCATGCAGGTATGAACTTTTCCTTCAGAATTTCGGGATTTACGACAAGAAGTAATTTACGTTTTTCTTTCCCCTTCCATTTGGTCTATTCTTACTCTGTTATCTACTTTATTCTTCTAGGTTCTCTCAAAAGAAGATACAGAAACATTAGAGCTTTGCTCAGCAATGTGCGGAAGGGGGGATTGGCCTCCCCTTGTAGTAGTTTTTGATTCTTGCGAAGGGTATTTTCAATCTTGGTCTTGTGTTTCAGCATGTTAGTCATCTTCTGTCTGGGACTGGGGGATAACAAACTCTGCTGTTGGGTGCAGTTTCACTGAAGAAGCCGATAGAAACATAAAGGATTTAACCCTCATCACAGAATACACTGGTGATGTTGACTATATCAAGAACCGGGAACTTGACGATTGCGATAGTATGATGACCCTCCTTTTATCAACAAACTCATCTGAGAGTCTTGTTATATGCCCGGATAAACGTGGAAATATTGCTCATTCGCGAGAAGTCCCATTGGGAACGCCGCATCATTGAGCTCGGTGGCCCCAATTACGCCAAGCACTCTGCCAAGATGACTGACCTAGAGGGCAACATCGTCGATGTCCCCAACCCCAGCGGCCGTGGCCCTGGTTACCGCTACTTTGGTGCTGCCAAGAAGCTGCCTTGTGTTCGTGACCTTTTCGAGAAGCCCCCCGAACTCAAGAAACGCCGCTCCCATTACGACATCTTTAAGCGGATTGATGCCAGCTACTATGGTTACAGGGATGACGAGGATGGGATTCTCAAGAAGCTGGAGGGTCCCGCGGAGTCTCAGATGCGGGCTCAGGCCTTGAAGGAGTGGCAGATGATGGAGGATATCAAGAAAGAGGCGAGGAGGTCGGTGAAGAGTGGGGATGTGGCAGGGGTCACGGAGGTGACTCCCAACCATCTTGTTTGAAGGAGAGGAGGATGTAGTGGATGAGGAGAGGCGGGCAAAGGAGAAGGAAAGCAGGATGGAGGAAGAGGAGTTTGTTGTGCATGTGCCACTTCCGGACGAGAAGGAAATTGAGAGGATGGTTGTGGAGATGAAGAAGATGGAGCTGTTGAGTAAGTACACAAGTGGCAATCTTTTGGAAGAGCAGATCGAAGCCAAGGCCATGCTTAATGTTCAGCGGTAGTCGATTCTTCATCTTGCTTGCTTGTGAGTACTCATTTTTTTTTTTTTTTTTGCCCCTTTACGCTATTAAACTTGGATTTTGGTATTAGTTTCTATGGAATACAAGGATTAAAAAAAAAGTGAGAAGTTTTTTTATTTTTTATTTTTTTTGTTCTTTTATATTGTTATTATAGTTTCTTTAATTTACATGTTCCTACTGGGGTCAAAGGTAAGTTGTTGCTGTGATATGCTATAAGATGTGCTATCTTGATTTTTGGCATGTTTTCCTTTTTCTTTGTATAGGAAAGAGCACTTTTGCTCCTCTTGGTTGACATTTTAAGCGTGGCTACATCACCTGAAAGCTTTTGGTTCCCTGCCCAATTGATAACTCTCCCTCTAGCCTTTTGGAACATGTCGATGGAGCTTAATTGCAGAACCTCCTAATCTTTTGTTCCTTCCAAATCAACAAGAACCCTAACAGAATGGTGAGTTACCAAAGGATTTTTATTTTTTTTTTATTTTTGCCCCATCCACCTCCCTACCATGCCATGACTGAATAAAAACATCTATTGACCCTAGCATCGCTTATGATACCCCAATGATTCAAAACTCCTTCCAAACATCCCCCGTGTTAGTGACAATGCACAAACCAATGCTCCACTGATTCCCCATTACACATTTATAGAGTAGAAGATGTTTGCGATGTTCATCTTCCTGCTCTGGTGATTAATAATGAGGACTTCATTCTTGACAATTAGCCATGCAAAAGTGATTGCCATTGATATTCCCAAGCATGGATAGGAATATCGGTAGCGTATCGGCCGATACGGCCATATTGTATACATATCAGCACGAGATGATATGCGATACAGGTTCGTATTGGCCCGATATGAAAAAATTGACCTTTATAAGTCTATTTTGGCCCGTATTGGCCGATACAAGGCCTATCGGCGCACTGATACGAGGCTAATACGGCTAATGCGCTCATAAAAGTCCAATTTTGATTTATTTTTTTTTCAAAATTTCATTTATGTCTCCTCTTTTTTATTTATTTATTTTTAAATGTATTTAAACTATGGAAGAAGCTTAAAAACTTATTTTACACCAGATCTAGATATATTTTGGGATCAAAATAAATGATTTGAATGGGATTCGACAAATGGAAGCAAAGTGGACCATTATGGAAAAAAAAAAGTGGACAATTATGGTAAAAAAAAAAAAGAAAAAAGTGGACCATTATGGAAAAAAACGGAAAGAAGAGCAAACCTTCACTTTCGTTTTTATATTTTCATCTTCTTTTAATTGTGTTTCAATGTAATTGGCCCTAGTTCACCAAATCATGCTTGATTTGTGTTCAATTAGGGCCCATTTAGTTGACCTTCAACAACTCAAATCAATAGACAACATTCTCATCAAAGGATGATCCGATATATATATATATATATATATATATATATATATATATATATATATATATATATATATATATATATATATATATATATATATTCTTGGATATTTCATTTTTTCCCTATTTTTTTACTTAAAAAAATTCTGACCGGTATGGACCAACACGACCCGGATACTGATATGTGACGCCATATTGTATCATTTTCCTACTAGGCCAATACACCTATTGATACTGTTATTCAAAACCATGGTCCCAAGTAGCTCTAAACATGGGCCATGAAAGGCTTGAAAGCCCACTCCTCCCTACTGACCCCCACTAATGGTAATGTGGGTATTGATTTTACAAAGAACTTCTCCGTTCTTCAAACATCTGGGTGTACATTGGCTATAGAAAATGAGTTCCAAATGATAACTCAAGAATTTGGAGAAGAATTCTCTTTTTCTGTATTGCTTCAATCCAAAGTTTGGTTTAAATAACCACTCTATAAGTCTATACAAGGAAGCCTATTTAGAGCTTCTTTATACATGGTATATTACAATTAATGATAACCCATGACAACTCATACACAATATTCTTACACCCCCCTTTAAACTGATGTGGGATAATGAACCAATATCAATTTGCTATGGAGAAACCTATGACGGGATGAGGTCATAGTTTTAGTAAATAAATCAACAAGTTGTAGCTCTGATGTCACATGAGGAAGAGAAATGATTCCAGCTGTGTATTTTTTCTCACAAAGTGGCAGTCAACTTCAATGTGTTTAGTGCACTCGTGAAATACTGGATTGGAAGCCAACTGAATAGCACTGAAGTTGTTAGCATATAATAGAGTTGGCAAAGACAAATAAATCCCAAGATTTGTTAACAATCCCCGAGACCAAGTAATTTCACTACATGCCTTTGCCATTGCACGGTATTCGGCTTCTGTGCTAGATCTAGATACTGTGATTTGCTTCTTACACTTCTAGCTAACCAATGATTGTCCCAAGAAAACACAATAGCCAGTAGTGGACTGTTGTGAAATGAGATAACCTGCCCAGTTTGCATCAGAGTAAGCAGATAATTGTACATCATGCGATGATGGAAAGAGAAACTCTTGATTGAGAGTACCTTGAAGGTATCGATTAATGTGATGAATTGCCGTCATATGCAATGTGCAAGGTGCCCCAACAAACTGGCTAACAACATGAACTGCATATGAGATATCAGGACGAGACATAGTGAGATAGACTAAGCTCCCTATCAGCTGCCTATAGGATGTAACATCGGAGAGAAGGTCTCCATCATCTTTTCCATACTTGATATTTAATTCCAGAGGAGTCTCACGGGTTTTGTTATCTGTAAGGTTTGCTTGTTTGATCAAATCACAGGTATACTTCCATTGACTCATGAGATAACCTTGAGTATTACGAGAAATTTCAACACCCAAAAAATATGTTAATGACCCCATACCTTTCATATGAAATGAGGAGTGAAGTAATGATTTGAGATTGGCAATACCTTGAACGTCACTCCCTGTGATGAAAATATCATCAACATAAACTAATAAAGCAACAAGACCTGAATCAGACTTGAGAATAAATAGTGATGAGCCATATTGGCTTTAAGAATAGCCCGTTGTGGTTAACACCCCATGGAAATTTTCAAACCACGCTCTTGGTATTTGTTTGAGCACATACAAAGCTTTAGATAGTTTGTAAACTAAGCGTGAATCCTTGGACTTATAACCGGGAGGTTGCTTCAAGTAAACTTCTTCTTTGAGATTCTCATGGAGGAAAGCATTCTTGACATCGAGTTGACTGAGTTGCCAACCTTTAGAAGAACTTATAGCCAATGTTGTCGAATCGCATATGCGATGTTGTTGAATCGCCAATGTTGTAATCAAATTGCATATTCGCATATGCGATCACATATTAAAATTTTTTTTAGAAAATTTATATATATATATATATATATATATATATATATATATATATATATATATATATATATATATATATATAAGAAACTGAGGAGAACTTTTCGAATTTAACAGATAACTAATTTTACATATTTAAAATATATTTGAGTGAGAGAAAATGAATTAAACAATGAATTAAACATCAAGTCATCCACATTTAAGAATATAGTTAATAAGAAGTAACAACAAAATCAACAAGCTATTTATTTATTATGGTAGAAAATCAACAAGCTATCTTCCTTAAAACTTAAAAGTGCTTGAATCTTGATCTTCCAACTTCCAAGAGAGAGGGAATGTAAAGATAGAGAGATTAAGATCACTTGGAAGTAGGAAATACAAGAGAGGGAGATTAAGACCACTTGTAATTAAGAAATGTAAGAGAAAAAATAGAGGGAAGAGAGTTTTGGAGTGTGAATATTGCAAATGGAGGAGATTTGAAAGCCTTTTTATAGGAACAATATTATTTTTTTGCAATAAAAATAAAAATAAAAATTCAATGTGCCATGGCCAATATGCAATCGCATATATTCACATATGCAACATATGCGATCGCATATGCCATGATTGCATATGCAATCTACATATGGATATGCGCATATGCGATCGCACATGACAACAATGCTTATAGCGATCATGGAATGGATCGTTTTCATTTTTCCCACTGGAGCGAATGTCTCATTATAATCAACTCTATACTCTTGTTTATAGCCTTGGGCCAGTAGCCGAGTTTTGTATCGATCTAAGCTTCCATTAGATTTTAATTTCACAGTATATACCCATTTGCTGCCTATCACTTGCTTCCCCTCTGGTAATGGAACCATTGTCCAAGTAACATTCTCCTTGAGTGCCTAAATCTCATCATCCATGGCCTTTACCCAACACGGTTGTGTATATGCCCGAAAATAAGAAGTAGGGACAACCAAAGGATCTAATTCAGAAAATAAGGCATGATGAGAGACAAAAAGATTTAATCGATAGGGAGGAACGGACGGACGACTGGAACGACGTAATTAGATCTTAGTAGAAGGTTGGACAGTTACCTGCACTATAGGAGAAGAGGACACCTGATCGGAAGCAGTAGCAGCTGTGGGAGAGGACCTAAGAGATAAGCTTCACACGATGTTGGTAGACTTGCAAAGGAGGAGAGGAAGAAGGAAGCATAGAATGATTTTCTTCAAAAAAGGACATATGAGAAATGGAAGATGGAACAATGATAACTGATGGAGATGCACAGACAACTTTATAGTATAGTAAATTTTCAAAGAATTTGACATGTCTAGACACATGAATATGTCGAACACATGGATCATAACAACGATACTCTTTCTGATGCCCCCCATATTCAAGAAATACACATTTAGCCGCTTTGGGGCTGAGTTTATCCTGTTCTCGTTTAGGGAGATGAACAAAAGCAATGCATCCAAACACTCTTAACTGGCTATAATCCGGATCTTTATCATGAAGAAAGAACGTGTGAGTTTTTCGGTTGGCCAAAACACTGGAAGGTAATCGATCGATCAGATACACAGCTGTTGATTTTGCTTTAGCTCAAAGAAATTTTGGGACACGTGCATATTCCATAAGTTGAAGCTCATGCCAAAGAGAGGCAAGTTTATAATAGAAATCTTGTCTACTCAGAGCTACTTGTTCTAATTTTGATAACTCATACTCTACTTGATAGCGATGGGCATGATTTGATTGTTGATAACACATTTTCAAGCAAGCCCATATTTCGGATGCGGTATTGAATGATGTGAGGTTAATTACAATGTTTGTCTCAACGCTGTTAAGTATCCATGTGACTACCTTTGAATTATTGGCAGTCCAAGGTAGGAGTTTCTTTTCATCATTTGATTTGCCCATAGAACCATCCACATAGTCATAGAGGCTCTTTCTTGCTAGGAAATGCTTTCATTGAAACTACCACAAGGAATTTTTTTTTTCCCATCCAACTTAACATGGATAGTTTCGATCCTATCGGAGGGATTCATGGATGCCCAAAAAAAAAAAACTATGAAGAAGAAGTGTACCACTAATTTCTGGTGATGCAAAGACGGGTGTCTCAATGTTGCTAAGACCGGATCTCACGGCGAGGTAGCAACCCAAAGCAAAGGTAGTGCGTCCAAACATGGAGTTTGCCGATGATTGAGGGATCTAGATGATCGAGATATGGTGTAGCGATCCGTGCTAGATGGGAAAAAGGAATACTGTTAATTTCTGGTGATGCAAAGATGGGTGCAGGACGAAAGATGGCATACCAAAAGGAATACTGATCTATATTGGAGGATTAATGGATGCGTGATCTCAGCGATCGAGGAGCGAGGTAGTGCGTGCAACGGTTGAGTTGACCGCTGGATTTGGTGGAGAAGAATGGGACGAGGATTTGAATCTTCGGATTGTATGGTGTTTTCTGGTGATGAATGGATCTGGATCGTCATATTTGAGATGTTCCAAGCAGGGGGATGATGACTGCTGATACACTGGAAGTCAATGTATACTCTGGGCTTATGAACTAGATATGACCGTCGAAAATTAGATCAGTGGCCCAGGTCGAAAAACGGCTCCGATACCATGATCACTCAAGAATTTGGAGAAGAATTCTCTTTGAGTTTTTCTGTATTGCTTCAACCCAAAGTTGGGTGTTAAAGTATATTACAACTAATGATAACCCATAACAACTTATACACAATATTCTCACACCAAATGCTTTTGAGTCATAAGAAGAACCTTTTGAGCACTCTTTTCTGCTTTCCTATTGAGTCTGAGAAGATTGGTTAGGATTATGTGGTTATGCATAAAGAATGAAATTCCTAGTTCTAGCCACTTGAGATATGCTATTTGTGATGCGAATCTATTTTTGGGTACCATGATTGTCTCCCATTCAGTTTGTTACAGTTTATCATATGGGAATTACATTTAGATGATCTAGATGTGCATTTTGGCCATGATAAAACTATGATACCCACTGAATATAATTTTCATTGGCCAATCTTGAAGCACACAACTTGGAACACAATCAAGCACTGTAGAGAACATTAGTCATGAAAAGGTCAAAAGTAAAATACCGGTCTATAAAGCCCTTCACTGATTTTAGATTCACCATGGAAAGATCATAGTATGGATTATGTTATATGAGGAAATCGATAACGTTGTGGGTTTATGATTGAAATTGTTGATCATTTTCTAAGATGGTTCAGTTCATTTCTTATAAGAAGATCATTTTCTAAGATGGTTCAGTTCATTTCTTATAAGAAGGCTAAATGTCACATGTAAGGCTCATTTGGATGCCTGTAATTGGAATACACTGGAACTAAAAAATTGTGTTTGGATGCCTGTAATTGGAAGCATTGGAATTCTGCAGTGTATTCACATTGACCTTAATTTGATTAAGTATATTAGTTTTGAAATCCCAAATTAGTATACATGTGACATTAATGATTTTAATAAGCCCATTGGAACTTTGGGAAAAAAATGAGAAAATTTCTAGCCTCAGGTGGGCCACAAAGCAGACCCACCATATGGTTCAAACCCTAGATGATGAAAATGAGAAACATAAATTCTTTAGGGTCATACATGCCCAACTATGCAAAAAAGACGAACATCTAACTAAAAATGTTGGAAACAACACACTGAGGATGCCATCAATCTCCCACAATGATGGAAAAGAAAAACATCTCTACAAAACAGGTAGCACTACAATGATCAGAATCGTTGATTTGGTGGGATGGGCTCAAAAGGAAAAGCAATCACACTGTCGTGTATCAGCTGTTGTATCCACAACCAATGGGTGCCAATTACAATAATATATCAATTAGGCTCTCTCCTTTTTCAATGATTGATCCACGATGAATCATGGCGATCATGTCAGCATTCCTCACTGTAGTCAGGTGATGGGCCACAATGACAGTGGTTCAGTTGACTACATTGAGCGCACTGTTGCTTCATCTAGGAGGATTCATGGGTCCTTTTAGAATTGCTCTGCCTATAGCAATCTCTGCTTCTGCTCTCCTGCTAGCTGAGTTCTGTGCTCCCCCCTGTGAACACACACACACACACACAAAAGGCTCTGCAAGTTTTTCATTTTCTTTTTCACCTTTTAAGTCTCTGGAATCTGGATCCATGCTTCATAACTGAAAAGTCTCTATATTTTGACGACAGGCGCAAAGTTTCCCTTTGTGGCGAAATGGTCGGATGCAATGTGACTTTCTTTCTGTATTCCAATCCATTCTGACCAAAGAAGCTCTTAGTATCCTCTCTCTAATGGTTGAACCCCCTTTTTATGTTTTGGTCATTCAATGCCCATCAATTGGTATTTGCAGTATTTCCAGATGATATTTTGCTCACTTTAAAGACCAAGCTCAGATGTAAGCACTCCTGAATTCATTTTTGCCCTTATTTGGAGAAATATAATATTCAATCCTCCCAACCAATAAACAACAATTATGGACATTCAGCATTCACTAACCATAAAAGTTCGTGTGTATATATATATATATTACGATTTTCTTTTTGTTAGTAATGAGAGAAGTTGCATCAAGCAAAGTCCTGGAATCCCCAATAGATGCACCTATTTTAGAAACACTCTCCTTTGTAGGAACACCAAATCTATGTATATATGTGGTTTAACAATATGCTTTAGCGAGAGGATAAATCCTAACTTTTGTTAAAAGATGAAAGCAAGCTTCCAAAATTTTATTGGCCCTGTCCATGGCCAAATGTTTCTATAGATAATCTCATCGAACCATTTATTCTTTTATTGTCTGGAACTGAATCTTGATTCATTCCAAAGAAGTCATATATGAAGAGTCTCATCTGGGGGTGGAAGCTATTTGTCAAACATACTTGCTATCATGTTGGTTTTCAATTGGAATTGGACCTTTTAATTGAAGATCAAACCATTAATTTTCTACACAGACGTAACAGAAAGTTTAAAATAAGGATTGTAGATTAATACCCAAGAGTTTTAGATTCAGTGGTTGTGAAAACATTGGTTGTACCTTAACCAACTTTTCTGTAGGCCCCAGGGTGCATGTGTTGTGGCCTGAAAATCAGGCCTCTCCAATTAGTCAATCCTCCTTAACCATCCACTCTTCCTAAGGGCCCGTTTGGATACCACCAGATAAGTTACTTTTTCTTACAACAGTAGATAAGTGACTTATTTCAGATAAGTAAGTTTGGTTTATGATTAGTTATAAGAAACTTTTTTTAAAATTAAAAGTATTTTCTTGCATGCCCATTGTAATACAGATGACAAAATGGTGCATATGCTTAGCCCATGAGGAAATATGATATTTTGCGGGTAAAAAAGCTGTTCAAAAAGAAAAGAAAAAAAAAGCTGTGGGAAATATTTAGGGCCAAACTTTGATGTAGGATGAGGATCAATTAGCATGTTCTTAATGCACAAAAATTCAGCATAGTTCGACGATCAACCTTTATGGTTGACATATCAAAATTCCACCAAAAATTCCAGATTGCTTGTTTGCCGATTTCTGTGTGTGTAGACTGGTTGAAATAATGTTGGACAGGTCGAAATACTGTTCCAGACTGCAAACTGATTTCTGTCAGTTTAGACATGTCCAAATACTCTTCAACAGGCCAAAATACTGTTCGATCTTTTGACAGATTAGGTCGATAGGCCGAAAGCACAGGAAAAAAAAAAAAAGCTGTGGGCAAGATTTGGGCCAAATTTCCAACTTTCTAACTTGATCACTTTTGCATGTCTATTGTAAGGTTAATTTTGAGCATTTATAGATGGACTACCAGTCCATTTGCTTTTGGCATATGGAAAAATGTGTTTTTGGGTTTTTTTTTTTTTTTTTTTTTTTTTTTTTTTTTTAAAAAAAAAAAAAAAAAAAAAAAAACGTGGGTAGATTTGGTGCCAAATTTCGAACATGCTAAATTTGGTCAAGTGTGCATGTGTATTGTAACGTTATTTCTTTTGCTCTTTTAGATAGATGATAACAGGTCCTTTTGCTCTGCACATATGAACAAATGAGTTTTTGGGCTTAACAAAGATGTGAGTTACAAAATAATAATAATAATAATGATTTCGTGTTAAAATTCCAGTGTACTGAATTCAGTTAATTTTGCATGCCCATTGCAACAAAAATTTTTACGCTTATAAAATGAGGACATAATGGTGCATTTGTTTAGCACATATGGAAATATGAATTTTTCAGGGTAAAAAAGCTTCGACCTACCCCAAAAAAGAAAAAACCTATTGAGTAACCACAAAAAGATAAAAATAGGAAGATGTGAACAAGATTTGCGGCCAATTTTCCAACTTTCTAACTTGGTCACTTCTGCATGTTTATTGTAACATTAATAATAATAATAATAATAATAATAATAATAATAATAATAATAATAATATTATTATTATTATTATTATTATTATTATTATTATCATTATTATTATTCGCTTATAAATGGAGGACGACCAGGCCATTTGCTTTGGACATATGGGAAGAGAAAAAAACCACCAACACTGCAGCAGAATCACAAAGTCAGTGGCAGAAGATTGGTTCATATCAGCCTGTATTGCCCCGTGACTCTGATTTCTGGCCCAACACAATATGTTTAATAAGTCCAATTTCACATACTTTAAATCTAAATCTCCCACTAAAAATTTGACAGTGTAAATGGAATGAGGAGGCACATGAACACTTTAAAATATTACCTTAACATATCTTACGAGCATAAGAGAATTTAACATGCAACTTGCCATGATTTAAGGAGGGCCACTGAATCGATTCTAATATTCAAAGTTCATTGTGATGAAATTCCCTAATTATTTCCAGAATTTTTGTTTTATATTGGACTTTTATGAAACACACGTGATCCTAATTCGTCCTTCTCCTTGGCTCGAATCAATTCTTCAATTTTCTTTGAATTATTCATAATATTTTTTGAATTAATTTCTGAATTCTAAACTATTCATGATTCTTAATATTTCCCAAATTTGAGGGATTTATCTTTTGTTTCCACGTTGGCTTGTGGAGCCTTTTTGAGTTTTTTGAGCAATTTCGTTGATTAGCTTCAATTGTGGAATACTTTTTGGCATGCCATGATTCGGCCACAGAGAAAAAGGATGAGCAACTGTCAGTGGAATGCTCTTGTGGCAGCCAACAATTGCCACGATTCAATTGTGGAATGCTTTTGTGGCATGCCATGACTAGTTCCTCCTCACCCCATGTGTCTCACTACAAGAAAAACAACCATAGCCGACTGAAGGGGCTAACCTTTGCCCGCGGCTAGTTTTAAGGGCTGCTGGAAAAGGGCCCTTATAAAAAAATTATTCCGCAACCCTAATTTCATTTCCACCTCTCGATCTCCCTCTCCACTCCCTCAAGCTCTCCCTCTCGCTCTCCCTCCCTCTCCGTCTTGCGCGCTCCGTCTCCATCTCCCTCCCTCTCCCTCTCTCTCTCTCTCTCTCTCTCTCTCTCTCTCTCTCTCTCTCTAAAACCTACTAATTCTTTGGGACAAGAGCCATCACAGACATCGGTTGTATCGGCAGTGGCACATGGATCAGATGGTAATTCGCCACCGAAATTGCTGTCGAGATGCTGATGGATTCAAGGTATGAAGCCCAAGCATCGAAAGATTTTTCTTCTTCATCATCTTCTTCTTCTTCTACATTGGGTGAGTCTTTGAGAAGAAGGTTGAGTAGGAGTAGATCAGAATGCAGAGTGTTTCCTTCAGTCCATGTAAATGAGAGTCATGGAATCGTATGAGTTTGTATCCATTTGTGTATATGTGAGTGAGAGGCTGTAATTTACAAGTTAGAATGTCTATTTCATCAAGGGCTGTGATGCAGTGAGAGTGTATTGGTAGGGCAAGTGGCCCACCTTGGGCCTGGATTTGGACTGTAAAATTGATTTGAATGTACTAATAGCCCCGAATCCCTCATGGATTTCCAGCCCTTGGTGAACTCTGTTTCTCGTCCCATGCGTCTTTTTTTTCCTTTTACATCATCATTACCTGTAATGTATCTTTAAATATCTTCTTGGTGCTCACTAGTGCTGATGCTTGATTTCTTCAGGATCCTTTGCTAGGAGATTGGCGCAAGAATTTCCTATGTGGCAGGTACTTGCATAGAACTTCTGTTTAGTATAGATTTGATACATTGAACATTGGTCTTGTGATCAACTTCCTTTGCTTAATTGTCGTAGGTTTTATTTCTGCTTTTCCTTCAAATGCTATTGAACTTGATTGATTTAATTGGAATGGTTTGCGGATACATTGGAAAGTTTGAGTAGATTAAGTTTTTGTAAGTGGCACCGAACACTCTTAACTATATGTATAAGTTGTTGGATGTAAATACGCTCTGTTTGATGAACAATCTGGACACAAACATGTCCTGTTGGACAGAACTACGCTCTGATTGATGAACAGTCTGGACACTTGACTGTTAGAAGTTCTGATATTCAATCTTTCACCTAACTTCAGATTTTTAATCATTTTCCCTTTTCTTTTTTTAACCCCTAAAATGTAGGCCATTAATCAAAGGGCTGCCCCACATCCACCTTTACTAAGTTGGCCCATCAGGACACTACTCGTTCTTATTCTCATTACCTAAATTTCCTCAATAAACAGATGCGACAAATTCGCAAAAGAGGATTACAAGAAACTTAAAATCTGGCACAAAGGAACATGACCCCATCAAAGGGATTGATACTGCTTACAAATGTTCTGGTAGGGTTTCTATCTTATGTCAAAATGGATACGAAAATTTCCTTGAAGACATTAAGATGGATATTTTGGACTCATTCACAGGACTAGGTTCACCAGCAAGAGCTACAAATTTGATATTATCACATTCACTACTAGCCACATTGAAACTACCAGTGAATATTAAGTGAAAGTAAATGGCTGTTAGAAAGAACTGACATTGTGTATTTTCGGAACATGACGTGAAATGTTTAGTGTCATGAAGAGTTAATTTTTATTTTTTATTTTTTTACTTTCAATCACTATTTTTTTTTTCTTTAAAAACCTTTCTGGAGGCCATTTTCTTAAGGCAAGTGACTCTATCGTGGCTTTATTATTTTATTTTATTTTTAACACAGTTAATTTACACCATGTCTTTCAAATCACCTTTTCTTTTATTAGTTTCATTTAAGAGGATAGGTTGTTTTACAAGGTTGGGCACGAGGCCCACCATTTGTGTGGCATCTAATTAACCTATCCAATAGGATTGCTCTATCATGAAATTAAACATTTGTGTAACATCTATGTAGTCTCTACTTTCTAAATAAACTGTAACAGAATCTGAACCAAAGCAAGAAAGCAACCTTCTCTCTCTCTCACATCTTTTACATACTTTACATACTTGTACAACAAGAGTGTCAAACAATTTACATGTTTGAGGGAGGTCGTTTAAATCCTGCGGAGTTTTTTTGCTATGGTCCCTTCCTATGAACACTGCTGATATTCAAATAGAGATAAAGAGATTGGAGCAGTTCTATGGAACAAATTTTTATTGTGGCAACAAAATGAGGTGTGTTTGCTGGCATAGTTAAAATTGGATCTCAAAATCCGAATTGTGTGTTTTAAGGGCCTGTTTGGTTTATCCGTGGCTTTATACATTTTCTTAGACTTTGTATTCCAGTTTCCAAGGGCCTGTTTGGTTGCCACTTAAAGATGTGTTTATCTTGTTTTATTCAATCATGATTATGTATTAGAGATCTTAGTCAATTATAATTATGTATTAGAGATCAATTCTTTTGGTAGGGATTAAAAATAAAACCAACAACTTATAACTGTGGTCTCTAATACGTAATTAAAAATAAAACCACAATCATGTAAATGGTCTTTGGACTTGCTCCAATGGCTAATGTTGTAGCTTCTTTCGGTTGTTTCCAATTTGTGTTCTTCTATGAAAATTTGGCAATTCTATGCCCTATAGCCTATGGACCTTCAAATCCTATGGTTAAGGAATTCCACTCCCACCATGGAATATTACATAGAACTTTGTTGATAATTTTTACATCTTGTATCAGTATCAGGTGTCAACCTTGTTAACCTTAAATCAGAGGCCTAGATCTTCCATTCGTTTAGTCATGGGCCTGGCATAGATCCTGCCTCACTTTGATCTCATTGGAAGTAAGTCATAGTTCAAGGCCTTCCTCAAGATCCTAAACATTGGTTTGACCTTTGATGATCTAGGACTGACCCACATCCTTAGATAGCCTGGTGCAGTTGCTCCATGGAAAAGATAGATGGCAAAGGACTTGTTCCTGGGCAGAACTATGGTCCCCTGCCTTGGCTTGGCAATGGGTCTGGTTCATGTTCATGCTAATTGGCAATGGCTTGGCTTGGCTTGGCTTGGCTTGGTGTAGTGTAGAAAGTTCCATGTGCTAACAAGGAAGCCCATGTCTTGGTTGCAGTCTGTCCTCTATTTATTTATGTCTTTATTATTTATGAAATGTTTATTTTCAGACCTGATTGCAATTAAAAAATATTTTTTTTTGAATGGTGAAAATTTCAAATATACTGCCTAATCCACAAAACAACTAGTTGTTTTCCAAGTCCAACATCCATATGAATTTTCTTTATCATTTCCTTGACTAATATGGCTCCAAAAATATTCCTTACTGCAATATGTACCAGATTGTTATTTGGACTCCTGGCTGAGCACTGGATGTTTAATTCATGCAGTGTCTTGTCGAGTACAATGCAGCATTAGCATCAATCTGCTTCATAAAGAATGGAAATGCTTCCTTAACTCTTGTTAATATGAAAATGCCATGTTTTCCTTTGTTTCTGATGTTATGGGATGAAATAGTCTAGTATGTTTCCCCAATAAATTCAATTTATATTGTTTTCAATTGGCATCTGCTCTACCTAGTATCATTGGTAGTCAGGTGGTCTGGGATCCGCATTTAAAAGAGATCTTGCAGATGATGAATTTGATGAAATGCACTAACAGTCTACATTCAATGGAGAAAAAGATTTGGTAGTTAGGACCTTCTAATTAGGGAGATTTTTTTTTTAAAAAAAATCATCCATGATGGCGGGCATCAGATCAATGGCATGGATGAACTAGTAATGAGCCCTAAATTTACAGATTAGGAACCAAACAGGGAAGTTTCATGTTGGTGACAAAGATGGAACTCGGCATTTAAAAAATGGTATTTAAAATCCTGCCAAAGTATAATTATATTAGTAAATAAAAATGTACTAAAATACCTTTAAAATAGTAAGGCCCTGTTTGGTAGAAACCTAAAAATGAGCTCATCTCATGTTAGTGCTGATTGACATGTTGGATTTTATATCAGTTTTCCTCCAACTTTTTAATAAACTCAGATGTTTGTGGTGTATTGTCTTACAATGTCTACAAAATGCAGGTAAATCTGTCTACTGGTCAAATGGTGGATTTGATACCTTGATGCTTACCAAACACAGCCAATAGGCACAATCAGTGGAAGGGACTGTTTGGTAGGTTGGATTGGAAGGAAACTTCCCAACTTCCATCACAGACCCTCAGCCCATGGGTAAGGTTGGCATGTGCTTTCACCTATGCCTGGTGTTTACTATCCCCCATACAAATGGGATTCATCCTATGCCTGGTAACTCCTCTCCATTCTTGACATTTGGTGGGTTTTAATAGGGAAAGCATGAACATACCCTGATATTCCAACAGATGAGCAATCCCAATCATGACCCCTTGTTCTTAGAAATGGCCATTTTATGCATGCAATCTTGAAATTACAAAAAAAATAAAAATAAAAATAAATAAATAAATAAATGATGATCCCCCCAAATTTTGATTCTACAGTTTTGCTAGAGTTTTACGGACCTTGGTGTGCAAGAAACTAGCACCAATCTTAATTGAAGTTGCAGTCTCATTTAAATCTGATGAAGACGTGATCATTACAAAATGCTCCTCTGATTAAGGTAGCCACTTTCACCCACCATACACATTTCTGTGTGGTATTACCTAATCTCTTTTTGAAATAACTTGTGTTCTTTGGTCACTTTGCTTCAATTGTTGGTGTGAAGTAGCTCAGATCCTTCTTTCCAAATGGTGAATTACTTTATGCTGGGCCTTCAGACTATAGTTATTCTAAATGCCTTTTGCATTATTGCATCTGCAACAACTTTTCTGTTCCCTTTGTTTCAATGAATTTTACTTGGTTTGTTCTTTGCCTTCAGGTATTGTGGACGGAGTCAGCCACACAGTCCCAATCTATGAAGGTTATGCTCATAGATCTCAGAAGAAACATAATGAATCACCATCATCAATATCATCTAAAGCTATCTATCTATCTATCTTATTCTAAAAAATATCCCTGCTAATGCGGACTGTAAACTGAAGATTTGTGATTTTGGGCTTGCATGTGTATCATTCAATGATGCTCCATCAGCTATTTTCTGGATTGTATGTTGCTCTTCCGTGTTGTGTTTGATGCCTGTTATTTGCAGCTTCTGACCATGATTAATATCTGGCCTTTTGGATTTTATTGTGTTCTACAATTTTGTTTTCCTTGCAAGTTACAACCCATTGCCATTTTGTTGATTGTTCCAGTGCTTTCTCATATGGCTTTTGGATGTCACCTAATCTCTATTTGTTTTTTGTCATTGTTGTAGAGAATTTTCGAGCACTTTGCACAGGTAAGCCAACACTGTCTGTCATTTTAAGTGTTAGGTTATTCCTTAAGTTTACGTTACACTGATGCAGATACTCAGATTTGGACTTCTTTTCTCATTACAAGAAGTTTGTACTGAAAGCATTGTTGATATTGAAAATAGTCAGTTGTAGTCAGGGTTCAAATTATCATTTGAACGCCATACAATTTTTTTTTTGCAATACATTACCAATACCAGCACAATTCAATTTTATCAAACATTTTTATCATATTGCCCCATGGGTGTGTCACAATGCATTCTTACAATACATTCTGCTATTTTGAGCCTTGGTTGCAATATGTGAACTGACGTTAACTGTAATACTGAGACTCTTAGTTGCACTATCCTTCTAAACATGTGCTACTCCCACTTCAAATCAATAATTCTGCTATTTTGAGCCTTGCTTGCAATATGTGAATGGAGAAATCACTTTATTTTTGGCCCAAGGGAGCCATTTCTCATTTTCTTGTTGTCTTGCAAACTAAATTAGTAGTGCACAATATGTGAATGTGGGTGTGATATTTGCAGATTGAGTTTAGGACAGTAGAGACCATTAAAATTTCAGTTTCTGCCATTTTGCAACTGAATCATTACTGTTTTCTGGATAGTCTGCTCTAAATCATTGTGTGGCCTTCTCTTTTCTCCTGTAGGTTGATTGGTTATGAAGGGCTAGAAGTTATAAACCCTGAGGGAGGCACAAAAGATGCAGAGGAAGATGGAAGCAGGAGGTGTTCACTACTTTTTCTTTTCATACCAGTCTATTGAACCCATTGATGCAAGCTGGTTCTACTCTCTAGTGTATAAACGCAGGACCAATATGGGCCCCACATGATCAGACTTGTGTGTTCCGCATGGCCATCTGAGTGGGCTGTTTGATATTCAAGTAGTTGCCTTTATTATTGAGTTTTATTTTTTTATAGGAGTAAAAGATCAAAATACCCTCACCTAAAGCTATGCGTGCAAAGTAGCACATAAGTGATGGCATCTTGGGTAATTCCGATAGCATTAGTTTCTTCTTCTTTCTTCTTTTGTGACCCTATATAGATGTGTGAGGGTATTTTCTTAGTTGTTGAAATTAGAAAAAAAAATGATTCTTTTTTTCTTTGGAGAAGTTCTCTTGTGTGCTTGGTGGAAGTGAAACAGAGGGGGTTTACAGGTGATATCTGGTAATCAACTAGAGGGGTCATAGGTTCATCTCATATCAATGAACAATCCTCTACATCAGGTTGCACTACACATGTTTATCATGCCCTGTCCTAGCTATTTGGATTTATTGTAACAATGTTCTTTAGCCATGCCAAATAGTTGATACAAGGCTATGATGTTGATGGCATTAGGAATATTGTTTGTGTGCGTGTTTATATATATATATATATATATATAATTTTAATTTTAATTTTTTTAATTAATTTTAAATATACTTGTTGTGGAACACAAGTTTGATGCACATTTCTTTTTATAATTGCTGCTCATAATTTTCATGACCATGACATTGATCTGTTTGCTCTTTCATTTTTCTCTTTCTTTTTTGATGAATGTCTTTTTGCTTTTTGTTTTTTTTTTTTTTTTTTTTTTTGTTTCGAATCTTCTTTGCGTCTCTTGCAGGATCGAGATAGTTATTGGAAGATGATGCAGAAATATATAGGTTCAGATGTTACATCAATGGTGACACTTCCAGTTCTTATATTTGAGCCCATGACAATGATTCAGAAAGTGGCAGAGGTCTGTGCTATTTGCACTTTAAACCTGATGTTGTCAATTTTGTGCAATGTCTTCAGCCTTGCTTATCATATATTGAGCATTATAAATTGCATTATCCTCACAAATGCTGGAGTACTCCCACTTGTTAGACCTGGCTGATGAATGTGAGGATCCCTACATGCGGATGGTCTATGCTAGTAAGTGGTCTTCTCTACTGTGGTGCTTATGAGTTGCATGCATGTATTATCTGGTGTAATGGAATATTGGCTATTGTCTGCAGCATCATGGGCAATATCTGTTTACTATGAGAACCAAATGTCCTGAACTATTGCAAATTGATAGGGTTTGGTCTTGGGCTCGGGCCAGACAAATGCCAACCCGATAAAACTTGGGTTGGGCTTGGGTTGAGGTCTCGAGTTGCCCGACCCAACCAGAACCCGATCAATAAATAAGTTTTTTATAAATTAATTATAATTGAGTGTAGATATTCTATGTTGAAGGCACTGGATTTCTCTCTCCCAAATAGATTGCTTGACACACAATACAACTTTTAAAGGAGTAGTTGTCCTGTATTTTAACTTGTTTGTTTAGAAAAAGTGTTCTTTATAATAAATAACTACATATATAATTAATACAATTATAAGTATAAAAAATAAAACTTGTAATGAAAATATAATAAACTAATGTAATAAACTTGTAATGAAAACTTGTACCCGCAATCGAGGTCTGGCCCAAAATCCTTTTTTTTTTTGACAAATCTGTCCCAAAATCATGCTGATGACGTGTACAAAATACGGTGGGTGTCACATACAATCTGGAATGTTTATAACAATAGGCATACCTATCCCAACTACTGGTACGATGTGGCCCACTAGGCTGATGGGCCGGGATTTAAAGAGATCATAAGGGGGACGGGACTGATGGATTGGATTAAAACATCATCATGGCTGCTCATGTTGAGACATAAAGTAACCATTGGAGACTGTGGATCCTTACTCTTGCTCTGGTGGTAGACTATAGGGCTGAAAGTCAGGCGGGTTGGTCGGGTTGGTGCTCAACCCCAGCCCAAACCAAGATTCCTATACCTGAATCCCAACCCAACCCTGGGTTGGGAATTCTCAACCCAAGCCCAACCCAAGGGGTTCAGTCAGGTAGATATATACTAATATTTTCATTATTACATTAGTTTGAAGAAAACTATGCTTGCATTGCAGTGTTTTAGATATTTTTTTTCCTTTTCCTTTTTCAAAGTTGGATGTTGTATCTTGGATACCATTTCTCATTTTGGTTATTGGATTGGCATTATGAATGCAGATGGAAGGACAATCCAGTAATACGAGATTCGTGAATTCCCAGTATGTTTGTCATCCTTGGGTTTTCATATTGCTTTATGGGAAGTTGTGTAGGCATTAAAATTAATTTACAAGATCCATGTTTGTAGTTTAAACTTTCTTGAAGAATTAGATTGTTTTGAGAGCTTATATTTATCTTTTGAATTTATTAGAATTTATTTATAGTTTTCTTCATGGATTCGAGTAATCTCTATGAGTAATTATTCTTTTAGGAAGACGGTGATCAGCCTCATCACGTCCATCCCTGCGTTATAACCCAACTATGATCAATGGATGAGGATGAATGATCATGGGGAAGCCGGTACACCAGTAGTGTTCCTGTACAAACAATGGTAGTTCCTCAGCTGATTACAACTTCCTAATGTGCTAACTGCATAAAAGAATCTTAGAAAATGAAAAGGTAAAAAGAGAAATTCCAAACCATTAGAGGATCATTTCCATTGGACCTGTGTTCTGATTTATTAAATGAGCAATGTGGGGCCCACTAGCAGGTATAAAATCAAGTTTGTCCACTCATCAGGTGAGCCTGTGTATGAAACAACCAAGAGGGTGATAATTGCATGTGGGATTAGCAAACCTCCTTGTAAAATACTAACAAATAAAAGAATAAACTTTCATGATACAATGGCCATTGGAACTACTACGCAGACTTTTAAAGTCAGGGTTCAAATCCCTCTCTTTCCAAACCTTCACCTAATTCTAACCTTTTAGATTCAATAGAGAAAAGACCAAAGATTCAATGGCTTGCATCAGTGATTTGGGAGAGTTTTTATGGGAAGACAGTAAATGTGAGGAGGGCTGTCAAATCAATGGCTTCCATATACTAACTTATGAACAGGTTAGATCTCAGATAAACATCATGGTGGGCCCTAGGAAAGTTTCAGCAGTGGGTGTCACTGTCCCTCCTGTTTTTTGCAATGGAGTTCACTCGAGCTTTGGATTTGTTTTATTTTTGGGCTCATCCACTAGAATGATCTCACCAAATAAATGGACCCAACGGATACAACACATAAATCTCACTACAGAAACAGTACTAGTAGTTAAACCATGCCCGTGTTTCACACTGTTTCCTATTTTGTGGCCCATTTAAGCATTGAATGTCTTATTTTTTATTTTTTGTACTAACTTGATTCAGCAAAACTGATGAATGGAGTAGATTTCAGCAGACATCATGGTGGAATCCAGTAGACACTGTTATGTCTGCATCAGCCTTGTTTAAGACTAGATGAGAATCTCACAGTCCACTAGTCAGAATGCAAGATAAACAGCACTGATGAAGAAGATGTATATTGTAGGAAACTAGAACATGGAACTCAAAATAAACATGGCATTGGTTGCATGGGTTTCTTGTGTATGATTCTTGAGCAGCATCAAACACATGTTCATTGGATGGCCAACCTTTTTTGTTTATTTTTATTTCATGACTCATGTGACCTCTGATTGGATTGGGAAATCTATCTTAAAAATGCAGGTAGTGGTCAAAGAAAACCTGGATTACTGGCACGCTATATGAGGGTAAGGTTCAACGATATATTTTTTTTACTACCAGTAATGATTGTTTTTTTTTTTTTTCTCTTTTATGATTACTAATTGAAATATCTTTCTCTGTATACCAATTTTTGAAATATACTTTAAACTGGTCAATCTGTTCCTTTATTAGAATTGAACTTTGCGTTTTTATTTATTTGATGCAATTCTCCCAGTCTTATTCTATCGTTTTTATTTATTAAATATCATCATCATCATCTGAGCTTTATCCCAATTAATTGGGGTCGGCTACATGAATCCTTTTATGCTATTCTACATAATGAGTTGATGTTAACAGTAAATGTGTATTGGAGATAAAGATCTCTGATACATAATTACTGTTAACTAAAAATGAAATGAACTCATTTTTAGGTATCTAACTAAAGGGCCCAATGTTATACAATTTTATGTTACTTTTCATTTTCTATTTACACTATCATCTTTGATACTTAGATCCTTCAGAAAAGGACCCCAAGCCGGATACTTGGATAACTTTCTAACGGCGACGACAAGGGATCCCCTTCCTTGAGACGTTGAAATAAATATCTAGCTGGATTTGGCACTAAAGAGTTTTCAGTTATTTAGGATTTATAGGGAATTGTACCCATTGGGCAACAACTTCAATTCCTGTTGTACCTGTATACTGAGAATTTGGACTTTGAGGATCTGTGGAACCTGATCCTTGCCATTCTCAATGCCTCTTTAAGCCCATGGGCAACATTGACCATCATTGTAAGATCACCATTTAGTTCAAACTCCTGGTCTGCTACAATTTCATCGGAGTCTGGACTGTGGAGACTACCTTTCAAACAATGTAACATTGACATAGACATGAGTTGCCAGACTCAGGGACTGTAGAAACCCACATGGTAACATTACGATTATATGATAAAGAGTTTTGCTAATCCAACACATGTGCAATAAGGCTCACGTTCACGCTACACATGTCAGCATCAGGCTGGTCCGGCTTTCTACACGTTTTCCGGAAAAAAAAAAGATCTGGTCCACTCAGCATGTGAGCCCCAATATTGGAAACGGGTTGATGGGTTAGAAAACTTGCAGCCAAGTTTTTCAGAGTCATACATTTGTTTTGCAAACTGTGGCCCACCTGACCACTGGATCAACCTGATTCTTGGTCTAGAGCATCAATATAGTGGTGTCCTGTTCTTGGACCTATCATGCCATGCAGGCACATGTGTGGCATTTACATGAGCTTTATTTTATTGCACACGCGTGTTGGCTTAGCAAGGCTCATTTGATAAAATATACTATCATTTGCTACTACAGTGGTGTGTATGTAATAATATAATGGAAGCTTTGCTTGGAGGTGATGTGCCAGTGGGTGCCAAGTGTGGGTAAAGGAGAACAGTTGATGTCAGGTGGGCAGCTGTTCACAGAACTTTTGCAATCATGAAAATTCCTGTTTTTAAAATGGTTGGAGAAAAAGATCTCTACTACCGGCCAAAATAGCTGGTAGATTGCTATGATGATGATGATGGTCAAGGTGGTCCTAGGTCCTTTTACAAGCATTTCCATATATACATTATATAATTTGGCATATCTATGCATCAATCTCTCTTTCATAACAAGGTTCACTGACATGTGCTGCAGAAGATGTTCTCACTTTATGGGACCTAGACACAAATGTTCTTGTAGCTGTAATTGGAGATACTCTTACAGTGATTGTCTGAATATCATTATCTAATTGTGTTGTGTGTGTAAAGTAGACATTTGACGTGGATCATGGCTGAAAATTGATTGATGGTTATCATACACATTAATTTGACATGGAAGCTTACCTTGGTTAAAACTTGATAAAAACAGTAATCCATTTCCTTTCTTTTCTTTCTTTATATATTCTCTAGACTCTTAATGTTGATGTTCATGGTAGTGTTATTTCGGATGGTAGTAATCCATTTCCTTTCTTTTCTTTCTTTCTTCCTTTGGCCTATGAAATATATGCTGAACCTAGTAGATCTTCAACAACATAGGGAAAGACAAAAACCTTTAAACTAATGGAGTTTCAATGGTCCCATAGTCTCTCTAAATCAACAGTCTTATATGTAGAGATAAAGGCAAGCAGTTAGTTTTAAACCAAACACCATGTCACAACAGAACCAAACACCACTTCATTGAGAACATCAACAATATGCAGAAATCCTCTCAAATGACAGAGATTTGCTAATTAGATTAACCCTCAATGTTGGCTTTCCATTAAACCATCATCAAGATTCAGGCACCATTCTCAAAAGTTCTACTTTGATATCATTCTCATTGCCTTCATTATCTTGATTGTTGATTGCCAGATTGAGCTTGCAAAAATGTTGTTGGCAGAGGGACAAAGTCTCTTTTTGTACATTGGCCACATTGTGACAATTTTTCTTGTGGCCTTTTCTCCACTGAAAGTGTAGACTGTTGGCGTTTGGCACCGAAACTTCCATATAATATGCTGTTTTTGTAATGCTTGAACTGTATTACCTTATCTATGTTTGGATTTAATATGCTTATTCAAAGTGGAAGCTTTTATTTTAGTGTGTAGGCTTAAGAGGTCTGCGATGCTTCATTGGGGAGTCCACTTGGGTGCATGATCAAAGTTGTCCATCAGATGCAAGCTACAATCTAGCTTCTACTGCACAAAATTCAGTTAAGTCTAACTGTGATCATCTGATAGGATATAAAAATAGATTAAATGCTCACCGTCCCATTTCATTGACATAAGTTTGGCTCACACCTGGTTTACAACCAACCTGATTCTTAGACCTAATCACAAGTTCTGGGTGAGATTCGTTAAGCCCACACATGAGTGGAGCCTTGCACAACAACATGCAGCCACATATGCCAATATAGCGTAAGGTGCAAGAACAAAGCTTTCCATAAAGTAACTTACATTGCCTAAAACTTCTGGCATAAGAGTGAAGTTGTTTCACACCTCAAGCGGACCTGTTTCAAAAGAAACGTATATCTAGAAATTTGTATTACCCTACTGTGCCCCATTGAGGAATGAAACTTGTGTTTTGCTTAAGAAGATCTAATCACTGTTGCCCTCCTCTGTTCGTAGTGGGAAGGTTAATGCTCTGCTTACATCTATGGCCCATCAAATCGCATTTAATCACAATACCAAAAGCAATACACTTCCTTAAATTGCTCCACTTGGCACTTTTTTTTTTTTTTTTAAAGTTCTGTTCATCCCTGAAGACGAAGGAGGGCTTGAAAATGAGTAATAGAAGTTTGCTTAGGATTTAATATCTAAACGATTTTCACGAGACCAAACTGTTAATTCTTCTCAACAATCAGGCTTATAGTGCAGGTTGGGATTTACCTACTGTTGTTTCCTTTGTGCCCTGCTGCTTTTACAATTGGTTTCGACTTACAAGCTCTCTACACAATGTGTAGATAATTTCTTGGGAAATAAATTGGGAGTATTTCTATAGTTGAGATTTAGGAGTGCTCTAATTTATCCAATTATTTCACTTTTGGATCCATGGCCGTAGGTGTAGATTGGTACACGCATAGCACTTAGATATATGAGTATTAATTTTCTTATCTTAGATTGGTACACGCATAGACAAAGTCATCTTAGTATTAACCTCCCATCTTTCCTTGTCTGTTTATATAATCTTTCACTGCCAAAATTTGCTTCTTTTCAAACCCAAGAAGCAGCAGCACAGGACAGAGATGAGTTCGACTAGCAGAGCATGGATCGTCGCTGTTAGCATTGGAGCGGTTGAAGCACTGAAAGATCAAGGTATTTGTAGATGGAATTATGCTTTCAGATCTTTACATCAGCAAGCAAAGAAGAGCATCGGATCGTATGCACAGGCCAAGAGACTCTCCATCATATATTCGAAATGCTAGGAATCTATTAGCAGATTCAAAAGCAGGGAAAAAATCCATTTAATGGCTTTACTCTTTCGGTAAGTGAATCCATTATTTTTGTTTTGCAATCTGTGTTTCCTGTACATTTCTGCCAGATTTTTGTCTTCAATTTCACTTTTTTTTTTAATGAGAAATATTTGCTCTATGGCTACGGTCGCACTGTGGGGCTAGTTATATTTCGCTACGGATTTTATCCGTAGCTTTGGACCTATTTTCTCTCACGTAGCAAAAACTGGTGATTTAGCGGCGTCCAGCACAATCGTCAGTAAAGTCCTGACCGCCAGTAAAGCCTTTACCGACCGAGGCTTCACCGGCTGTTAGCTAACCGCGGGTAAAGGATTTGCCGGCGGTTTTCTTGGCTTTTGCCGGCGGTTTGACCGCCGGTAAAGGCCAGTTTTCTTGTAGTGTCTTCTTTATCATAAATGGAAAACACATGATAGCAGAGTGTTTCACAGCCCTTAGGTTTATGGATCTTGGGTTTGGATTGGCAAAAGAGTGCCATGTAGAGAAATGGGTCGAAGGTTATAGGCTCTTGATGGATATGGTTGATATTCTGTGGAGGAACATCGTGTTTTGGAAGTGGGTTGTTGGTAACATTCGGGCACTTTTGAATAGTGGGTGCAGGTATTTTCTTGCTATCAATGAGGCCTTGGATTTCGTAATGGAGTCTCATGCAACGGTCGGCCATGTCCTTGGTGAAAGGCAATGGGGTATCTTTCTTACTTCATACAAAAATTATTTCAGTCATTTGTGTTGGTGTGTATGCAACTACGCATCAAGCTAAAACACCGTAAACACATGTAGCTTATTAATTATAGTATTAGTTTGAAGGATGCCTTGTATCGCTTAAATGTTAGTGAGAGCTTGACTCGATATTTATCTTGATTCTCTTTCCTTATTGTCAATCCGTTTTGGGTTAAATATTTTAATGTAGTATCAGAGTCAAAAGCCACAATGTATTTCGGCGGTGCCATACAGGGGTCACACCACCTGTTGCTAATTGCCAATTGATTTTGGGTTGGATGGTTTAATATGGTATTGGAGTCGAGAGTTATACAGTGTTTGACCCGTTAGGGATCACATAACCCGTTTGTTACCTCCACACCTGTCACACCCCAAACTCGGAAATCGGATTCACAGGAATCTCGATCGCCGAATCCGGTGCCGACAGCCTCTGTAGTATCTCATTCTCAGCTCCTAGCGTCCATATGATAGATTCCGATCTTGGGATCCTACAAGAAGGATTTTTCAACGTACATTTATCTCATAAGAAGCATAACTAAAAGATTACCCAATTCACAAAGTCAATATCATCATCACATATCCACTAATATAATAATTTGAGTACAATGCTGAAAGGGAAATACATAAATCGAAAGTCAAGCTTCAGAAGACCGCTGCACGCTCCAAGCTCAACACTGCTGTAACCTAACATTACCTACACACATCTATTGTGCATAAGCTTATAGAAAGCTTAGAAGGTGGTGTAAGTGTGTGCACAAGGTAAGTGTCAAGTATTCAACGCAATGTCATAATCATATAATGTCGAAATAGGCGCAAGGTCATGAATCATATGTTATCAGAGTCATCGAAAATATTGACAAGTCCATGAGTCAAGCAATATCAGAATGTGCAATACAGATCAACTATACAAATGAGGAACAATATCAGAATACGTGATACAGGTCAATTATACAAATGAAGAACAATATCAGAATATGCGATATAGATCAACTATATAAATGAGTCATAAAGAGTCAAATATCAGATGTCGTATCTAAACCATATATAAACCAGTCCCATACCTAAATTTGGATAGTCAGACTCGATGTGGTAAACTTCTGATCTCAGGTTAGTCGCGCGCCCCAACCGAAATCCTAGCCATTGCAAAGATACACGTAACAAATAGTTGCGCACCACTAGCCTAAGTGGATAGTGAATGAATGAATGAATATGTGACTCCTGCCCAATAAGTCCACATATCAGTACGGTTTATCTCTGAGATCATCACCGGGGTTTAGTACACTCCAAATGGCACTGCCGCTCTCCCAACCACACAGTCCAAGTCAGCGTAAGAAACCTCCTTATCCGCCTGGCCAATAGTCTGTCAATACCTATCCGGCACTCATTCACGAGCTGGTCAAACTTAGCCTAGCAATGCCCCCTACCCTCTGGCGGGTAAGGCCACACCCCCCCCCCCCCCAACCGACCACAACACAGTGGGAGACACGACCTCCTGGTATTCGGCACTCGGACGCTCATGTATCCACTCGGTTTCAACGTTGGGGCGTCCTCTAGTACCAAGAGGGTTTAGGAATTTTCACTCAGGGCCACCTATGGCAGTCCGATGTTAGAACAAATTTTCGGTGTCCCGTCTAGCCATCCACGACATGCCTGTGGAGGCTATGACCCTGATGTCGCTAGGGCGTACAGTAATCACAACACAATGCAAGATGCATGAGTCATACAATTCAGTCATGCATCAATCCCGCACATGCCGTGCGCTCATGTGAAAAAACCTCCGCCTATCAGGGAGTCTCATACCGGCCTACCCAATGACATATGCAATGGTTAATCACATCTCATAACAAATATGCAGATGATGCGTATGGGTATGTATCATGATGCTATGCTGTCACATACTCATAATCGGTATCCACGATCGGCCTCGATAATGTAGACATTTAACCAACATTGCCCCCAGGGAATGGCCCACATAGAGCCAAACATATAATAGGCCCACGACCCCACACAAAGACCTAATATACAACACAATGGGCCTTGCTCAAGGCCACATATACACAGCAGGTGGGCCCTGCTCTTGAGCCTAATACATATCACAATGGGCCTTGCCCATGGACCTCAAGTACATCACAATGGGCCCCATCACATAGACCTCCTACTCATCACATTAGGTCTTACACACGGGCTGCATATACATTACATAGGTCGAATACATATCTCAATGGGCCTCAACTACGGGTCGCATATACATCATATAAGTCTCAACAATAGGCCTTGACAATCGAAATCGGCCTTGACAATCGGATTCGACACTCGGAATCGGCCTCGATACTCGCCCTTGGCAATCAGAATCGGCCTATACAATCGATATTGATGAGAATGGGCCTAACTAGGCCTAAGGGAAGGTCACCATGCGGGTGTTTAACCATCATTACCCAAAAATGTGGACATTCAACCAACACTATTCCCAAGCAGTGGTCCACATAGAGTCAAACATAAGGTGGGCCTAAATATCCAACAAGTGGCCTCAAATAGTCATCACAGGTGGGCCTTACACATGCGGCATGTGGGCCTACACATCACGGCGGGTTGATACATTGGGCTGCACCATTGGCCTAATATACACATCAAGTGGGTCGCATCATTGGGTCGCACCAATGGGCCTCATATCCAACAAGTGGGCCGCATCAATGAGCCGCACTAATGGGCCTTATACACATCAAGTTGGGCCTCGATAACTGAGCTGGAAACATATCATAATGGGCCATGACATACGGGCCGGAAATACGTCACAATGGGCCTCGACCCATGGGCCGAAAATACATCTTAGTGGGCCTTACCAAATGGGCCATAAACGCATCCTAATGGGCCTCAACCATGGGTCTCTAACATATCATAACGGCCCACAACCATAGGCCTCAAAAGGCCATAACCATGGGCCTCTAACATATCATAACGGGCCATAACCATGGGCCTCAATATACATCGCAATGTCCCGCAACCCATGGGCCTCACATACATCATGTGGGCCGCAATACACGAGCCTCAGATACATCCCAATGGGCCCGAACACCTGGACCGGGCATACATCATATTAGGCCTCAAACATGGGCCATATATACATCGCATTGGGCCTCGCAATCTGGGCCTTAAATACGTACATCACGTGCGGGTCACATGAATGGACAGTGTGAATATACAACATATATATCACAGTGGGTCCCACTTTAATATGGGTCTCCCAGGAAGGTGGAGGGTTTGTAGATCACGATGAGAGCTAGGATTACATCTAAAATCATTTCAATAGTTGTAGGTGCAAGATGTGCATCACTGTACACAATCACTCTATGGGGGTACATGGCTCGCTAATGGTAATCAGCATTGTCCAAATTTTGCCCATGTGAATTAACACCTTCCAGACATTGCCCAGCACCATCCAAATACTCTGGACGGTGTGGATACGAAACATACATCAAGGTGGGGTCCGCAGCACTGCCCAAACACTATTCGGCACCGTCCAAGCATGTCCAGCATCGACCAGATCATCTGGACGGTGTGGATGAAGCAAATACATCACCGTGGTCCCCACGTGGGTCCCACAACATATACATGTATATATGTATTATAACAACAACAACAACAATAATAATAATAATAATAATAATAATAATAATAATAATAATAATAATAATATAATACTATCATTATATCGGCCTTGACCTTGGACTCAGGCGGCTCACAGACTGATACAAAATATATACATCACGTGGGCTCAAAATACATCATATCGGGCCTTATCAAGTGGGCCCCAAATATATCAAATCGGCATCATCAAATGAGCCCCTATAAATATTAAGGTGGGCCTCAACAAACAGCTACACAAATGGGCCCCAGGTATATCAAATGGGCCACACCTAAATTATAAGTAGTGACAATGATTTCCACCATTAAAATTCCCAAGGCCCACGATAACATTTATTTCCCATCCAATCTGATCATAAGGTCACAATGACCTGAAAGGGATTTTAATGGTGGACGGTCAAACCCACCGATTTCTATAGTGTGGTCCACCTAATCCTAGATTTGTCTTATTTTTTTGTCTCAAGCCTAAAATAAGTTTTCAAAATGGTTGGACAGATTGGATGAAACACATGCATCATGGTGGGCACCATAAAGGCCTACCATCATGTATACATAATATAATATAATATAATATATAAATGATATAATATATATATATATATATATATATATATATATATATATACATATATAAATATCTATATACATACATATATATATATATATATATATATCACAGGTGCAGCCCACACGTGGGGTGGGTCCCATATAGATGGACAGCATGGATGAAACATATACCACATGGTGGGGTCCCCCTGCCGTCCAGCAGCCAGCTAAAATGGCTGGACGACATATATAAAACACATACATCTAGGTGGGCTCCACCGTCCACAGCAGTGGACGGTGTGAATAGAACACATACATCACTGTGGGTCCCACGTAGGGCCCACCATAATGTTTATATGCCATCCAATCCATTGATAAGGTCATGTGGACCCAGATGAATAGGAAAAACAAATTTCATAATGTTCCAAAACTTCCGTGACCCAGAAAAGGGTTTCAATGGCTGACGTTCAATCCCGCTGATTCCTATGATGTGGGCCACCTGAGCTTCGGATAGGGCTGATTTTTGGGGTGGGACCCACTGCCCTAATGGGCCATCAAATGCATGGTGTTGATGTGAGATCCACATCACGGTGGGGCCCACGGCTGGGATCGTGGTCCCAGCCTCTTCCGCCCACGCAGCCGCAGGGTGCTGCCTGCGTCCTCTGTCAGCAACAGCAGCAGACGCTGCTGCTATTATTTTTTTTTGAAAAATCATGTATTTTGGGAATTTTCATACGTGGGGCCCGCATCAGGTGGATCCACCCCACCCATTGCATTCTACGGCTCAAGACAGTCCCATTGAGCCTAATATTTGATGTGTTTTGGGGCACAGAACATCAGGGTGGGTTTCCAATGGTGAAAATACTATTCTTCGTACTAGGGCCCGCCAGAAAGTCAGTTTAGCTTCATTTATTAGCTCAACGCCTATAATGAGCTGGAGAATGGAATGGACGGCATGGATTAACTTCATACATCAAGGTGGGGCCTGCATGAACAGCCAACCCCAAAATCTCACTCATATGTATTATATATTATTTTATTATTTTTTTTGTTAGCTTGTTAGTACATACCTAAGTCAGTACACGCACTCCATGTTAGCCACCACGACATGGATAAACACATCATTGTGGTGGGTCCCACATGGACGTGGCCCACACATTAAGGTGGCTCCCACATGTGGGGTCCACGACTGGTGTGGGTTCCACGCAGACGTGGCCCACTTGAGTAAGATCAATATGGTATTTGTGTCTTCCCATCACCCAGAAGGTAGGGCTCGCATGGCTTGGACGACCATGGGGTCCATTTGATGGATGGTTGGACATAACATAGCTCATTGAGTGGGCCACAAAATAAAGGAAGGAGGGAGAGAGAGAGAGAGAGAGAAAGAGAGAGAGAGAGAGAGAGAGAGAGAGAGAGAGAGAGAGAGAGAGAGAGAGAGAGAGAGAAGCACCTACCTCTAGATCAACTCCTTCTTCCGCCTTTGCAACCTAGTGCTCCAAGGGGACAATTTCGACGGTTGAGATGACGATCTAAGGGTTGGATTGGGTGGTAGGAAGGTGAGCCACACAAGCTCTCCCATGGAAGCTTGCTTGGACGTGGGGTGCTTGCTTAGAGAATGAGAGAGATGAGAGAGAGGGTGTAAGAGAGAGAGATATGGGTGTGATGGGTGTGATGTGTACTTGTGTAAGAAAGGGATGACTTTAGGGGAGGGGTGGTTCTACTTGGGGATGAGTGAGTGATGGAGTGTGATGTGTACTTTGATTGATGGGATTGATTGGATTGATGTGATGGATTCTCTCAAGATTGCAACGCGCGGCGTTTTCCTCGAACTGAATGTGGGCCCACATCTCCTGGTCTGGGAATCGCCTTGGCGCATGAGACATGGCATTGGAACCGCGGCGACAGCATGGTCGCAATGATACAAGTCTCGGGTCGAGCCGATTCTAATATACGGGACACAACTCAGGATCACGCACAAACGCCGATAATAGATCGCGGGACACCGGAATTCAACCGGGAGGACCGCGAAGGCATACGGAACAATACGGGCTAAGATACGGGCCTTACAACACCGACCCACATAATATCTCCACCTAGAATCCATATCATCTGCTTACCACAAGTAGGAAAATCCTGCTTTCCTACATCGTGATTGGTCTACAATGAAAATACAAATTTTAGATTTTTCATCAAGTTTTTGACGCTTTTGAGATGGAATATGAACATAACAAATGCAAGCAAAAATTTTGAGATGTTTTACAGTAGGCTTATGACTTGACTATGCTTCAATCGGTGTTTTATCATCCACAACTTTTGTAGGACTCCGATTAAACAAGTAAACAACTGTAGACACAGCTTTAGCCCAAAAAGTATTTGGGATGCCTTTCTCCTTCAACATAGAACAACTATTTCGACAATTGTTCTATTCTTCCGTTTTGCAACGCCGTTTTGCTGAGGTGTGTAAGCAACAGTCAGTTGCCTCTCGATTCCTTCTTCACAATATGTCTCGAATTCCTTAGAGACATACTCGCCGCCACGATCACTTTTCAACATCTTGATTTTGAGACCACTTTGTCTCTCGACTTGTGATTTGAATCCCTTAAAGATCGAAAGAGCTTCTGACTTTTGCTTTATGAAGTACACCCACATCATTCTTGTATAATCATCAACAAAGATGATAAAATACAAGCTTCCACTAAGTGATGAAGTTTGCATTTTTCCACAAATATCAGTGTGGATCAACTCCAAGGGCGCCTTTGCTCTCCACGTGCTTCTTGAGAAAGGTGCACGATGATGCTTTCCCAATGCACAACCCGAGCAAATGTCATTTTTAAGTTCGAAATAAAGTAAACCATCTACCAGAATTTTCTGATCCATCAACTTCAACCCACGAAAGCTCAAATGCCCCAATCTTTTATGCCAAAGCCAAGATTCATCAAGTGTCTCGGCTTTTTGTGCACAATTGATCAAATATCGCAACTTAATAGGAAAATTACGATTTTACTCTATATTCACCTTAGTGATTACTTGATTTGTGCCATTCTTATCATAAATAATGCAAGAATCATTTTTGAAGAATATAGAGTGCCCATTTTGAACAAGTTGCCCAACACTTAACAAGTTTTGATCTAAGTCAGAAACAAATAAAACATCTTTTATATACTTGACCCTAGGGGTGCACATGGGTCGGTTCGGTCCGATTTTGGGGTGAAACTGGAACCGAATCGTTCCTAACGGTTCTAGAATATTCGGAACCGGAACCGGACCGTTAGTACCCTAGAACCGAACTGTTAAAACCGGTTTGGTTTCGGATCAGTTCCATGGTTCTGAGCTTTTTATAATCCAGCCCAATTACATCTTTTATTTTATTATCTAGCCCATCTCTATTCATGTTATGATCCATTTGATGAATGGTATAGATATTGTATAAGGTGTGCAAAAATACATTTATGGAAACAATCAAATGGTGCATTATAAACCATAAATCATAAGTAAAATATGGAAACAATCAAAGGGTTCTTGGTTCAGTTCCAAGGGTTCTTGGTTCAGTTCCAGGTTCAGTTCCATAGTTCGGTTCTATGGATCGGATCCACAGTTCGGTTCTACGAATCGGTTCACAGTTCGGTTCAGTTTTACATACCCCCAAACCGAGAACCAAACCGATGTAATCAGTTCTTTGATTTTTGGAACCAGAACCGGAACCGCTACACTCTAGAATCGGACCAAACCGGACCATTTGGTTGGTTTCGGTCCGGTTCCATGGTTCTTCCAGTTCAATGTGCACCCCTACTTGACCCCTTTCTTGGTTTCAATGGCAATTGTCCCCTTTCTATTTGCTTCCACAATAACACCATTTCCCATACAGACTTAAGATCTGACGGATGAGTTGATATTTGTGAATATCCGATCATCACCTGTCATATGATTGTTGCATCCACTGTCCAAGTACTATATGTCTTCAATTTGAGTGAGTGAGTACTGACATGCAAAAAACATATTTTCTTAAACTTTTTCTTCAGAGAAGTTTGCAGTATGCTGATTGTCCTTGAAATGACAATCCTTCTTTACATGTCCAAACTTTTTATAGTTAAAACATTGAGGTTTGCCTCGATTCCAACACTCACTTTTAATATGGCCAGACTTTTTGCAAAAGTCGTAGGTAAGATTTGAATTTTTACCTTTGTTTCGATTTTGCCATTTCCCTTTCATCGATTTTCCACCTTTCTTGTAATTGCTTTATTCTTTCCGGGACCAGCTTGTGTCTTCTCGGAAAACTTTAATTTGTGAACCAATTGAAAGTTTTGTTTGAAACACACTTTCAATTGATTTTTCTTCATGCCTCAACAATCTTTGCTCATGTAATTTTAAAGAGCCCATCAACCTAACCAATGAGAAGGTTGAAAGGTCCTTAAATTCCTCTATTGTGACAACAACAACATCATACTTTGCAGAGAGGCTAATTAAAAGCTTCTAAAGCACCTTTTCATCAGAAATAGAATCTCCATAGATCCTAATCTAATTCACTACTTCAATCACTCGTGAAAGAAAAGCTTTCATCTTTTCTAAGTATTTCATTTTTAGATTTTCATATCCCTCCGTAGAGTTTGTAACTTGATGGCAATCACTTAGACATACCTTTGAACTCCTGTTGTAAAGTGTCCTAAGCTTGCTTTGCAGTTTGAGATAGAATTATTACAGAGAAGATAGAATCAGAAACACTTTGTTGGATGAAGAAGAGGGCCTTCACATCTTTCTTCTTATTCTCCTTCAGTTGTTCTTGTTGTATGACTGAGAGAGATGTGAGATTAGTTGTAGTTGGATAACCGGTTTCAACAATCTCCCATAGCTCTTGAGATTGGAACAAGGTCTTCATTTTGATGCTCCAATGATCAAAGTTCTCCCCTCCAAAAATGGGAATTGCGGGATGAATCGTTGCACCATTTGTTGTCATCGATTCTACTTCTTTAAAAGTTTCTAACACCCAGTCAAGACCCAAAACTACACTCTGATATCACTTTGCAGGCTATTGTAGCCTTTTTACTTAGAAAAAATAACTTAGAAGGGAATAGGAGAATACTGATTTTTGTTGTATTGTTTCTTCATACTTGAAAATGAAATCCATACACACATTTATAGGCTTTTGGATACATTTAACAAAGAAAAGCTATTTAATAGATGCATTAAAAAAAAAAAAAAAAAAACACTAAGGGGCATGTGACTCTTCAACAAAGAGACATGAACCTTTTCACAAAATTCTAAGCATGAATACATGCATGTATTGCAACAAATACATGTATTCCAAAAGATACATTGTATTCCAAAAAATACATGTACTAGAACAAATACATGTATCTCTCTTCAAGTGCATTAATTCAACAATTCCTGCTAACTGGAATGCAATAACACCACTATATAAAACACAAGGTGAAAAGTTACAAGCCACAAACAAACACTGTTATAAGAAAACATAGAAATAGGACATGAACCCATAGCTTCCACTAGACAACAACACAACACAAACACGATTGACATTATTTTATGCTAAATCATCAATCGCCATTCGCTGGTGGAAGTGCATATACACCTAGCAACACGACCCAACACACACCCCATCCAAAATATCAACCGGAATGCAATAACACCCATTACAGCAATGGTCGTTCAGGATATTGCATGAGGAACCGGCACAGCCATCCTTGCGGAGTCCACCTTCCAGCATTATCCTTGACAGGGGAGTCCCTCTGTTAGTAACCCCATTGCCATTCTTACAGTGGGCAAAGGCAGACGGAGCAAAGCTGACCACAAGCACCATGGCCACCAACATGAGCAAAGTAACCTTCTTACTCTCCATCTCTACCTTAATCTCTTGCTTACTTCTGAATGTATGTTGTATGCCTCTCCCTCAACTCCTTTTTATAGCCATGGAGCATGAATGAATGCATGACTTAAAAAAAAAAAGAAAAAAACCAAAGGACGCGGATTAGATACCGACAGGTTGAGTAGCGAATTGGCTACTGGAGTGACGTCACCAAGTTCCGTGGGCCCCAAGATGATGTATGTATTGTATCCACGCCGTCCATTCATTTTAAGATATCATTTTAGGGCATGAGCCAAAGAATGATGCAGATACAAATCTTTAGTGGACCTCACCATAGAAAATAGTGAGGAGAGTGATTCCCACCGTTGAAACTATCCCAAGGCCCACGATAATGTTTATTTGAAATCCAACCTGTTCAAAAGTTAAAAAAGACATGAAATAAGGGAAAACACAAATACCATCTTGATCTAAAACTTTTGTGTCCTTTAGAAGTTTTAAATGGCTGGCGTCACTGTCCCCACTGTTTTCTGTGGTGGGGACCACTAGAGCTTTGGAATTAAATCATTCTTTGGATGTTGATTTAAAATGATCTATCCAAATGGATGGAAGGTATGGATACAAAACATACATCATGGTGGGGCCCACGGAACTTGGTGATGTCACTTCTCTCGCTGCTCAACCTATCAGTAGCTAATCCGCGCCCCCCAAAAAAAGCATGAATGCAGATGCACGCGGGTTTCCTACGAAAGCCTTTCGCTGGAAATTCTTGTGCCAGGATTCTAGGTGGGCCCCGCCATGAGTTTGGGAGAAATCATCCCTTCCATCCGTTTTGCAAGATCATTTTACAACATGCGACCAAAAATGAGGCAGTTCTAAAACTCAAGTGGGCCTTACAAGAGCGAAATTTGGGGAAAGAGTTTTCTATTATTGAAACCTTTCTGGACTCCACCTTGGTGTTTATATGGCATCCAAACAGTTTATAAGGTCATTCCCACTGAGATGAACCGAAATCACAAAAAAGCTTAGCCTGATATGAAGCTTTTGTGGCCGCATGAATGTTTCAATGTGGTCACTAAATCCCCCAAAAACTCATATTTCCTCGTAGGCTAAGTAAACGCACCATTTTGGCCCCTAAAATAAAATAAAATAAATCTGTTACAACAAGCATGTAAAAAAGACTGAATTTGTATGGAATTCCCCGCATCTATCCTGGCCCTAATTTTAATGTTAGAGTTACTAACTCGATGAATTCAGTGTGCATGTTCCGAATACGTGAAACTAGCGAATTACCTAAACCTTAAGTCCACTTAAGGAAACTAAGTTAGGAAGAGTGTTCAAAGAGGAATAGTAAAACTTAGGGCTAAATTGAAGTATTTTGAGGTGCTTGAATGAATAAAATCATGGGAATTAGGGGTATGGAGAAATTCTATCAAAACTGAGGAACCAAGTGCAAGTTTTAAAGAATTATAACATTTGGGCTTTTATGGGTAGCCCATTGGAGAGCCTTAGGCCTTAGAGGCCCAACCCATAAGAGAAAGCAAGAGGTGGAAGGTGAAAGCTAGAGGTAGAAAGTGTAAGCAAGAGCTGGAAGAGGAGGTAGTTTGCTAAGTGATATTAGGTGAAATAAAAGAAGGAAAATCAAGAAAATTAAAGAGAGAGTTCTAGAGTTTGGGAGGAAGAAGAAGACCTAAAAAGGAGTTTTGAAGACTTTCAAGCTTGAAAAATTCAGCCAAATAGGTTACTAACCTAAAACTTGAGAAGAAGCAAGACTGAGTGAAAGATACCTCGTTTCAACACCGAGGTCTTGGCATCATCCCACCCCCCCAAGCTAGAGGTAGAAGGTGGAAGCAAGAGCTGGAAGAGGAGGTAGTTTGCTAAGTGATATTAGGTGAAATAAAAGAAGGAAAATCAAGAAAATTTAAGAGAGAGTTCTAGAGTTTAGGAGGAAGAAGAAGACCTAAAAAGGAGTTTTGAAGACTTTCATGCTTGAAAAATTCAGCCAAATAGGTTACTAACCTAAAACTTGAGAGGAAGCAAGACTGAGTGAAAGATTCCTCGTTTCAACACCGAGGTCTTGGTATCATCCCCCGCCCCCAAGCAAAAAAAAATTTATATATATATATATATATTTATTTGTTAAACTCATACACAACCACCGTGATGAAGGTGGGATTTGATCCTGGGTCTCTAACACAACCCCCTAGAGACAAGTTATTGGAGGGAACACCACTAAATTTTATGTACATTGTCTTGTCCTCAACCTGAAGCAATTAAAAAATATCTTAGAATGTATCGCTTCGAAACCATAAAGAAATATTGGATAAGAAAAAAGAAATTTTATGCAAATACCATCAACAAAGCAAAATCCTAGAAATCTCAACTCACTCCAAAGGCTTACATACAAATTGATCTGGGTTGGGATGATTTTTGGAGATCCTCAACCGGATCCATTTGCAACCCTCCATTTGGGAACAGTTAAATAACCTATGATCCCACTATTATGTGTAACACCTCGAACTTCATAATATTCGAGTATTGAAAGTTCTCGAGTGTTACCATGAAATTTAACTTATTAGTTACATGTGTATGATACCATTTTAGCTATCCTAACCTTACATCCATTCTCCAACACGAATCTGACCGTTGGGAATAATCTCCATTCATAGATCATGTTATCTGACTGTTGATTTTGAGATAGGATCATCATATATCCAAGTATTCTAACTTGTCTATCATAACCAACTGTTAAATCAACTATTCATCGCTAGGTAAAGATATCTGACCGTCCACTCTGAGTTTGGACAACCTAATCATAGTAAACTAGCTACTTGATCTTAACATCCACTCTACATAGATCAAATTGAGATTATGATCCGTTCATCTTATTCACCATTTATGAATATACATAACCTACCATTAAAATTACAATTTGAGAAACTTACACACGTGAACAAGTCACTTGAATCTAATGGTGTACATGTTCTACCTCTTGATGACTCCAAAAACCCACTTGTGATTATCTGTTTACAAAATTGACCGTATACCCAATTACATACATGATTAAAGTACTACCCATCAAGTTTTTCTATTTTTAACATGTCATCTGACCATTCATTTTGTTGGTTGATATATGCACATTCCTTTAATTAATTTGGTGAATAATTCTTTATTCATAATGATTTAGATATAATTTCTTTTGTAAGAATTACTTAGAAATATGATATAACAATGTAGAACCATTAAATTTTTAAAAACTCTTAAATTAACATTAATTACGAAAATGCCATTAACCTAGACCATTGAATTCCATATCACATGGTTCTCATGATTTGTTTGAGGTCAAATTTCATACCATGCTTATATATTTTAAATTAACTACACATGTTGAATTTCAGCCATTAGATCATTGTAAAAGTGGCCTAATCGACAAATCAACCTCTTAATCATTGATTTTGGTATCTATTAATTGAGGAAAGCTTGTAGGTAGTCGTAGTAGGATATTTCCATTCATATGAACGACTTGAATTGCCCATCATATGGATCAAGTGTGAAATATGAAGACCCCACTTTGGTAGACTTTTACTTAGTACAATAAGAGAGTACTAAGTAAGTTAGTACGCAATCCGATTTCACTGGAACGTAGCCTTCCTTATTTTATAAATAATTCTTTATTTCATTATGTACGTCATGGAAATCGGATTGCGTACTGAGTTACTCATTACGCTCTTATCATACTGAGTAAACTTAGTTGGGCCCACTGTGAATGTATTTTGTTTATCCAAGTCGTCCATCCATTTTTCTAGGTCATTTTAGTGGTCGAGTTCAAAATTGAAGAATATCCAAAGCTCAAGTGGACCATACCACGGAAACAGTGGGAATGATGATTTCCACTGTTGAAACCTTCCTATGGCCTACAGTGTTGTTTATTTGTCATCCAACCTGTTCATGAGATCACAAAGACATGGATGAAGGGAAAACAGAAATATAAGCTTGATCCAAAACTTCTGTGGTCTCTAAGAATTTTTCAATGGTGGACGTTCAATTCATACTTTTTCCTATGGTGTGGTTCACTTGATATTTTTATATGTGTCATTTTTTAATATCATGCAATAAAATTATCTGTTAGAATGGATGGACGGAGTGGATAAAATACATGAACCATGGTGGCCCCGGAGGTTTTACTTAGTACGCTTAGCGTAGTGAGTCACTTAGTACGCAATCCGCTTCCATTGCAGTGTGTTGGAAGGAAGCGGATTTGCTGGTGTACCCGCCACCAACCTAAGTGGATTACTAACGGGGTAAATTCTGTGGGGTCCACCATGATTTAAATATTTCATCCACTCTATCTATCCATTTTAACATATAATTTGAGGGCTCAATCCCAAAAATGAAGTATATCCCAATCTCAAGTGGACCTCACCACGTGAAAGAGTGTGAATTGAAATTCTACCGTTCAAAATTTATGGGTGCCACAGAATTTATACTTTTATTTATCTTTTCCCTTCATCCATGTCTGTGTGATCTTATGAATAGGTTGGATGATAAATAAACATTACTGTGCGCCCTAGAAGGTTTCAACGGTGGAAGTCATTATTCTCACTATTTCTTGTAGTCGTGGTTAACTTAAGATTTGAGCATACTTCAATTTTGAACCCAACCATTAAAATGAACTGGAAAAATAGATGGACGGAGTGGATAACCCACATACATTCACAATAGGCCTAACTGAGTTTACTTAGTACGATAAAAGCTTATTGGGTAACTCAGTACGCAATCCAATATGTAGATACGTGTCGTGCGAAGACCCGTGCCGACGCTCCCGAGCTCCGAGTTGTACGAACGGTTTAAAGGACATCAAAGTTACATGGCCCCACAATGATGTATTTATTATGTTCACACTGTTCATCCATTTTTCAAGTTCATTTTATAGAATTAGAAAAAAAAAATGAATCCTATCCAAATTAGCTGAAATGGACCACACCAAAAATAGCAGTGAGGATAATGATTTTTACCATTAAAATTTTCGTAGGGCCCACCATAACTTTTATTTTCCATCCAATCTGTTAATAAGTTCACAAATATATGGATGAAGAGGAAAAAATAAATTTCATATTGATCCGAAACTTCTGTAACCCCCAAAAGGGTTTCACTGGTAGACGTTCAATCCTCCACTGCTTTTTTCAGTGTGGTCCAATTGATCTTTATATCTATTTTATTTTTCAGCTCAAGCCTTAAGACGAGCTCGCCAAATGGATGGACGGTTTGGATATAACATATACGTCATGATGGGACCCATAAAACTTGCTGACGTCAATACACTAGCTATATAGCTGGTGGGTGGTACACCAGCCAATCTGCTTCCGTGCTAGAAACAGACGATTCTCACTCATTGTTGACCGACTTCGATTTAAAAACGCGTTACCATTAGGGCCTATTTGGCCAGGCAGATTGGATAGGATTGGATGGTATTAGAGTGGTTTGCACGAATTGCAAGGTAATGATAGTTGCGTTAGTGGATTGGTGCAAGATCTATGGGATTGCTATATCGGGTCTGTTTGGCACGCCCTGCCAATCCCGGGATTAAACCTTCCAATCCCTTTCAATCCCTCCAACCAAACACTTCCCAGGCAATTTTAAAGGGATTAGGGTGGATTGGATGGAATTTAAAGGTAATGATGGTGATGTCAGTGGATTGTCTTAAGATCCATGGGATTGCTATATCCGGGATCAGGATCCGTGTCTGTTTGGTGCTTGGCCAATCTCGAGATCTCTCTTATAATCCCTTCCAATCCCTTCCAATCCCATCCAATCTGCCCGGCCAAACAAAACCTTAGAGTATTCATTTGATTAAGAAAGGCCGTCAACCGCGTGTGTAAGACCCGTATCATAGACCGTACTATTTCGTAGGCTCCCGCGGTCCTCCCGGTCGAATTCCAGCAACCCTCAACCTATATCCAACATTTACGCATGATCCTAAGTTGAGTCCTGCATACCGAAGTCGGCTTGATCACTCGAAACTTGTGCCTTAGCGACCGTGCCGTTACTGCGGTTCCAATACCACGACTCGCGCACCGATCCAATACCCGGACTAGAAGATGTGGACCCGCGTTCATTCCGAAGAAACGCTGCGTGTTTCAAATTTCGAGGGAATATCTATAACATGTCCCATCAATCAATTAATCAATCAAGTACACCCCATACCTCAAGTACAAACAACCCACCTTTGTTTTTCCACGAAGTCAACTCTTTTTCTCCCTACCTATCCCTCTTTTTCCAAATTTCAAACTAAACCTTACCTCCATCTCCTTTCCTTACAACACCCATCCCATATCATCCCATCACTCTCTCATTCTCTAGCAATTTCCCAAATCCCATAAAAGCTCCAACGTCCAAGCTCCTCTCTCCCAAATATTAAGTGTGGCCCACCTTCTCATCTCCCATCTCAACCTTCCAATCACCATCAACCTCCATTAAAAGTGAAGGTAAGAAGCAAAAGAGTCCAAGGGATCAAGGAGGAGTGCAATAAGTGGGTGATCCACTGTTAATTTCAAGTTTTGGGCCCACTTGTTGTGGGATCCACATTAATGTATGTAATGTAGAGAGGGGCCCATAGTGGCGGGGTCCCTCTTTTTCACCATTTTTTTCTCTTTCTCTCTCTTTCTCTCTCTCTCTCTTCATCTCTCTCTCTCTCTCTCTCTTGTTTGGATGGTGTGTGTGTGGCCCTTCATGAAGTATGTATTTTATCTATGACGTCCACCGAGTGGCCCTCATGGCAGTCCATTTCGACGGGCCCAAATGAAGGAAAATAGAAATATCAGCTTGATCCAAGGGTGTGGCCCACCTAACGTAGGGACGCCATATGGCGTAGGGCCATGCATCCAAACCGTCCATGGGGCCTACTTGTGGGATGTGCCCCCTTTTATCCAGACCGTCCAGTGTCCCTGGACGCTAGACTGGACGCTGCCACTTACACTGTTCCACACACACACTAAACAAATAAATAAATAAATAAATATATATATATATATATATATATATATATATATATATATATATATATATATATATGGGAAAAGGTACAAGGCGCTCAAGCTGATTTTAACATCCCATGAGGTCGAGCTGTGTGGGCCCCACCATGATGCATTTCGAACATCAACACCATCAGTCAGATGCACCATTCCATCGTTGGCCTAGGTCTCAAAAATCAAGTCAATCCGTGACTTTTGTGGGCCATACCACATACAGAAGTTGAGAGGGGCCGTGCACTATTAAAACATTCATAACCATTTTTTTTGGGCCCACCGAGATGTGGTTTACAAATCCAGCCCATCCATTATGTGTGTCCCACTTGGATGAGGGTTCAGACCAAGTTTCAGGCGCATGAAAATTTCAGGTGGGCCCCACCAAGTGCTTTTATATGTTTTTGGCATGTCTTCACATGATTTTAGATGGTATGGCCCACCTGAGTTCCGTATACAGCTGATTTTTGGAATATCCCATAATTTAAAGGGGACGCATCAAATGAACGGTGTTGATGTTTGAAACGCATCACGGTGGGGCCCACACAGCTCGACCCATGGGACGTTAAAATCAACTCGAGTGCGCGCTGGCGCCTCCCAAGCTCCGCATGGTTTTGCAAATCGGGTGGGAACCCGAGTCGACAGAGTCGGGTGGGAAAATCAAAAGAAAGAAAAACTAATCGAAGTCCGACCTGGTTTTACAAATCGGGTGGGAACCCGAGTCGACAGAGTCCCAAGCTCCGCCGCTGGCGCCTCCCACTCGCCTACTGCCCAGAACCACTTATTCTTTCAATCCTTATTGGAGGATGGAAGGTTCATCACCAGCCCCGACCCTTTGCTGCCTCGGGTTACAAAGTAGTACCATGGTTCTTGGCTGTCGTGCTTAACCAGGTATAGGCTCATCATCTCCTCCGGGGTCAGCTTCAGATTCTCGACTTGTCGCCAGATGATGAAGGAAGAGATTAACACCCTCCAGGCGTTGGGTGAAATTTTCCCGGAGCAAGTCCGAGGGAAGCGGTAACCGCTCGGATGAAGGGATGAAGAGAGGGCCGAAGCCCACACTGTAGCGCACAGAGGAAGATCGCAACTTCCCCCTCGGTAGGGGCACCAGCAGTGTCAAGGGACCTAGGGGCCCTTATCTGAACGGAGTTCGAGATTTGAAACTCTGAACGGATCCATCCCATCTGAGACTCCGATAGAATGGAGCCTCCAGGGACTACCTCCGATGCACGCCCACTTGCGGGCATTTCAGTGACCCCGACGGTAGTGGCCTGAGGGGATTGGGCAATCTTCTTTTTGCCAGCCTGTTGAGTCCGAACCCCCGCCTCCTTCTGTCTTCGAGGCGGGGGGTATAAGGGTATAACTTTGAAGGGGCCTTTGGAGGCCCCTCTCCCACCATCAGAACTCCCCGACTCGGAGTCCTTATCATATTCTCGCACAGTCTCGAGATCGGACGACATTGTGAAAAGTAGTAAAAAGATTGACGAGGGAGACTCACCAGATGGTCACCGAAAACCGCTTCTACCGAAAAAGCGTGATCAGTCGGAATCGCCTACCAGAAACTTCAAGTCAACCGAAATCACCTTCGCCGAAAATCGCCTTCTCTGGTAAATGCTCAAATTCAGAATGCAAGCAGGTCTGAAAGCAGTTTATATAAGCTACAGAGAATCTCTGCATTAATGGTGAACAATAATGGTCGCTGCCAAATCGTCGTGAGCTGATTCCCGAGCACACGTGGCTCTCTCTCGTCGAGCAAGCTTCTGCTAGGTAGTACGACTCCAACATCAAATAACGTGCTCCAAAAGGCAAAACGGCGCCCTAGCAGGTGGAACTGGCGTAAGGACTATTCCTCGGGCTTACGTGGCGTTCCCTCATAGGTTGGTAATTCTTCAGGATCATAACCGTTGCCACGCAACTGCTAGAGAATAGCCCGCAGGCGCGAAATCCTAAGATATGATGCTTCGAATTTGAAAACCATAATTACTTCAGCGTGGGCGGGAGATCTTCTATGTGCTTACTCTCCGAGTCCACAAGTGAACCCGAAGAGTAGGGGGCTTCTGTTATGGGAAGATCCAAGCCCCTAAGGAATTCGAGAGTAGAATTCGAGAGTAAGCGCTGAGTTAATTCAACAAATGGCCCGAATGGCCGAGATGATGAGCCTTCGACCTGATGTGAGCGTCCCTGGAAGAATTGTGTGTTATGAAGGTGCTCTTACTTCGAGGCTGCAAATCGGAGTGGTTTTAATACTCCAATCGGAGCTGTAAAGCTATCTACTTAACGACTAATGGAAGACACTACTGCCGACTTCAACTGCAAGGAATCCGACTCAACGAGATAGGCCCGATACCCCGCCCTGGGTTTTAAGGTAGAGGCTTTAGGAGCTCTTGCAAAAGGTCTGTTCCATCACCTCGGGATGGGTCTGTAAGCTTGGCTCGGACTGGGAAAGTGTTTTTGTTTGACAAGGTAATAGCAAAGGGTGGATTATCTCGCTACCACTAGCCGAGCCGAGCTAAGTCAACATATGAAGGCGGGTGTTCCGTCTACCGGATTCGAAAACTACCCTAACCAAACCTGACCGGTTACTTCGCTCCCAGATACGCATTATCCGCATGATATGCTACATGATCCATGGATTGCGTATAATATCTCCACGATCTTAAAATACCGTTGATTGGGTGAATCGTGCCGATAATAATGGATCCAGACCATCCAACAGTCAGGTATAAATACAATAAGACTCCATGGTTATAGGTACGCAATATCTGGTACTCTCCCTCTACTCTCCAACTTAGACCCAGTTTTCCTTGACCTAACTTAGGCATCGGAGGGTCCCCTGGCTTAGCCAGGGTCTCCTTTGTTTGTTAGTGTGCAGGTCCTGGACGTTGAGGCGGGTTGGATCTAGTAGGTTGAAGCAGAGAGCCGTCCAGATTTTGACCTCAACACTTCCAATTCCACAAATCCTATTTTCGGAGCTTGCTGATTGCAGTTCTGAATACCATTGTTGGATTTGTTCCTGTAACTATACCTGTGACTTTATCAATGCCACCTACCTTCTATACATGTCAGTCATGGAATTTGGCATTGTTGACATGGCTGTAGGATAAACATTCTATTCATCATAGAAGTTCCTTATTAACTGCTTGTTCATTGTGTCAGAGCAGAAATGGTTCTGTACGTCTGTTGGATTAGTTCCATATAGCCTTTCCCTTGGATAAATCTCTCCTCACACATTTCCATGCTTAATATAATTATGAAACTGATCAAGGTGATTTTGTTTTTTGTTGTGCAGGTTGATATTTACGGTTCATGGTCTTTCATTGGTGGAAAAGTGGGCTCATTTGTAGATAAGCATGGAATCACATCGAGATGTGACTTCATGTCTTCTTCAGTTGCTACAACAACCTTTTTCGCCTGATGAAAAAGGTGTAATCCCAATCCTTTGTCATAAAACTCATAATCTCTGGACAGAAATGTGAACCATCTCCAGTGAGTTGAGGCATATTGATGGGTTAATTGACATTGGAGTAATTATTTCAATGCGAATTAGTAGCAGTCCTTGTGTTTACTTGCTTTCAATTTGAATTGCCTATCTTGAGATATTGATGGGTTAATTGACATTGTAATAAATTCTTTAAAAGAACGGACGAGAAACCATTTTCTCTTAGGAACAACCATATGGCTGTTTTTGTCATTTCTGTATTAAAGTTTCAGTTGGTAGTTAAGCTGTCTTATTTCCATTTAAGCAGCAAATATAACAAGACACTTTACAAGCCTCCTCTGGAACTTCTTCAGATTCTTCCTACAAAGTTGATAATTAGAGTTATGCTACCAAATCCTCATGCCAGATGCACATTTGATATTTTTAAGTTTATTCTGAGTACTTGCTTCCTTTGAAACAAACTGTAGTTTATAGTAGCTATTCATGTATGGTTGTTGAATAGATCTCCTAGATGATATTTTCTTCTTCTGTTTCCAAAATTACACCACCATATCTAAGTTGAAGGATATACAAACAGGGGAAATTATTGTTCTTCTTTTACAAGATAGATGCTCCTCTCAGAAAGAAGAAACAAGAAAACTACAACATCAACTAGCACTTACAAACCAGAAATTGCAATTTCCTTTATTATGCTCTGTAGCTTTTTTCTAGATTGTACAAATCCTTCATGACTTTAAAATTAGCTAAGTATCAAAAGAATTTTTTTATTTTTTATTTTTTTTGAGATGTATGTTTGCACAAATCATTGGATTGCCTCTTCACATGATTCAGCTAGACATTGCTTTATTTTGTTTGTTTTTTGTATTATAGGCTCAACAATTGGGTTTGGTTTTCGCAATAAACATGGCAAACTATCTTAACCTCAGAATCTCTCTAGATTGAGCTGATTACGTCTCCCTTACCATTCGTAGCCCCGCTTGGTCTAGAACAAGCTCCTCTCCGGTTAGGAGTGCATCGAGCATATCCAAAAACCAGGTGAGTCAACTAACAACAGTCCCTCGTATGTATGTTCAAATGTCACAATTTTTTTCACACTGTTTTGATAGTTGATTGTTGTTGTTTCAATCTATTCACATGTTTTTGTTCTTATTTTTTACTTGTTGCTTGTTAGTTAGGTACATTAAAGGCCATCGCATTGTGGAGCTCTTCATCTGCTTGACGGATTTTCATTGAATTATGTCTTTTTATTTTGAAGTCTTCCATTGTAGATTTTATTTTTTACTGTCAGGTTTGTAAGTCAGATAAATAATGTTTCAAATTACATCATGGTTGTTTTTACTATCTTTTGATTCTTAAATGAATATGGCTTAAATATATTTGTTTCTTTATTTATTTTATTTTTTCACAGTAGGTTTTTTGGTTTAAAATCATTCTAAAATAAGAAAGAAATACTGTTCCAAAATGACTGTTGACACTAGAACGGTTTAAAACCGTTCCTAAAATTCCGTATCCAAAACGGTTTCGAACCGTTCCTGATATTTTGCGACACCTCACTTGGGAACGGTTTTAAACCGTTCGTGAAGCATTTAGGAACTGTTTAAAACCGTTCCTAAATGACAATTTTGGTGTAGTGTGTAGCCCAACATGAAGTACGTATTTTATATATGACGTCCACCAAGCGGCCCTCATGGCAGTCCGTTTGGACGGGCCCAAATGAAGGAAAATACAAATATCATCTTGATCCAAGGGTGTGGCTCACCTAACGTGGGGACGCCATATGGCGTAGGGCCATGCATCCAAACCGTCCATGTGGGCCTACTGGTGGGATGTGCCCCCTTTTATCCACGCCGTCCAGCGTCTGGACGCTGCCACTTACAATGTTCCACACACACGCACACACACACACACACACACACACACATATATATATATATATATATATATATTTTGCATATATAATGTTATATAATATATATATTATATTAATAAATCCCATGGTGGACCACTCCTATGTGTGACCACCTTTATCATGATTTTGCACTAGATGGATCTGGATGGTGAGCATGGGCATTTAGATATGATTATATTATAATATATCCTATTTATATTATATTATAATATATTATATTAAATGATATATATGAAATATGAAAGAGAGGATGGAAGGGTGGCCCACGTGCGTGGGAACCACCTGACGAGTGGATTGGCTAGTGAACCTCACTGCCGATTCTTTGTTGTGAGGATTCACATCATTTCTTCTTCGGTGGGACCCACCGATCACGTATGTGTTTCATCTGCACCGTCCATCTGGACGGTGCCACGTGCGCTCACCATGATGGAAGTGTTCCATCCAAACTGTCCATCCACTTGATAATCAAGACCGTCCATTTGCTGGACGGTCAGCGCCCCACCCCCCTGATATCTGTATGACATCTTAACCTTCCATCCATTTTCGTGGGGACCACCATGATCGATGTAAGGGTCTTAGCAGCACCCACTACACCAAAACAGCGAAAAAAGGACGGCCGAAAACCGTCTCAAACGGCAAAAAAGGACGGTCTTGGACCGTCCCAAGGGCCTTCATTTTTTGGGGCGTCGTATTACTTAAAGGACGGCCATAAACCGTCTCTAAAAAAGGACGGTCATTGACCGTCTCTAAAGAAGGACGGTCATCCACCGTCTCTAAAGATACGAACTACATGTCGTTTGTGAAGCTTAAAAGGACGGTTAGGGACCGTCCGTAAAAAGGACGGTCCTAGACCGTCGTTTTTACGAACGGTCTATGACGGTCTCTGATGCACCATTAAATGACGGACATGGACCGTCCCTACAAAGGACGATCATCGACCGTCCTTAAAAAGGATGGCTACAAGCCGTTTCTGATGAACCTGAAAAGGACGGTCGTAGACCGTCCTTAAAAAGGACTGTTGTGGACCGTCCTTTTTAAGGACTGTTGTGGACCGTTGATAATGATCCCAAAAAGGACGGTCTTAGACCGTCCTTAAAATTGCAGACCGTCCTTTTATGATCCTAAGAAGGACGGTCGATGAATTACCCAACAAATCTAAAATGTAATTCAATTGAAACCTGTATTTTTTTTTAATATTTTAAACATAAAAAATGTTGCAATATAATTAAAACTGAATATTAAACAAAATTTATATTATTTCACAATAAAAAAATATAATATTTACAATAATAAATTGAAAATGGTCTTAAATAAAAAAAAGGAAAAAAAAAAAACAAATCCTCTGTGGTCTACTCCTAGCACGAGTGGCGTCAAAAGGCTGAAGTGCTAGGCACAATTAATTAAAATCCTGTACACAAGAAAAAAAAAAGAAGAAGTCAAAATGTAGCATTCAACAAAGATAGAATAAATGAATTAAAAAATTTGCCATTACAAGGTTGAAACATTTTACCAACAATGACTTGTGCAAAGCACTAGAATATGCTTTTAGGGGAATCAATTGACCAAAATACCTTTTTTACCCTTTTAATTTTCCCCTAGAAAGTGTTAGGCTCTCATGGTGTGTTCATCACATTCAACCCATACAATAGGTTCATTCCACCATGATGATCATGTGAGGCCAAAAAATCAAGTCCAATAATCAGGTGGGCTACATATGAATTTGAAGGTCTTTGGGTGGTTTAGGCCAATCTTTTATTCCATTCCAATACAATAAACATTGGATTTAACAGATGATGTGGAATTGAGAATAGGTTAACGTTTAGGTTTAGGAAATCGGGTTCGGGTTCGGGATCGGGTTTAGGTTTGGGTTTTCAAGTTTAGATTTAGGTTTAGGTTAGGGAGTTGAGATTAGGATTAGGTGTAGGTTAGGTTAGGTTCAGGGATTTGAGAATACATTTAGGCTTTAGGTTTAAGTTTAAGTTATAGGTTATAGGTTTAGGTTTAGGTTTAGGTTATAAGCTATAGGTTTAAGGAATTGAGAATAGGTTAAGGTTAAGGTTTAGGAAATCGGGTTTGGGTTCGGGATCGGGTTTAGGTTTGGGTTTTCAAGTTTAGGTTTAGCTTTAGGTTAGGAGTTGAGATTAGGATTAGGTGTAGGTTTAGGTTTAGGTTTAGGGATTTGAGAATACATTTAGGTTATAGGTTTAGGTTTAGGTTAAGGTTTAGGTTTAAGTTTAGGTTTAGGTTATAAGTTATAGGTTTAGGGAATTGAGAATAGGTTAAGGTTTAGGTTTAGGAAATCGGGTTCGGGTTCGGGTTCGGGTTTAGGTTTGGGTTTTCATGTTTAGGTTTAGGTTTAGGTTAGGAGTTGAGATTAGGATTAGGTGTAGGTGTAGGTTTAGGTTTAGGGATTTGAGAATACATTTAGGTTTTAGGTTTAGGTTTAGGAATTTGAGAATACATTTAGGTTTTAGGTTTAGGTTTAGGGATTTGAGAATACATTTAGATTTTAGGTTTAGGTTTAGGTTTAGGTTATAGGTTATAGGTTTAGGGTTTAGGTTTAGGTTTAGGTTTAGGTTATAAGCTATATAGGTTTAGGGAATTGAGAATAGGTTAAGGTTTAGGTTTAGGAAATCGGGTTCGGGTTGGGATCGGGTTTTGGTTTGGGTTTTCAAGTTTAGGTTTAGGTTTAGGAAATCGGGTTTGGGTTCGGGATCGGGTTTAGGTTTGGGTTTTCAAGTTTAGGTTTAGGTTTAGGTTAGGAGTTGAGATTAGGATTAGGTGTAGGTTTAGGTTTAGGGATTTGAGAATACATTTAGGTATTAGGTTTAGGTTTAGGTTATAGGTTATAGCTTATAGGTTTAGGTTTAGGTTAAGGTTTAGGTTTAGGTTTAGGTTATAAGCTATGGGTTTAGGGAATTGAGAATAGGTTAAGGTTTAGGTTTAGGAAATCGGGATTGGGTTTATGGTTTGGGTTTTCAAGTTTAGGTTTAGGTTTAGGTTTAGGTTATAGGTTTTGGGATTTGCGAATAGGTTTAGGTTATAATAATGGGTTTAGGTTATAGGTATAGGTTTAGATTTAGGTTTTATGTTTAGGTTAAGATTATAGGTTTAGGTTTAGGTTAGGTTAGGTTACTGAGTTAAGGTTTAGGGAATTGAGTTTAGGTTGTAGGTTATAGGTTAGGTTATAGATTATAGGTTATAGGTTAAGGTTTAGGTTTAGATTTAGGTTAAGGTTGGTTTAGGTTTAAGTTTAGGTTATAGGTTTTGGGATTTGAGAATAGGTTTAGGTTAAGGTCATAAGTTTAGGTTTAGAAAAATCGGGATCGGGTTTGGGTTTGGGTTTAGTTTGGGGTTTTCAAGTTTAGGTTTAGGTTTAGGTTAGGGAGTTGAGATTAGGATTAGGTGTAGGTTTAGGTTGGGTTATAGGTTTAGGTTTAAGTTTAAGGTTAAGGTTTAGGTTTAGGTTATGGGTTTTGGGATTTGAGAATAGGTTTAGGTTTTGGGATTTGAGAATAGGTTTTGGGATTTGAGAATAGGTTTAGGTTATAAGTATAGGTTTTAAGTTTAGGTTTTATGTTTAGGTTAAGGTTATAGGTTTAGGTTTAGGTTTAGTTTAGGTTATAGGTTAAGGTTTAGGAATTGAGTTTAGGTTAAGGTTTAGGTTTAGGTTTAGGTAATAAGTTTAGGTTTAGGTTGTAGGTTTAGGTTAAGGTTTAGGGATTTGAGTTTAGGTTTAGGTTATAGGTTTAGGTTTAGGTTTAGGTTTAGGTATAGGCTTAGGTTATAGGTTACAAGTTATATATTTAGGTTAAGGTTTAGGAATTGTGTTCGGGTTCGGGTTCAAATTCGGGTTTAGGTTATAGGTTTATGGGATTTGAGAATAGTTTTAGGTTATAAGTATAGGTTTAGGTTGGGTTATAGGTTAAGGTTTACGGATTTGAGTTAGCGTTATAGGTTTAGGTTTAGGTTTTAGGTTATAGGTTTAGGGATTTGAGTTTGGGTTATAGTTATAGGTTCTGGCATTTGAGAATAGTTTTAGGTTATAAGTATAGGTTTAGGTTAGTGTATAGGTTAAGGTTTAAGGATTTGAGAATAGTTTTAGGTTATAAGTAAGGTTTTAGGTTTAGGTATAGGCTTAAGTTATAGGTTATAGGTTATATGTTTAGGTTAAGGTTTAGGAATTCGGGTTCGTGTTCGGGTTTGGGTTAGAGGTTTTGGTTTTGGTTTTAGTTATAGGTTTTGGTTTTGGTTATAGGTTATAGGTTAAGGTTTAGGTTTAGATTATAGGTTATGGGATTTGATAATGGGTTCGGGTTTAAGTTATAGGTTTTGGTTTTGGTTTAGGTTATAAGCTATAGGTTTATGGAATTGAGAATAGGTTAACGTTTAGATTTAGGAAATCGGGTTTGGGTTCGGGATCGGGTTTAGGTTTGGGTTTTCAAGTTTAGGTTTAGGTTTCGGTTAGGGAGTTGAGATTAGGATTAGGTGTAGGTTTAGGTTTAGGGATTTGAGAATACATTTAGGTATTAGGTTTAGGTTTAGGTTATAGGTTATAGCTTATAGGTTTAGGTTTAGGTTAAGGTTTAGGTTTAGGTTTAGGTTATAAGCTATGGGTTTAGGGAATTGAGAATAGGTTAAGGTTTAGGTTTAGGAAATCGGGATCGGGTTTATGGTTTGGGTTTTCAAGTTTAGGTTTAGGTTTAGTTTAGGTTATAGGTTTTGGGATTTGCGAATAGGTTTAGGTTATAATAATGGGAGTAGTTTTAGGTTATAAGTATAGGTTTAGGTTAGTGTATAGGTTAGGTTTTAAGGATTTGAGAATAGTTTTAGGTTATAAGTAAGGTTTTAGGTTTAGGTATAGGCTTAAGTTATAGGTTATAGGTTATATGTTTAGGTTAAGGTTTAGGAATTCGGGTTGGGTTCGAGTTTGGGTTATAGGTTTTGTTTTTGGTTTTAGTTATAGGTTTTGGTTTTGGTTATAGGTTATAGGTTAAGGTTTAGGTTTAGGTTATAGGTTATGGGATTTAAGAATGGGTTCGGGTTTAAGTTATAGGTTTTGGTTTTGGTTTAGGTTATAGGTTTAGGTTAAGGTTTAGGGTTTAGGTTATAGGTTTTGGAATTAGGTTTAGGTTTTAGGCTTAGGTTAAGGTTTAGGTTTAGGTTTAGGTTTTGGTTTAGGTTAGGGAGTTGAGATTAGGATTAGGTGTAGGTTTAAGTTTAGGGATTTGAGAATACATTTAGGTTTTAGGTTTAGGTTTAGGTTTTAGGGATTTGAGTCAGCTATTATGACTTTGTACCTGCCACTTATTTACAGTGGGTGTAGTAATTTAAGTAGTTTAATTTGAGTGATTGAGTGGTCAATTGGGAATAGTAATTTAAGTAGTTTAATTTGAGTGATTGAGTGATCAATATACAATTACGCTGATTTAGTAAGGTTGGGAAAGCCATAGGGGCCACCTTGATGTATCTATTATATATCCATGCATTTTATCTTGCTAGTTTTAGAGCATGAGCTCAAAAAATGAAGCAGATCAAATCTTAAGTTGATCAAACCACAAGAAATAATAGCAATTGAATGGCCACCATTAAAAAAATTTAACGCCCACCCTAATAAATATTTGCCATCCAACTTATTGATAAGGTCAAATTTATCATATTTGCCATCTGTTTTTGAGTAAAATTTTCCTGAAAAATTTCTTTTTGTTTGCAAACAATAGATTTAGAAATGAAGAAAAACTGTTCAAGAATTTTTTTTACATGCACTCACACCCCACACACACCCACATACTCACACTACAATGGTTTTTCACCACATTGGGTACTCGAACCCATGACCTTGTGTTGAAACTCTTGTGAGTTGTGAGTCTACCACTGGGCATGAGTAAGGACCCAGATCTTGTTGACAGTCAAGGGAAATGGCTTTTCATTTGTCATGTTTTCTAGAAATGGCATTTCCTGAAAAACACCATTTTTCTCAAAAAATAAAAATAAGAATTCCACGAATCCAAACAGGTCCCCAGTAATCTTCTCTCTATGGATGGAAATTGATATGGCAAAATGGATGGACAACGTGGGCTAAATACAAACATTATGGTGGGGCCCACATAGCACTATATGCAATTTAGGTTAAAGAGATTACTTTGGTTTTAAAGGCATTACTTTGGTGTCTTTGTCAAGTGCAGATTGCTTTTGCCCCCAAAGAACAGTCAGAACTTTGTGGGCCTATAGAGATGTCCATCACAGATGCACTCCATTCATCAGTTTTGCAAGACCACAAAGAGAGTCTACAAATCTAAAATTCATGAGGTCCGCACCACACAAAACAGATAAACTTTAGAGGTGACCTCGATGTTTATATAGGCTATCCAAACCATTCATAGGGTTACTATCACTGATAATGCATGCGCACCAATATCATCTTGGGGAAGGCCCCACCAAGTTTTCAATGGCGGCTGTTTGATTCTAACTACTAGTGTGAGCAGCCTACAGAGCAAAACTCTCCTCAATAGGAGAACCCAAACCTTTCAATTTGTGGGCTGCAAATTGAGTACTAGACACGAATACGAGTACAAATACAGAAACAAAAGCCCATTTCCAAATGCTCCATCTAAGCTCCAGCACATGACTCTTCAGAAAACAAGAAAACTAGTAATGCCATCTGAGTTATCACATCCAAACATAATGAAATAAATTCACAAAATCAGGAGACAGATGCCCGAATTGCTCCCACATGCAGGCAAGCCAAAGCCCATTTCCAAATTCTCCCATACAAAGGATTGAATCCCACCGTCATCAACCATATAAATAGTCCCCAATCAGAAGACTTGTATATTGATAGCCTGCGGATTAACTGGCTTGACATTTCATCAAACACATGTTGTGCACACATTTACAGATCTAAAAATTAAAAACCTTGGCATTGAGAAATGAGTACCGGCGGGAAGAGATTAAAGCGGGGGCAATGTCGCCGCACTGATCTGGAGATGATGCACGTGAGGAGGAGGAGGAGGAGGAGGAGAGAGAGAGAGAGAGAGAGAGAGAGAGAGAGTCGGGGGTAGGAAGAAGCGAGAGGCGCTGGTCCGGGATCGGGAGAGAGAGATTCTCGCGTTGTGTCCGGGACTGACGGGAGAGAGAGAGAGAGAGAGAGAGAGAGAGAGAGAGAGAGAGAGAGAGAGAGAGAGAGGGCGGGCGGGCATTCTGTTGAAAGGGGGGTGGGGTGAAATTGGGCGCGCGGCTCTATTTTGAGCGCGCGCCCAAATTTCATCGGGACCGTGGCTGGTGGGCGATGCTCTGTGGGCCCCACCATGATGTACATGTTTCATCCATTCGGTTCATCCATTTTTACAGATAATTTTAGTGCTTGATGCAAAAAATGATATGGAAATAAATCATAGGTGGGCCACACCACAGGACAAAATTAATGAATGGATATTCACAATTAAAATCCTCCTAAGGTCCACTGTACTGTTTATTTGACATCCAATTTGTTGATTTGGTCATAAAGACCCAGATGAAGGGAAAAAATAAATATCAGCTTGATCCAAAACTTTTATGGTCCCCAAAACATTTTTAATGGTCAAAATTCATTCAACACTATATTCCTGTAATGTGGTCCACTTGAGATTGAGATATAATTCAATTTTTTTTATCATATCATAAAATGATATATAAAAATAGATGGACGGCATGGATGATACACATACATCATGGTGGGCCCCACAGAGCACCGATCATTAGCCATTGGCTGGTGTCAGGGGGAGTATGTTGGGCCCACCGTGAATGTATGTGGTCTATCCACGCTGTCTATCCATTTTTCCATCTTATTTTAACGGTTGATCTTAAAATTTAATCATACCCAAAGATCAAGTGGACCATACCATAGGAAACAGTTGGAATAATGATTTCCACCGTTGAAACCTTTTTAGGGCCCACAATGATGTTTATTTCTCATCAAACCTGTTCATAAGATCACACAGACATGGATGAAAGGAAAAAAATAAATACAAGCTTGATCCAACACTTCTGTGGCCCCCAAGAAATTTTCAACCGTAGATGTTTAATTCACATTGTTTCCTGTGGTGTGGTCCACTCGAGGTTTTGATATACCTTATTTCTACGTTCAAGACCTAAAATTATCTGATAAAATTGATGGACGGAGTGGATAAAATACATAAATCACGGTGGACCCCATAGAATTTACTCAGTACGCTTAGGGTACTGAGTTACTCAATACGCAATCCGCTTCCGTGTACTGAGGAAACTCCGTGGTCCCCAGTGTCATTCATGCATTATATCCACCCTCTCCATCTCTTTTAACACATAATTTTAGGCTTTATCCCAAAAATGGAGTATATCCAAACACATATTTTATTTATCCACTCCGTCCATTAATTTTAAAATATTATTTTAAATGTTGAGAGAGTGATTCCCACCAGTGGAGAGAGTGATTCCCACCATTGAAACTATCCTAAGGCCCACCATAATTTTTATTTGAAATCTAACCTGTTAAAAGTTGAAAAATACATGAAATAAGGTAAAACACAAATATCAGCTTGATCTAAAACTTTTGTGGCCTTTAGAAGTTTTTAATGGTGGGTGTCACTGTCCCCACTGTTTTATGTGCTGGGGTCCACTGGAGCTTTGGATTTATCTTTTGATATTGCCCTAAAATGATCTCTCCAAATGGATGAAAGGTGTGGATATAAAACATACATCATGGTGGGGCCCAAAAATGAGAGGTATATAAATATCAGGTGGACCACACCACATGAAAACAATAGTGATTGGATATCCATCATTAAAATCCTCGTAAGGCCCACTGTACTGTTTATTTGGCATCCAATCTGTTTATTAGGTCATACAGGCCTAGATGAAGGGGGAAAACAAAAATCATCTGGATCCAAAACTTTTATGGCTCCCATAAGTTTTAAATGGTTAACGCTCTTTCAACACTATTTCTTGTAATGTGGTCCATTTCAAATTGGGATATGCCTCATTTTTTGCCTCAGGCCATAAGATGATCTTTAAAAATAGATGGACGGCATGGATTAAACACATACATCATGGTGGAGCCCACACAGCACCAACCACCAGCCATTAGATGGTGTAGGGGGAGGAGCCAATCTGTTCCCCTTATTTGTGGTGTGTTCCATCTTTGGATATGATTCATTTTTTGGATAATTCTATAAAACGATCTCAAAAAATGGATGAACGGTGTGGGTTTATCCCAAATTTTCGGTAAATCCAAAACTCAAGTGAACACTCGGCCAATCCCGGGATTAAACCTTCCCATCCCTTCCAATCCCTCGAACCAAACATGTCCCAGGCAAATTTGAATGGATTAGGGTGGATTGGATGGGATTTAAAGGTAATGATGGTGTTGTCAGTGGATTGTCTTAAGATCCATGGGATTGCTATATATCACAGGATCGATCACCCAGTTTGTTTGGCACGCCCGACCAATCTAGGGATTTAACTTCCAATCCCTTCCAATCCACCTGTCCAAACGGGCCCTAAAATGATATGGAAAAATGGATTGACAGTGTGGATATCATAAACCATGACTTTGGGCCACGAGCTTAAAAATAAAGTCAATTCATGACTTGGGTGGGCCACACCACATACTATAGTTGAGAGGGTTACCCTCCCATTAAAACATTCATAATCATTTATTGGGCCCACCTAGATGTGGTTCATAGATCCAGCCCATTCATTATATACATGTGTCCCACTTGGATGAGGAGTCAGCCCAAGTTTCATACACATCCAAAACTCATGTCGGCCCTACCAATTAAATGTTTTTATATGTTTTAGGGATGTCTTCACATAGTTTTAGATGCTATGGCTCACCTGAGTTTTGTATACAACTGATTTTTGGACTTAAATGGGACACATCAAATGCATGGTGTTGATGTTCTACATACATCATGGTGGGGCGCACACAGATTAACCTCATGGGAAGTTCCCATGAGGTGACCTTATAGTACCATTTCACTATTTAGGTAACTCCTTCATGGGTGTTACTCTAACCGTGTAGGGCCCACCTTGATATATTTTATGTATATCGACACCGTCCATATATTTTTCCATCATATTTTAGGATGTGATTTCGAATCATAAGAACTCAATAATCTCAGGTGGGTCATGAAATCGCTCTTACGATGATTTTTTCACCATTGGATTTTGTTGTTTTGACGAGGTTGTATGTTGAATTCTAGGGGTTGTAGGGTTTGATTTTGTTTTCTTGTTAAAGATTGTTCGATTCTACTAGTGGTGTTTGGAAACTAACCTCTGATATTAATTTGATTCCATTTGGGAAAAATTGTCTGTGTCAATGTCTTGTGTTTTTGCAAGTTCTAGGGTTTCTAGTGAGACTTATGTGCTGTGTTTTACTGTTTTGGAGTCCTTGGAGTTAATATGTGGGGGCCGACTGTGGATGGGGGAGGGCTGGGAATGCCTTTCATGGAACAATCTCTGCCGCCTGATTGTGGACTTGGTACGATTGGATGGATGTCGGTTGTCTTTTTTTTTCTTTTTTTTTTTTTTTTTTTTTTTTTTTGAGATTCCATTTGGCTTAAACTATATTCCAATTCCTTTTTAACAAGCAGCTTAAACTATATCTAAGTTGTGCAAGTTTACATCTCATTGCTTTGGAGACGAGTTAATAGCTGAAAATTGATAACATGAGAATGACTCTCCAAAGGTCACAATAATTGGATGATGTTAACTGTCTGAAATTGCGGTTGGATTAATTTGGACCATTTTCTTTTTTACTATCCTGAGGAACATTGAGTTGTACTAATCATTTTAAATATCTATATGCTTCAATCTCCTTTGGTCTGCACTCCTATTGTGTTGAAGGGCACATCTATTCTATTGGGTAGAACACTTATTTTAATATCACAATGATTGGATAATCTCAACCATCTGATATTACCGTTGAATTTAGACCATTTTATTTTTGACCAGGGTATGGAGGAACTTTGATTTGCACTCCTCTTTCTTAAACGTGTATATTTTTTCTTAACCTCGAGTTGCACTCTTCTTCTTCTTCTTCTTCTTTTTTCTTTTCACGTTTACATGTTTTAATCCCACATTGTGTATTGTAGGCCACATCCATTCAATTTGGTATAGATCCTTTTTCTTTTCAATTTTTCTTGTCAAAATACAAAATCTAGTTTTCTTTTTTTAAATATATATATATTTTACAATTTGTCAATTTTTTCACAATTTTGTTTAATTTTTTAAATTTTCTTTTTCTAAATATCATTTTTTAAATCACTTTTGTTATATAACTTTTTAATTTTTCTTTTCAAAATACAAAATCTAGTTTTCTTTTTAAAAAATATATTTTTTATAATTTGTCAATTTTTTCACAATTTTGTTTAATTTTTTAATTTTTCTTTTTCAAAATATCATTTTTTAAATCACTTTTATTATATAACTTTTTAATTTTTCTTTTCAAAATACAAAATCTAGTTTTCTTTTTTAAAAAATATATATTTTTACAATTCGTCAATTTTTTCACAATTTTGTTAAATTTTTAAAATTTTCTTTTTCAAAATATCATTTTCTTATCGAAATCTTTTTTTTTTTTCAAAATTATCAACATTATTCAAAGTTTTTAATTTTTTTTTCAAAATCTAGATTTTTATAAAATTACACTTTTTTTTCAAAATCTAAATTTTTTTCTTAAACATGGTTAGTTAATTTTCTAAGCTTTTTACCTTTTTTTTTTCGAAATTCATAAATTTTTTTGTTCTTAATTTTTGACTTGAGCATTAGAGACGGTTTAGGACCGTCTCTAATGCAGATGGTCTTTGATAGTCTCAAATGACCACTATAAGACGGCTAAGGACCGTCTCTAATAGAGACGGTCTTTGACAGTCTCAAATAGAGACGGCTAAGGACCATCCCTAATATAGACTATTTTTGACTCTGTCTGATAACCAGTAAAAGACGGCCGATGACCGTCTATAATTGAGACGGTCCTTGACAGTCTCAGATTACCAATAAAAGACGGCTAATGACCGTCTCTAATACGGACGGTCTTTGACCGTCTCAAATGACCGCATATGAGACGGTCAAAGATCGTCTCTAATAGAGACGGTCCTTGACAGTCTTAAATGGAGACAGCTAAGGACCGTCCCTAATACCGACTATTTTTAGCTGTCTCACATTACAGGTAAAGACGACAATGACCGCTCTAATTGAGAGCAGTCCTCGACATCTCAGATTATTAGTAAGAGACGGCCAATGACCGTCTCTAATAACTGGACGGTCTTTGACCGTCTCAAATGGCCGCATATAAGACGGTCAGAGACCGTCTCTTATTCGGACGGTCAGTGGCCGTCTTTTATCCGCGATTATGACGGTTTTTGACCGTCTTAAATGATTTGTGGACGTTCAAATTTTTGAGACAATATTAATGACGGTCAAGGACCGTCTAAAAGTTTAGAGACGGTTTACGGCCATCTCTAAAGCGTCTTTAAACCAAGCAATTTTAGAGACGGTCCAGAACCGTCTCTAAATCCGTCATTTTTTTCCATTTTTCACGTAGTGACCGTCCAAATGGCTGGACGGTGGGTCCTACCCACCTATGTACGTGAACCGTCCATCCATTTGGCAGCTCATCTAAGGCTTGAGACAAAAAATAAGATAGGTCTAGTATCAAGTGGACCACACTACAGAAAGCAGTGGAGTCCAACGTCTACCATTGAAACCCCATTTTGGGATTACAGAAGTTTTGAACCATTAGGATATTTATTTTTCCTCTATCTAGGTCCTCGTGACCTTATGCACAGATTGGGCGGAAAATAAATACTATGGTGGGCCCACTAAGAATTTAACTGTGGAAAATCATTATCACCACTGCCATTCGTGGTATGGTCCAGATGATCTTTTGATCTGATTCATTGTTTGGATAATGCTCTAAAATGATCTTTATAGATGGATGATTGGTGTGGCCCAAGTAGTGCGGCCCACTTGTTGTATTTGAGTGGCCTAAAATGACATATTCGGGGCCCATGGGTTGAGGCCCATTGTGATGTATTTGGAGCTATGGGTTGAGGCCCATAGTGATGTGTATCGGCCCACTGATTCGGCCCATTTAAATTGGCCCATTTGAATCAACCCATTGATTCGGCCCATTGATTCAACCCATTTGAATAAGCCCATTTGATTCAGCCCATTGAATCGGCCCATTTGAATCGGCCCATTTGTATCAGTCCATTTGAATCAGCTCATTCGATTCGGTCCATTTAAATCGGCCCGTTTGACTCATTGACTCGGCCCATTTGTATCGGCCCATTTGACTCATTGACTCGACTCATTTGTATCGACCCATTTGAATCACCCCATTCGATTCGGTCCATTTGAATCGGTCCATTTGACTCATTGACTCGGCCCATTTGAATCAGCCCATTTGACTCATTGACTTGGCCCATTTGTAACGGCCCATTCGTATCGACCCATTTGAATCGGCCCATTTGACTAATTGACTCAGCCCATTTGTATCGGCCCATTTGAATCGGCCCATTAGATTCGGTCCATTTGAATCGGCCCATTTGACTCATTGACTATTCGAATCGACCCATTAAATCGGCCCATTTGACTCGGTCCATTCAACCCGACCCATTGATTTGGCCCATTCAATTCGGCCCATTTGAATCGGCTCGATGATATATATATTGGCCCATTTGATTCGGCCCAATTGATTTGATCTATTTGATATGGCCCATGTGATGTATTTGCGGCCCAGGTGCGGGGCCCGCCTGTTGTGTATTCAAGGCCCGATGTGATGTTTGATTTGTCATGATGTATGTAATGATGTTTATGTGGCCACCCCTTGGGAGCAATGTTGGTTAAATGTCCACATTGATGAGCAGTGATGGTTGAATGTCCACATTGTAACCTTCCCTTGGGCCTTGTTAGGCCCATTCTCATCGCTGCCGATTGTCGACGCTGATTATCATGACCTTCTCCGATTGCCGATTTCGATCATCGAGGCCGATTATCAATCGATTCCGATTATCGTGGCCGATTGCCGATTAGCAATCGAGGCTGATTATCGTGACCGATTGTCGATTGTCATGGCTGATTGCCGATTCTGATTATCGAGGCCGATTCCGATTGTCAAGGCCTAATGTGATGTATATGTGGCCCGTATTTAAGGCCCGTTGTGATGTATATTTAGCCCATGTTTAAGGCCCAATGTGATGTATATGAGGCCTATGTGATGAGGCCCATTGTGATGCATTGAGGGCCAGGCAATAGAGCCCATTGTAAATGTATGTTAGGCCCATGTGAAAGGCCCATCGTGATGTGTATTAAGTTCTTGAGTAAGACCCATGGTGTTGTATATTTGGCCCTTGTGTGAGGCCATATGCCCACTATATGTTAGGCTCTATGTGGGACAATTCATTAGGGGCGATGTTGGTTAAATGTCCACATTATCGAGGTCGATTATTAATGCCGGTTATTGATACCAGTTATGAGTATGTGACAGCATAACATCATGATACATGCCCATACGCATCATCTGCATGATTGTTATGAGATATGGTTGACCATTGCATATGTCATTGGGCAGGTTGTTATGAAACTCCTTGATAGGGGAGGTTATCTCACATGAGCGCACGGTATGCGCAAGATTGATGCATGACTGGATTGTATAACTCATCCATTTTACATTATGCGTTATGATTACTGTACGCCTTAGCGACATCGGGTTGTAGCCTCCACATGCATGTCGTGGATAGGTAGATGGGACACCGAAAATGTTTGGTTCGAGCATCTGGCACTTTAGATGTCCGTGGGTGAAAGTCCCTAAACCTCCGTGGCCGAGAGACGCCCCAACGTCGAGACCGAGTGGATACATGAGCACCCGAGTGCCGAATACTAGGAGGTCGCGTCTCCCACTGTGTCATGGTCGGTTAGGAGGGGGTGTGGCCTTACCCGCCCGAGAATAGGGGGTATAACTAGGCTAAGTTTGACCAGCTCGTGAATGAGTCTGCTATCGACGTGCTGGGTAGATACTGGCTGACTACTAGTCAGGTGAATAGTGAGGACTCTTCCACTTGCATGGTCGGGCGTCAGTGGGTGGCGATTTGCATGTAGAGTGTATTAGACCTAGGTGATGATCCCAGAGATGAACAATACTGATACGCGAACTTATTGAGCAGGAGTTGCATACTCATTCATTCATTCATTCACTATCCACTCGAGTTGGTAGTGTGCAACTATTTGTCACGTGTACCTTCATAATGGCCAGGATTTCGGTTGGGGCGTGCGACTAACCTGAGATCAAGAGTTTACCACATTGAGTCTGACTATCCAAATTAGGTATGGGACTAGTTTGGATAGAAATCCCTTGTGATGGACTCCATAGCCTGCGATACTACGTACTATCATCCTGACTTCACGCTCTAGCATGGTTATTCCATTCGCACCGCATATTGCATTACATCCACACCATATGACATTTTAGATTACTGTATTTCTGCATTTATATGGTCTAGATACGACTAACGGTATTCGTGAACTCATCAGGAATTGTATATTGCATTACGTCCTCGGCCTCTGATATGTAACTCTCTTTATGACTCCTCATTTGCATAGCTGATCTGTATTGCGTACCCTGATATTGTTTGACTCATGGACTTGTCAGTATTTCTGATTACTCTGATATTGTAAGCTTCATGATCTTACTAGAATCTCCGATATTGTATGATTATGGCATTATATTGAATACTTGACACTTACCTTGTGCACACACTTACACCACCCTCTAAGCTTTCTATAAGCTTATGCACGATAGATGCGTGCAAGTATATTAGATTGCAGTAGCGTGGAGCTTGGAGCATGTAGCTGACTTTTGGAGTTTTGATTTTGAAATATTTATTTCCCTTTCAGCATTGTATTGAAATGTTTATATTAGTGGATATGTGATGATGATGTTGTCTTTGTGATTTGGGTATACTTGTGGTTATGCTTCTTATGAGATAAATTGACGTTAAAAATCATCCTTGTAGGATCCTAGGATCGGAACCTTATGTATGCACACTAGGGGCCGAGGATGGGGCATTACAGAGGCTGTCGGCATCGGATTCGACGATCAAGAATTTTGCGAGCCCGGTCTCCAAGTTTGGGGTGTGACAGCTTGTTTAGCCGGACGGATCTCATGGGGTTAGAAGGGATGGGATGGTAAAATCCTGGGATATGCCAAATGAACTAAACAGACCCGATGAACTTGTCCCAGGATATAGCAAACCCATGGATCTTAAACCAATCCATTGACACTACCATCATTACCTTAAAAACCATTCCATCCCTACTAATCCCATTGCGTTTTTGGATGGACAGATTGAATGGGATTTGAAGGTAAAATCCGGGGATATGCCAAATGTGCCAAATAGACTTAGTGAACTTGTCTCGGGATATAGCAATCCCATAGATCTTAAACCAATCCACTGACACCACCAACGTTACCTTAAAATTCATTCCATCCCTCCTAATCCCATTCAATCCTGCCGGCCAACCAGGCTTAGAGTTTTGGTTTTGGCCTTGTATCTAAGACTAGATAGGCCCACTTGGAAGTATTATTCAAACCGCTTTATTTATTTATTTATTTGTTTTATTTATTTATTTATTTTTTTGTGTTAACTACTTTAATTTAAAAACACTAGACTATTCATTTGATTAAGAAAGGCCACCAACCACTTACATTAGAGTTTTAATTTTGGCCCTGCATCCAGGATTAGATGGGTCCACTTGGATGTATTATTCAAACCACTTTTTTTCCTTTTTTCGATTAAGAAAGGCCACCAACCCCATACAATAGAGTTTTGATTTTGGCTTTGCATCCGGGGCTAGATGGGTCTACTTGGACGCATTATTCAAACTGTGCAATTTTTGTTTTGTTTTTGTTTTTTTTTTTTTATAATTTTTTTTATGTTTAAATTATTGATAGGGAGACATTCTACAATGGAGGGAGAGCTGGGTACAAGATGAGTCGACTTAGCAAATTGACTCATCCGACTTGTATAGATCTAACTCGGTGTAACTGAGTGAGTGAGTTGATCTGAACAGAGTAGACTTTGTCCAAACTAAACTCAAACCGAGTCGAGTTTGGGTCACCTAGTAACTTGACTTGACTCGAGTCGAAATCTGACTCGGTACTGATGACTCGACTCGGGTTCGGGTTGCATGTGTGTGTATATGTGCGTATTAAAAATAGACCTAATCTAATCTACATGTTACACCCGACCTCTCTCTCTCTCTCTCTCTCTCTCTCTCTCTCTCTCTCTCTCTCATTTCCAGCATGGCCACACCCGATGGTCCCGACCCGATAACTACTAGCTTGTCTCGAAGAAGCAACACATTCGCACCCATCCAGCCTACCCGCTCGCTGCCAACTCTCAATAGCCATCCAACTATCCAAATGAACTAATCAAAGTAATTTTGTATTCGAAAAGACTAATATTTCATGATTTTCATCTATTCTTGTAAAATATATCATGCTAGAGTATTTTAAATTGAGAGTTTTGTAAACTTAGGTTTAGGTAGGGTTGAGTGGAAAAATTGAAATGGGTAGGGTACTTGTATTTGGTCTGGATTTGCTCGGGTGCATTGGCTGGTTCTGGTGTGTCCAGCTGGCTCAGGTGCGACTAGGTTGTTTGTGATAAATTCACTTATCCATCAATTCTGCCAGGTTACGTTATGAGATGGCCCAAAGATAAGACAAATCTAAAACTCAAGTGGGCTACACATCGGAAAAAAGTGTGCAAGAGAATTTCCTCTCGTTGAATCCTCTCTGGTTTCCATATTTATGTGTCATTGTTCAAAACACAAAAATATATGCAGATCCAAAACTTCTATGGGCCGTTAATGTTTCAACGGTGGACATTCAACTCTCACTGTTTCCCATATTGCTGTTCACTTGAGTTTAATTCGAATCTACCTCATTTTTGGGCCATTTTCTAACATGATCTGGAAGAAGAATGAATGGGGTGGATTTCTCACCAACATCACAGTGGGCCCACCTAGCTACTAAGAAGTTCCTGCTAAATGCTTTCGCAAGGAATCAACGTCCCAGTACATCTTTTGAATGTGCAATTTCCCGTAGACGGTCTGGGACCATCACATTCTGCCCTTGGGCCCCACCATAATGTATGTATTATATCCATGCTATCCACACGATATGAGCCCAAAGATGAGGTAGATCCAAAGCTCAGGTGGACCACACTATGGGATTGAATGCCTACCATTGAAAACTTTTCTAAGGAATTATGGGAAATTTTAAATCTACCTTATGTTTGGTCTCGTGTTCTTAAGGGCCCGTTTGGCACCATGAATTTAGGAGGATTTCATATCCTTGATTGTTTGGCACCATAACTGAAAGATTGGGTTTGAAATCCTCTGTAAAAACTTGGATTACATCTAAAATCCTTCCAAAAGTGCACGTGTAACATGTGTATCATTAGAATATTAATTTATTGGGCACATAGCCCAGTAATGATATCCCGAAACAATTAAATTATCAATTGTATCACTATAATTGCGTTAATATGAATATCAGCACCATCCAAACATTGTCCATATAAATTAACGGTTAAAAATCGTTGGTTAGTCGGACATGATCTTGTGAGTGTGGCTCGTCTGGGATTTGGAATTTCATCATGTGTGGTTTTGGTTGGGATGCCGATTTGAAAATGGTCATCACTACCGATGATGTATGGGAGGCTTATATTGCGGTAAGATACATGCATTCTCTATATACAATTGAACAACTAATATATGCATGTATGATGACAACAACAGAAGTTTCTGCTGATAATATCATTCGTATGGATGGCTCTATGCATTTCTGATGCATTGCCCAATTTCAGCAATGCATATCTGAAATTCAATGGACTGAACGATTGTTATTCTGTATAAATGGTCTCGTCGGATATAATGTTTCAGTTATGCATATCTGAGAAGAGAAAATGGTTGTTGCTAATGATTTTGTAGACCCCATATCTGATTTTAAAATGATTGTAGACATTGGGGATAGCAGATACACATCTTTGAAATTAAATTATGTGTTCAGCCTCGTTTTCTTTGGGTGGACATATCTGATTATATACTTGCTGGGTTGCTAACTTGTAATTTTATGTTCTTGTAGTCTCACCCATATGCGGAAAGGGTACGAGGAAAACATATAGATAGGTACAATGACCTGAGTTTTATGTTTGGTAATGAATGTGCCCAGGGATGGATCTTATGCCAGTACCGCATACTCATCCCCCATTTTTGGATGCCACCACCCAAGAGATGAAGTTGACTCTTCCGATGAGTTCGAAGAGGATGGCAATGAAACAGTACGTCTTTCTTCAGACGATGATGATGAAAATGGTAGTGGTTCGGCACGATGTCCCAATGAGGGGTCACATAAACAATCAAAGAGGGTTCATACAAGCCCTATGAAGACCTCGTTTGGGTCTAGAAACAGTTAGAGCGCTGGTATTGGCACGACCCATCAACGAAGGGGTAAACCGAGTGACCAAATTGGAGACAGGATGGGTAAAATGGCTGAGGCTGTCAGGTCCCTAACAATTACTATGGCAATAAGAAAAACAATGACCCGACTACAAAAAATACTAGGCATTTTAGAGGATGTCGATGGTATCAACCATGAGGACCAGGTCCGGGCTGCTAGGCTGCTGCAGAATGATATTGTTATTGCCGATTTCTTCATCAAGATGGGACATGAAAGGCGAAAGGAGTTGGTACAAAAGCTCCTCGACCGCATTACAGACGTTTGAAACATCTTTACCCTGGCGATTTTTGGAACTCTTAAACAACTATTATTGAATATTTTTTTTTTTTTTTTTTTTTTTTTTTTTTGTAATTTAAACAGGTGGTTTTTTGGATTACTGTTTTTGGTGGGCTGGATGATTAGGGTACTACATGGGTACCAGCACCCAACTTTTAGGATTTTGTTGATAATGCTTTACTAACTTTGACTCTGCAAATTGATCCTTGGTGGTAGGATTGCCTCTAATATCTGTGAGCAATGAGAGTGAAATGCATGAGTGTAGGTTAAACTAATTATCTGCCTCGGAATGCAGGAACAATCGACTGATTTCAAATGTTTGCATATATTATGTTTGGACCAATTTCTATGTTTTATATGTTGTTATATGTGGACTGTCTATTTTGTTTCCTTGCAGATGGAAATGTCATCTCTTCACATCATATATGTAAATTATCTGTTTTCTTAACTGATGCTAGAAATAGTTTGCACTTGATCATTGTTGCAGTACCACCTTGTATGAACTAGGATATGTATATTTCATTTTATTACAGGGAATTATTAAATTCCATGATTTCATGGGATTGAATATTAGTTCATCACTTCAAACATACATACTGATAAGGTAAGACCCGGGATTAGGTACTGTGGATGGAAGCAGTTGTACTGATTATGTTATCTGATTATTCTAATAACAGTTGAATAGATTCAAAACTGCTGACACATGCTCTATTCACTTCAATTTATTAATGACTATTATTTGAAATGTTTTTTCAGCAACATATGGGGAAATACTAAGTGGTCTTTATTTGCAGACATCCTGGATTATATTACAAGTGGGAGGATGCATGAGCACAGGTTGAACGCTACAGTAGATGTCGACACCAATCGTACAAGTCATACGAGGAGGCTACGAGAGCTTGACAAAATTTTCAGGTGCGAATAAGAAACCTATGTTCAGATGGTCACGTGAAATCCTTAGCCTTATTGTCTGAGAAGTGATTTGTATACCATCTCCATCATACTTTTGTTGAATATTGTGTTTTTAACTGTCTGTCAGAGCACATGCCAGATTCATGAAAGACCCACCACATGCCAAAATTATGATGGGCCCACTAGGAGATTTCAGACTGAAGCTTCTCCTCCTCATGGCTCGGCTCCTTGCAAATCGCACACAGACTTGATAGGAGAATGTGGTCAAAATGGGATGATGAATGCGCTCTTCAAAGTTGTGATTGGGGTGTTGTTGATTTATGTAGCCGTTGCCTGGATCGTTTCTTCTATTGTATCTTAAACATATAGTTGCAGGGTTATGTCCATATTAGTTAGAAACCTTTGAACAAGTCAAACTATGTCTGCTGTTTTTATATAGCGTCTTTGCATTTTGTTTCATCCACCATCTGTGTCGGGTTAGCAGCAGTTGTAGTATTGTCTGTTACTTCCAGTGATATTGTTTTCCTTTTTTTTTTTTTTTTTTTTTTTTTGTGGACAAGAATCATGCTACATATCGGTCTCTTTCTGTTCTCTGCTCTCCACCACTAGCTATGTTTCACATCCAATTCATCCATCGAAAACTTTTTTACATGTTCTCTTATTGAGGGCATTATTATATGTCATAGTGGGCCCACTTCATGTGACGACATCTAAGATATGGTTGGTTACTGATGAACCATAACGATTGTGGCCTAAAGGCATAATTGAAATCTCGACCGTCGTACGTGGATTGATACTGATCTAACTGATTATACTGATTATTTCCATGATATATAAATCAGGTGTATGGAATGGGTTTTACTTACGTTATCATAGTGGGGCCGACATTGACTTTGGATAGTAAGTACATCATGTGAGGGTCGGATGTCTATATACAATTTCCTTCTAAGGCCCACATTAATTTCAAATACCTATTTCATGCTTGGGAAGCAGTGCGGCTGATGAACACTCCATTCCCAAACACTAATTTCGAAAACCATGGTCTCCCAGCATTGCAAGTGTACTCTTATCCAAACATTGTCAATGGTTTGCAATTTTCAGATGCATTACCATAGTAGGACCACTAATACCTTGATCAAATCACAGGTATACTTCCATTGACTCATGAGATAACCTTGAGTATTACGAGAAATTTCAACACCCAAAAAATATGTTAATGACCCCATATCTTTCATATAAAATGAGAAATGAAGTAATGATTTGAGATTGGCAATACATTGAAAGCCACTACCTGTGATGAAAATATCATCAATATAAACTAATAAAGCAACAAGACCTGAATCAGACTTGAGAATAAATAGTGATGAGTCATATTGGCTTTAAGAATAGCCCGTTGTGGTTAACATCCCACGGAATTTTTCAAACCACGCTCTTGGTATTTGTTTGAGCACATATAAAGCTTTAGATAGCTTGCAAACTAAGCGTGGATCCTTGGACTTATAATCGGGAGGTTGCTTTAAGTAAACTTCTTCTTTGAGATTTCCATGGAGGAAAGCATTCTTAACATCGAGTTGACTGAGTTGCCAACCTTTAGAAGAACTTATAGCCAATGTTGTCGAATCCCATATGCGATGTTGTTGAATCGCCAATGTTGTCGAATTGCACATTCGCATATGCGATCACACACACACGCACACACACACACACACACACACACACATATATATATATATATATATATATATGGGAAAAGGTTCTGTACGTTCGACCTTACCGTAACATTCCGTAAGGTTGAGTGCTGTCGGATTGCTGGCCGTCGGATGGAGGCGGTTGCATCCAACGACTCATGTTTTAACGTCACTCAAGAAGAGGGAAACTGATGATACCGGTTTCATTGTGGCCGAGCGTGTACACGGCCGTTTAAAAGGATATTTTTCCTAGCCGTCCAGCCCTCTCTCTCCCTAAACTTCTACAAGCGGTCATCTCCCTCAATCCCTGCCACCAGACGCCCTAAGCAGCCCCTCTCTCTCTCTCTCAATGCAACCCTGGCCGTGCAGCCCTCTCTCTCCCTTCTTCAATCCCTCCTTCAAGGAAGCAAGCATAGCATGGGTCCAGATCTGGATCTGGATTCATCGGTTCTGGCTCGGGATTAGGACATGGTTCAGGATCAGGAAGCGGTTATAGGTCAGGCTATGGTAAGGGTTCGGGATCTGGCTCAGGGTACGGATATGGGTTTGGGTCTGGATCTGGATGCGGATTCGGGTCAGGGTTTTTTTTTTTTTTTTTCTTTGTGAAGATTATGATTTTCAGTGTTGGATTGGTAACATTGTGCAAGTAGCATTTGAGCAACGTAATCATATTTTTTTGTTGGTTTTTATGTTTTTTTTTTTTTTTTAAAATGGATATTTATGTTCTCAAATAGTTGAACTGTGTTTAGTGTCTTAATGGCCAGATTGGAAAATTTGATAGAATCTAGAGTTTCAACAACATCTTAGTAATTCCTATTGGTATGATGTTAAGTTCTGTTACTATTGTTCTTATTGTTTTGTTTTTAATTGAAACAGAATAGTTATTACTATAAAAATGGATTTTTATTATTTATTTATTTTTTTGTGTTTTTCTTTATGCTTCAAATGATTAACTGGTACCTTGATTTTTTGGCAGTCATGTCTTTCCATATCAGGTTAGAAAAGGTGATGGAATCTAGCTTCTGTATTAATCGTGCTATTCAATCCTAAGCTTGTATTAATTGTGCTTCTGTATTAATTGTGCTGCAGTGGGGTAGGTCCCATCCATGATAGGGTGGGACACTCAATTCTTCTTTCCTCATGTTGTTCTCCTCGTGTCATTTTCCTCCGAAATCCTAAGCTTGTATCCTTCCTATAATAAAAACCCCTAGGGGAATTGTTCTTACTCTGTGATCTGTGCTAATTGTGCTACTCAATCCAATCAAACTACTCTAATCCAGCAGCAAATCTGTATTAATTGTACTATTCAATCCAATCAGACTACTCATCTGGCAAGGTAGATTGGCAATAGACAACAAGGGGGTGTTTGGATTGCAAGTTAATTTACATAAGCTACTTATGCCTCAAGTAGCTTATTTTGGTTACTATTGATTGAAGCCTATATATGGGCTGCAGGCCATACATATGATACTATGGATGATGTGAATATGTTGAGTATTGATTGGCTTTAGCTTAAGAGAGTGATTATAGTATCTACTGGTGCAATTTATATATGATAACATTAACATCAACATTATAAGGAAAGTCAATCATTAGAATTTGGAGTATTAGTTGGGTTTTCAAGACTATCCAAAATGCAATATCCAAATCTTAGTTGTGATCCTTCCAACAAGGTTCCATTCTTGCTTCGAATCATGCTTTGAAATTGTGCTACTGCTCCAGCTTCGTAGCTGTTTATACCTGCTAACATTTTAAAACAGACGCTTCCCTGCTCCCGCACCAAATCTGTTGCCACTTCACTTCATGCCTTGTGCAACTATAATTCAAATGGAGTTACTAATGACTAGGACCAGCACATACCAAGGCAGCAGCAGTTCATTGGTCAGGAATCTTAATATAGGATTCTCCCCTATTCATGGCAGAAGTAATTAATGCTTTCATCAGTTATCTGCATATCAAAAGTCTTTATGCTATTCTAGATTTTACTTCTTGGATCTAGAGTTTTGTCAGTATGACTTCAGATCTTTCCAAAAAAATAAAAAGTTTTGTCAGTATGAACCTGGTAATGGTCCTGTGGAATGTGATGTTCAACTGAGGCTTTCTGTTTTGTTTTCAGGGTTTTACATATCCAGTTTGAACTCATTTTCTGGAAGTTACTGGTTACGGGTTGACTATATACAATCAGATTGATGATTATGGGAAAGAAGAGAAGTGGAGAATGCAGAAACAAATCTTTGCTTTCATTGATATTGAGAAACTTGGATCCATCACATTTAGACAGGTGATCTACTTGATGCCATTTGATAGATGTCATTTCTTGTACAGGTTCCTCAATTGAGTTCTACAAAATCCACTTTTTGGTCTTTTTTATTTTTTGAAACTTTTTAGAATTTGAAAAAAAAAAAAAATGCTTCACACAAATCACTACATCCATTTATAAAGTTTTCAAAGAAGCTTGCATGAACTGAGCAAGATTCTTTTATTGTGAAAATGAGTATCAAATCATTTGTGATCAGCATTACTTGTGTGCTTTCGTCAGTTGTTCTGTGACAACAGGCGTATCACATGAAGAGGAAACCTTGACGAAATTGCCTACATGATGAGCTGCACTTCTATTGGACATGGCAAAACACCAAATCATTCACCATTTTGTTGGTTGGATATCTTTGATAGATCACTTTCCACAAATTGCATGGATTGGGAGATCCTAGCCACCAAGATGATGGATCATTTGCACTATTGTAGACCATTTTGCCAACATTCCTCAAAAACCAACCATTACACTGATTGGATGCATCAAATGAGAATTCCCAACCGGGACCCCACCAAATGATCTCTCCAGTCACTGTGCTTGATGTCCAATTTGAGTGCAGTTCACATTCAAGGAAACCTGGTACTCTGTGTATAGTCTAGGTCTCCCATTTTTCAAGTAGTTCTTGCCAAATTGAGATTCAAGCTCACAGCATGACCCATTGATGAAATTTCGAGATTGTTTTCAATTGATTACCCCACAGTTCTTGATCAGATCAGCCCATATGATGAAGCAGCCATTGTTTAAGCAAGCTTGCATAGCAGCCTTTACTGGTTGTGATGACGAAAGCAGGGGTTACATCACAAAGCAACAGGTAACATTGCTCTGTTGTTTTCCCGTAATAAGCCTTTTGCCCTCTTGCCTCTGATCCTATTGTGTGCACAGTTAGGAGATGCCATCCATTCTGCAATGCTGAGCATGAATGATGATAATGTATACGAGAGACATTATTATAATTTCTGTCAGGGCATGTACTACGATGGTGAGAAATACCATAATTGTACTTTCTGTTTTTTATATAAAAAATATAGGCTAAAGCTACGGCTATTCACCGTAGCTATTTATCTATAAACCGTAGCTATATGTATTGTGGAGTTACAGAAAAAATAGCTACGGATTAAATCCGTAGCCATATAAATTGCTACGGACGATAATAGTAGCGATATATCTTTAGCCCCTTTTTCTGGTAGTGAGTTAATACAATGTGTTTCAAAAATTGTATTTTTGATTTCATATTTTTGGGGCACCCCACCCACATACATGATATGTTGGGGGCCACCACTTTAAATTTCTAAACTATACATATTTCTAGAAAATTGATATTTTACTTCGGCCAAAATGGGACCAATGTGATCGGGAATCATATCCCAAAATGGGACAAGTTGAAGTTGTGCAGAAATTTCAAGATTCATTGCACTTCCAGCACAGTTTCTCCATGAGCCCACGTTTTGGCTTTTGCTATAATTTGTAGACAACATGTTGCCATCCCAACTCTATCTTTGTGATGTGGGTCACTAAGTCTTTGGATCACCAGATCACCGATTTTTTTTTTTTTTTAATGAAGGAGAACACTAGCGAACGCACTTGATGGACGGATTGGATGTCACTAAAACATCATGATGGGCCCCACACGTCGATTTGTATGTTAAGATTTTCCTATAAAACATTTGCATTGGATCCGACCTCATTACAATTTCATTCAGTTGAACATCCAAATGCAACCTCCTACTGAATCATATTAGTGTAATTGGACTCACCAAACAGAAATGTGTCAAGGCTCAGTTAGGAACATACTCATACACTAGACTTCTCTTCTCCTTCCAAGCAACAACCTAAGAGCCTAACCAGATTCCTGTGTTGAAGTTTGGCAATCAGTACAATCTCATTCTTCAACTCATCCATTCCTTGTCCCGAATTCCTCGAAAGCCTTTTCATCGCTATTTCCTGCCCATCCAGCAGTTCACCCTACAAGCACATCAAGAAGGATTACTAAAATCATGAAAATTCCATAAGGCTTTATCTGGGCTCGAGCCATTTTATCGCCGGTGATTGTGTAATCGGTTCGGCCCAATTAAGTAGTAGGCTGGACTAGCCCAAGTATGAAAGCTTTTAACTTGATTCCTGGACTAAGCTCAGGCCCACTTCCAATTATGACTATTAGTGGCATGAGTCAGGTTAGATCAGCGCATACTAAATGGGCTGAGAATTACATTTTGCAAGATTCACCTTGTGGTTTTTGAATCATATGCACAGGAATAGTAGAAGGTTATTTTACTTTGCCAAATTTGGGTGCTACATCCAACCCACAAATGCAACATCCACAATAAGAAATAAATGATTAAGGAAATAAAATTTACATTTATTGTCATACAATTCATTGTATCAAGGATACATTCAAGAAGTAGCTAATTACAATGATCTTGTAAAACAAGGAAAATTTTAAAAAAATTATAATAAATAACAAAGTCTCTACATATTGCCCCGGTTAGTTAACATTGACTGCCATCCCATATTCCGAATCAACATTTCAAGGAACCACCATCATTCTTCTGTCACCGAAAGAGAATCTCAAGTTAATAAACCTTAGCAACAGGACCATCATTCATGCTTCTGCTTTGTTTGTGGACATCCCTATGAAGAATGTGTTTTATCAACACTAGTTTGGAAATTAGGATCCACATGATTGAATTTGTCACACCTAGCCTGGCCGACGGTGTGTGCGCCAGACAATGCGACCATCTCCCTCGCAGTAAACCCCTTGTTGCTAAATAGCTGAATGAGTCTATTAAGGTCATCGAAGAACGCCGGAAGATCGCTGTTTGCTCCATCTTTGCTTGCAGTTCTTGCATCCCTCTTCCCCAACGGGACTGAGTAAGATGGCTCACCAAGCTGTGGTAAGAGAAAGATGAGATTAATTAGCAAAATATAGGTTTTTATCAGAGAGAATATCTCATGTGCAAGTAGTTGTATGTGAGAAGTTCATGCAAATAGCTTCATGTGGGGTCCACCATGATATCTCAGGCCAATCCGATAATTAGGTTGGTTACATCGCTTGAAACAATTGACAACCACCCAGAAACCTCCAAATAATTCAGATGGTGGCCCACCTGATATGGTTATTGGAATGATTTTTGGACTACCCTACGTTCATGGTGAGGTGACTGACCACACATCACGGTGGGCTCTAGACACAGCTAGTTGCATGATTTGTTTACATGTATAACTAGTTGTACATGAGATTTCTGTCTTGACAATGAATACATTTAGGTTTATATGAATCTACACAAGTTAGTAGAGAAATGCATGCCATGGCTACTCTGAATTTCTGAGTGAAAGACCCAAGCTAGTGGTGCCTTTCACCATAATTACAACATTAACATGCATGCATGTACATGAGTGCAATGAGATTGTACATGGTTGCAATGAGATTGGCAACAGGACCATCATTCATGCTTCTGCTTTGTTTGTGGACATCCCTGTGAAGAATGTGTGCTTGTGTAGGGTGTGTGCTAACAAGCTAACCCGAAAATAAAAAGAAAAAAAATAAAATCTCTAAAGGACATCATAAGCATTACATTCCTGTCGTGCCCTGAGTTTGTACATGTGAGGCCATGGTTCAACCAAGCCATTCATATGATGTCTCCTATCATAGAGGTACATGCACAAAACATGTCCTCAGCTGGTCCACTGTAACCTTTCCATCATCCGCATACAAATACACAGTTAAGGAAAAAAAAAATACCCAACAATCCATACACAATGGAGAAAAGGCTAAAGTTAAATGGCTAGGATCTTCCAATTCTGGATATATTTTGACATTTTCCATCCACAGATTGATGGCTTGGATAAACCAACTGTGGGTCCCACATGTACTAACTTGGTGCAAAATTTCAGTTGTCCTCCATAGATTATATTTAAAAATCTTAATAACCAACAATCATGAATCATGATCTCTAATACATAATTTTGATTAACTAAATGAGGTTGACTAATTTTTAAGTGGCGCACAAAACAGGCCTTAAAATGTAACCCTAGATTTTGTATGGGTGATATAACATGGAACACTTCTTAAGATGTTATAAATCAATGAATTTCACAAAATAACCTGAGTTGCCTATCCCTCTCAAAATTCACTTCAATCAGATAACCTGACTAGACATGAAGATAGGGCCCACATTTGATTTTCCAACCTGTAAAAAACAAACTCAATCCAATGATCCGGAAATCCATTTGTTTCATCCGCGTTCAAATATAATGCCCCACCTGCAAACCCTTTTGTATTTGTTTTTGTTTCTAAAAGAACAACAAAAACAAAAGCAAAGACAGATACAATAAATAAATAAATAACTCATGACGATGATGTGTTATCCGGATGCAATTGCTCATGAAATAGAAACCATACCAAAAAACAGAGGCCTTACCTGATTGCGTGGTGGTAGGGAATGAGAGAGAGAGAGAGAGAGAGAGAGAGAGAGAGAGAGAGAGAGAGAGAGAGAGAGAGAGAGAGAGAGAGGTGGAGGTGGTGCATAGGGGTGTGGCTGGTGGTAGGGATTGAGGGAGAGAGAAGGGCTGCACAGGGATGTAGACCGCCGGACCAAATTCAGGAAGAGGGAGAGAGATGGTTGGCTTCAAAGGGTAAAAAATTCCTATTTAGTTGGCTGTGTACACGGTCGGCCATAATGAAACCAGTATCGCCGGTTTCCCTCTTTCAAGTGACGTTAAAACATGAACCGTTGGATGTAACTACCTCCATACGATGGCCAGCAATCCAACAACACTCAACCTTACCGAATGTTATGGTAAGGTCGAGCGTACAGAACCTTTTCCCTATATATATATATATCAGGGAAAAATTCAAAAAAAAAATGTAAAATAATATAAGAAACTGAGGAGAACTTTTCAAAGCTAACAAATAACTAATTTTACATATTTAAAATATATTTGAGAGAGAGAAAATGAATTAAACAATGAATTAAACATCAAGTCATCCACATTTAACAATATAGTTAACAAGAAGTAACAACAGAATCAAGCTATTTTATTTATTTATTATGGTAGAAAATCAACAAGCTATCTTCCTTAAAACTTAAAAGTGATTGAATCTTGATCTTCCAACTTTCAAGAGAGAGGGAATGTTAGAGAGAGAGAGAGAGATTAAGGTCACTTGGAAGTAGGAAATACAAGAGAGAGGGAGATTAAGACCACTTGTAATTAAGAAATGTAAGAGAACAAAATAGAGTAAGAGAGTTTTGGAGTGTGAATATTGCAAATGGAAGAGATTTGGAAGCCTTTTTATAGGAAAAATATTATTTTTTTGCAAAAAAATAAAAATAAAAATTCAATGTGCCATGCCCAAAATGTGATCGCATATCTTTGTATGCGATCAATGCACATCTTTATAGAAGTTGATCATATATTTTCACATACGCAACATATGCGATCAACATATGCGATCTACATATGGATATGCGCATATGCGATCGCACATGACAACAATGCTTATAACGATCATGGAATGGATCGTTTTCATTTTTCCCACTGGAGTGAATGTCTCATCATAATCAACTTCATACTCTCGTTTATAGCCTTGGGCCAGTATATACCCATTTGCTGCTTCCATCAGATATTAATTTCAATCTAAGCTTCAAGATATACCCATTTTTTCCATAATTTTTAAGATATACCCATTTCTTTGCTTATCACTTGCTTCCCCTCAGGTAATGGAACCAGTGTTCAAGTAACATTCTTTTCGAGTGCCTAAATCTCATCATTTATGGCCTTTACCCAACACGGTTGTGTATATGCCTGAAAATAAGAAGTATGGACAACCAAAGAATCTAATTCAGAAAACAAGGGATGATGAGAGGCAAAAAGATTTAATCGATAGGGAAGAACGGACGGACGACTGGAACATTGTAATTGGATCTTAATAGAAGGCAGGACAGTTACCTGCACTATAGGAGAAGAGGACACCTGATCGGAAGCAGTAGCAGTTGTGGGAGAGGACCTAAGAGAAATAAGCTTCACACGATGTTGGTAGACCTGTAAAGGAGGAGAGGAAGAAGGAATCATAGAATGATTTTCTTCAAAAGAGGACATATGAGAAATGGAAGATGGAACAATGGTAACTGATGGAGATGCACAAACAACTTTATAGTATAGTAAATTTTCAAAGAATTTGACATGTCTAGACACACGAACACGTCGAACACATGGATCATAACAACGATACTCTTTTTGATGCCCCTCATATCCAAGAAATACACATTTAGCCGCTTTGGGGCTGAGTTTATCCTATTCTCGTTTAGGGAGATGAACAAAAGCAATGCATCGAAACACTCTTAATCGACTATAATCCGGATCTTTATCATGAAGAAAGAATGTGGGAGCTTTTTGGTTGGCCAAAACACTGGAAAGTAATCGATCGATCTAATACACAACTATTGATTTTGCTTTAGCCCAAAGAAATTTTGGGCACGCGCATATTCCATAAGTTGAAGCTCATGCCAAAGGGAGGTTAGTTTATAATAGAAATCTTGTCTACTCAGAGCTACTTGTTCTAATTTTAATAACTCATACTCTACTTGATAGTGATGGGCATGATTTGATTGTTGATAACACATTTTCAAGTAAGCCCATATTTCGGATGCGGTATTGAATGATGTGAGGTTAATTACAATGTTTGTCTCAATCTTGATCAAGTATCCATGTGACTACCTTCAAATTATATTGGCGGTCCAAGGTAGGAGTTCCTTTTCATCATTTGATTTACCCATAGAACCATCCACATAGTCATAGAGGCTCTTTCTTGCTAGGAAATGCTTGAATTGAAACTACCACAAGGAATTTTTTTCCCATCCAACTTAACATGGATAGTTTTGATCCTACCAAAGGGATTCATGGATGCCATATAAAAAAAAACCACGAAGAAGAAGTGTACCACTGATTTCTGGTGATGCAAAGACGGGTGCAGGACTGGATCTAGCGAGCAGAGGTAGTGCGTGCAATGGCAAAGTTGACTGCTGGACGATCGAGGCAGGTAGTGATCCGTGCTGGATGGGAAAAAGAATATTGTTGATTCTCGGTGATGCAAAGATGGGTGCAGGACCAGATCTGGTGAGCAGAGGTAGTGCGTGTAATGGTTGAGTTGACAATCTGAATTTGGAGGAGAAGAATGGGATGAGGATCTGAATCTTCAGATCGTATGGTGTTTTTTGGTAATGAATGGATCTGGATCGTCAGATTTGAGATGTTCCAAGCAAGGGAATGATGACTACTGATACACTGTAAGTCAATGTATACTCTGGGCTTATGTAGCTAGATAGGACCGTCGAAAATTAGATCAGTGGCCCAGGTCGAAAAACGGCTCCGATACCATGATCACTCAAGATCAAGAATTTGGAGAAGAATTCTCTTTGAGTTTTTCAGTATTGCTTCAACCCAAAGTTGGGTGTTAAAGTATATTACAACTAATGATTAACCCATGACAACTTATACACAATATTCTCACACCAAATACTTTTGAGTCATAAGAAGAACCTTTTGAGCACTCTTTTCTGCTTTCCTATTGAGTCCGAGAAGATTGGTTAGGATTATAGGATTTATTTTTTTTTTTTACTCAATTTGGGGTGTTTTCAAACTCAAAACCCTCTTTAATTTTTAAAAAAGAAAGAAAGAAAGAAAGAAAAAAAGAGAAGAACTTCATTCATATTTAAGGCATGTACATTCGGGGCCCCCTAAAATTTGAGGGCCTATCGTGGAAAGAAAAAAAACTGCACAAAACTATATCACCCCATTCTAATCGAACCCAGCCCAACCCTGTCTAGAAAAACGAAACCTCTAACCTGTTGAGGGAGGTCAGCCCTTGTGCTCCACCATGTAGCTCATGAAGCAGTTAATTTTATGTGGGCGACCTGCTCCCTATACGTGCCATGAAATCCACCGCCGAATTACCTTCCCTCAGAATGTGTTTGACCTCGATTCACCCTCGTTGCTTCAAATGATGGATTCTACGAATCCACATCGTCCATTTCCTGCCCGGGGTTGTTAGCCCATTTAACATATCTACCACTGGTCGCGAGTCCAATTCCAGAATGATTTGAGGAAGCCCTTTGCAAACCCAATATAATCCCATCATGCACCGCTCTTAGTTCAGCGAGGGTGTTGGAACCAACACCATAGTTGGCTGAAAATGCAAAAGAAACTCTCCCTTCGCCCCTCTACAAATGCCCCCACCACCTGAGACATTGGGGTTACCCCTAGCCGAACCGTCAACATTTATCTTGACCCAGCCAGGAGGAGGTTTTTCCCATCTGATCACCCTTGAGCCCCCTCCCATCCTAGTAGCAACATCATTCGATCTCCTCCCTCCCCGAGAGCCAGAATGTATCCCCAAGCCCCCAATTCTTGCAACCCACCGGCGTATAGAGTTGATTGTCTTACCTAGAGATATCAACTTGGCATCAAAGACCGCCGCATTTCTAGCCTTCCAAATCGCCCAAATAATGATACACGGCATGATCATAATTTCCCCACCATTCCTTCGCCTCGCCGCTGCCGCCGCCCACCACTGATGTAATCTCCCTTCAACGGATGTTGCTGCCATAATATTGACACTGAAATCCCCACTTATCGCTTCCCACACCTGTTGAGCCAATCTACTGTCTATAAAGAGGTGAGAAAGAGACTCCGATGTGTGCCCGTGGGTGTGATGAAAGGCACAACAAACACAACTCGAAGCGAGGTGAATTCCTTTGGCTTGCACTAACTCATCAACCAGGATAGCCTGATGCATTACTCTCCACATAAATAGGGATATCTTCGGAGGGAGTTTAACGTGACACATGTTGTGCAGCACGCCAACAACGCAGTGAGCCTAGATCCAATCTCAGGCTTCACCCATAAATGATAAACAGGAAGAAATATAAACTAGAAACAAATCAAAACAATCCAAAATAAACCACAAGACAAGATATACGTGGAAAAACTCCAAACTAGGGTAAAAAAAACTACGGATGCAAACTTCCACATGAAGAACGAAGATTACAAGGCAATATACTAACCTCTCCCTTGGAAGCACCTAGAAAACCCTTTTGCCCCTACCTTAGAATTATTTCCCTAATATTCCAATATACCTAGAAAAACCCTAGGAACACCTATATATAGTTTAGGTAACTTCCCTTCCGCATCCTTGTGAAAGGCAACACCAGAATCCGCAGTCCGCATCGGATTCGGAAACGAATCTGCGTAACTTATGACCGGTCGAGCGACCCCTACGACCGGTCGTGAATGGGCCATGACTAGTCGTGAATGGGCCACGACCGGTCGAGCACCTCGGGACCAAAAAACGATGCTCGCTGGACTTTGAGTCGAACCAGTCTACGACCGGTCGGGCGGGCCCCTACGACTAGTCGAGCATGGGCCACGACCGGTCGAAGGTTTCCCCAGATGTGGCTCCATATCTCAACAATTTTTCACTTGGAGACACATCACCTTAGACCTTTGTCTTCTTCATCCGGAGTGCACCTCACAGTCTTCAAGCATGAAGACCAATCGAAGCTGAACAGAGCTTCAGATTCTCTCGTGTGACCGCCTTGGTCAACATATCCGCAGGATTCTCACTTGTATGAATCTTCTCCAGAACAATCAATCCATCTTCTAGTAATGAACATATGAAGTGATATCTGATGGCAATATGCTTGGTTCTTGAATGAAAAGCTGAATTCTTAGCAAATTGTATTGCACTCTGACTGTCACTGTACAGCTTGCAATCTTCTTGCTTCTTACCCAACTCTTCCATGAAACCTTGCATCCATACCATCTCCTTGCACGCTTCTGTAGCCGCAACATATTCTGCCTTTGTTGTACTGATAGATACTATCTTCTGTAACTGAGAGACCCAACTGACTGCAGCACTACCTAGAGTAAAGACATAACCTGTAGTGCTTCTTCTGCTGTCGATATCTCCTGTCAAATCTGAATCCACGTAGCCTTGTAGCTTGATTTCCGATCCACCATAGCACAACCCTACATCCTTAGTACCTACAAAGTATCTAAGAATCCACGTCACAGCTTCCCAATGTTCCTTTTCAGGGTTGTTCATGAACCTACTAACAACTCCCACTGCTTAAGCAATGTCTAGTCTCGTGCTCACCATAGCATACATGAGACTCCCAATAGCTGACGCGTATGGGACTTTAGCCATGTAGTCCCGTTCCTCCTGCGTCTTTGCACCTTGCTCCTTAGATAGCTTGAAGTGATTGACTAATGGAGTGCTAACCGGCTTAGCACCTCCCATATTGAATCGATCAAGTACCTTGGCTATGTACTCTGCCTGTGACAGAATTAGTTTCTTATTTTCCCTGTCACGCTTTATCCTCATGTTTAGGATTTGTTTTGCAGCTCCTAAATCCTTCATGGCAAATTCTCTAGACAGTTGTCTTTTGAGATCTGAGATGTCCTTCATACTTGAACTGGCCACAAGCATATCATCAACGTACAGAAGAAGAATTATGTACGACGTATCAAACTTCTTTAAATAGCAACAGTGGTCAGCATGACATCTCCTGTAACCGACATGAAACTGTCGAACTTCTTGTACCACTACCTCGGGGCCTGCTTTAGGCCATATAGACTCTTCTTCAGTCTGCACACCTTGCTCTCTTTTCCTGGTGCCATGTATCCTGTCGTGATGCATATATATTTCTTCTTCAAGGTCCCTATGAAGAAAGGTTGTCTTAACATATAGCTGCTCTTGATGTAAGTCCTCTGTAACTAATATACTCAAGACCATGCGAATCATAGACATTTTCACCACAGGTGAAAATATTTTAGTGAAATCGATACTTTCCTTTTGTTGAAATCCTTTCAAAACCAATATGGCCTTGTACCGTTTCGAACCATTGTGCTCCTCCTTCAGTCTGTAAACCCACTTATTATGAAGAGCTTTTTTACCCTTGGGTAAGTGACTAGCTCCCATGTACGATTGACTCAAGAGAGTTCATCTCATCATCCATGGTCTGCTCCCACTTAACCCGTGTATCTGACTATAATGCCACTTCAAAACACTCTGGCTCACCATTATCTGTTAGTAGTAGATAATGTAAGGAGGGTGAGTATTGGACCGTGGGCCTGCTCTCCCGAGTAGACCTCCTCACAACCAGTGTCTGTGGCTCTACCTCATAATGCTCTTGTGCATGATCATCCTGTGGCGCTGTAACACCCGTGTCCGATAACTCTTCCAACTCTACGAATTCCTTTTCCTCGGCCTTATTTTCTTACACACTGTCCTTATGCATCACTTTTTCATTGAAGACTATGTCCTTGCTTCTTCTGATGATTTTTCAATTTTCTGCATCCCAAAACCTGTCGCCAAAATTATGCTACTCGTAGCCTATAAACGTGCACCTCCTAGACTTCACATCCATCTTATTTTTGTGCTTTCTGCATCAATGTGAACATATGAAGTGAAACCAAACATTCTAAGATGTGCAAGGTTCACTTCTTTCCCAGTCCACATTTCTTCGGTAGCCCACCATCCAATAGTCTTGAGGACTTCTATTGATGAGATATGCAAGTATTCACAAGACATACGCCCAAAAGGTCTTGGGCAACCCTGCATGTAACTCATGCTCCTGGCGCGCTCAAGGATGGTCCTGTTAATAAGCTCAGCCACACCATTCTGCTGCGGTGTCCCTAGAATCATTTTCTGATGTTTGATTCCATTTGCTGCACAATACTCCTCAAATCTGTTATCACAAGTACTCTCCCCCATTATCGATCTGAGACATTTTTCTTGTTTTACTTATCTCATTTTCTACCATAACTTTCCACTTCTTAAATACATCAAATACATCGATTTATGCTTTAAAAAATAGACCTACAGTTTTCTACTAGCATCATCAATAAAAGTAACAAAATAACGTAAGCCACCAAAAGATGATACCTGTGTCGATCCCCACACATTAGTGTGTACAAGCTCCAACAGATGCATCTTTGGAGCACGTCCCGTCTTCTTGAAGCTCACCCTCTTCTGCTTGCCATACACGCAGTCCTCATAAAATTTCAAGTCAATAAACTTTAACCCTGGTAACTTTCCTTTAGACAATAGCATTTTCTTCTCTTTCTCACTCATATGTCCCAACCTCTGATACCATAGCTGCCCATTCACTCCAGTTGATACGACTGCGAGTGAACTATATGATCCTGAACTCACGTACAAAGTACCTTCCTTTTTGCCTCAAGATATCATCAAGGCACCTTTTGTGATCTTCCAGGAATCACTGGTGAATGTCGTCACATAACTGTAGGTGTCGACCAAGCCGCCCCTGAGATCAAGTTACGTTTCAAACTCGGTACATATTTGATATCGTTCAATTTCAAGATTGTTCCGTCTTTCGATTTACATGAACGTCCCCCCTTTCAACAATCGCACGGCTCATTATCACCCAGGTAGACTCTCCCAAAGTCACGACACATAATCACACAGAACTTCCTTACACAGTAGCATGAAATGAAGCACCCGAGTCTATAACCCAAGACTCATTCCTCGCATCAAGAGACAAGATCAACGCCTCTGTGTCACTCTCCTCAGATAGATTCACTGAATCCTTCCCGCCTTGAGAGCTTCCTTTGTGTTTCTTGAGTGCCCCGCAATCACGTTTCATGTGCCCCTTCTTCCGCAATGCTAACACCGTCTTTGTCTTTCGGTCCCTTGGACTTCTTCCTCGACTTAGAACGCCCGTGTTTATTGCCTCATTTGTTCAGTGATCTTCCTCTTCCTTCAACGTTTAAAGCATTCCCTGAATCCCCTGAAACTCTTGATGCCTTCTTTTTAGATTCTTCGCTGAGAATTAGACCGGCCACATCATCAAATTTCAGTTTTTTCGATCCTGAAGAATTGCTCACAGCAATCACCAAACCATCCCAATTGTCTGGCAAACTGGATAAGATCAATAATGCCCTGACCTCATCCTTAAAAATAATGCCAATAGATTCCAACTGGCTCGTGACTGTATTAAACTCGTTTAGATGTTCAACCACGCTCCCACCATCTGACATCTTCATGTTGAATAGTTGTTTCATAAGATGAACCTTGTTGGATGCTGAGGGCTTTTCATACACGGTGGCTAGGGTTCCATTAATTCTTTTGTAGTTTTCATCATGGATATGTTGAAGGCGATGCTCTTAGACAAAGAGAGTCGGATCGTTCCTAAAGCCTTCCTATCCAGTAAAAATCATTCATCATCTGTCATCTTTTTGGGTTTCTTCTCTTTTCCTCCTAGAGGAATATATAGGCCCGATACGATATAGATAATCCTCCATCTGCATCTTCCAGAAGGCAAAGTTTGAACCATCAAATTTCTCAATTCTAGTTTTCCCATATTCCATCATTGCTCTCAATAGAACTAAACCAATAGCTTTGAAACCAGTTGTTGCGCAGCACGCCAACAACACAGTGAGCCTAGATCCAATCTTAGGCCTCACCCACAAATGATAAACAGGAAGAAATATAAACTAGAAACAAATCAAATCAATCCAAAATAAACCACAAGACAAGATATACGTGGAAAAACTCCAAACTAGGGTAAAAAAAAAAACCACGGATGCAAACTTCCACTATGAAGAACGAAGATTACAAGGTGATATACTAACCTCTCCCTTGGAAGCACATAGAAAACCCTTTTGCCTACACCTTAGAATTATTTCCCCAATATTCCAATACACCTAAAAAAGCCCTAGGAACACTTATATATAGTTTAGACTTTCCTTCCGCATCCTTGCGAAAGGCGACACCAAAATCCACAGTCCGCATCGGATTCGGAAACGAATCTGCGTAACTTACAACCGGTCGAGCGACCCCTACGACCGGTCGTGAATGGGCCATGACCGGTCGAGCACCTTGGGATCAAAAAGCGATGCTCGCTGGACTTTGAGTTGAACCGGTCTACGACCGGTCGGATGGGCTCCTACAACCGGTCGAGCATGGGCCACGACTAGTCGAAGGCATCCTTAGATGTGGCCCACACCCATCTAGCCCAACTTCTCCCCGGGCTGGGAGAAGTGACTAACTTCGGTGACATATGTAAAAAAGCGCCCATAGGGGTAAACGGCCAAAGCGGAACGTCAGATTCAGGTGATGTGCAGAAACCTGCATGAAGAACAAAATCCAGAACGGATTGAGGGAGGAGCATCCATGGAGTAGCGATTAGTTAGGATTATGTGGTTATGCATAAAGAATGAAATACCTAGTTCTAGCCACTTGAGATATGCGATTTGTGATGTGAATCTATTTTTGGGTACCATGATTGTCTCCCATTCAGTTTGTTACAATATATCATATGGGAGTTACATTTAGATGATCTAGATGTGCATTTTGGCCACGATAAAACTATGATACCCACTGATTATAATTTTCATTGGCCAATCTTGAAGCACACCACTTGGAACACAATCAAGCACTGTAGAGAACATTAGTCATGAAAAGGTTAAAAGTAAAATACCGGTCTATAAAGCCCTTCACTGATTTTAGATTCACCATGGAAAGATCATAGTATGGATTATGTTATATGAGGAAATTAATTGATAACGTTGTGGGTTTATGATTGAAATTGTTGATCATTTTCTAAGATGGTTCAGTTCATTTCTTATAAGAAGATCATTTTCTAAGATGGTTCAGTTCATTTCTTATAAGAAGATCATTTTCTAAGATGGTTCAGTTCATTTCTTATAAGAAGGCTACATGTTACATGTAAGGCTCATTTGGATGCCTGTAATTGGAATACACTAGAACTAAAAAATTGTGTTTGGATGCCTGTAAGCATTGGAATTCAGTGTATTCACATTGACCTTGATTAAGTATATTAGTTTTGAAATCCCAAATTAGTATACATGTGACATTAATGATTTTAATAAGCCCATTGGAACTTTGGGAAAAAATGAGAAAATTTCTAGCCTCAGGTGGGCCACAAAAGCAGACCCACTATATGGTTCAAACCCTAGATGATGAAAATGAGAAACATAAATTCTTTAGGGTCATACATAACTATGCAAAAAAGACGAACATCTAACTAAAAATGTTGGAAACAACACACTGAGGATGCCATCAATCTCCCACAATGATGGAAAAGAAAAACATCTCTACAAAACATGAGCACTACGATGATGAGAATTGTTGATTTGGTGGGATGGGCTCAAAAGGAAAAGCAATCACTCTGTCGTGTATCAGCTGTTGTATCCACAACCAATGGGTCCCGTTTACAATAATAAATCAATTAGGCTCTCTCCTTTTTCAATGATTGAATCACGATGAATCATGGCGATCATGTCAGCATTCCTCACTGTAGTCAGGTGATGGGCCACAATGACAGCGGTTCAGTTGACCACATTGAGCGCACTGTCGCTTCATCTAGGAGGATTCATGGGTCCTTTTAGAATTGCTCTGCCTATAGCAATATCTCTGCTTCTGCCCTCCTGCTAGCTGAGTTCTGTGCTCCCCCCGTGAACACACACACACACACACACACACACACAAAAGGCTCTACAAGTTTTTCATTTTCTTTTTCACCTTTTAAGTCCCTGGAATCGGATCCATGCTTCATGGTGAAAAGTCTCTATATTTTGATGACAAAGCAGTATAAAGTTTCCCTTTGTGGGCGAAATGGTCGGATTCAATGTGACTTTCTTCTGTATTCCAATCCATTCTGACCAAAGAAGCTCTTAGTATCCTCTCTCTAATGGTTGAACCCCCTTTTGATGTTTTGGTCATTCAATGCCCATCAATTGGTATTTGCAGTATTTCCAGATGATATTTTGCTCACTTTAAAGACCAAGCTCAGATGTAAGCACGCCTGAATTCATTTTGCCCTTATTTGGAGAAATATAATATTCAATCCTCCGAACCAATAAACAACAATTATGGACATTCAGCATTCACTAACCATAAAAGTTGGGATTATATATATATATATATATATATATATATATATATATATATATATATATATATATTACAATTTTCTTTTTGTTAGTAATGAGAGAAGTTGCATCAAGCGAGGTCCTGGAATCCCCAATAGATGCACCTATTTTAGAAACACTCTCCTTTGTTGGAACACCAAATCTATGTATACATGTGGTTTAACAATATGCTTTAGCGAGAGGATAAATCCTAACTTTTGTTAAAAGATGAAAGCAAGCTTCCAAAATTTTATTGGCCCTGTCCATGGCCAAATGTTTCTATAGATAATCTCATCGAACCATTTATTCTTTTATTGTCTGGAACTTAATCTTGATTCATTCCAAAGAAGTCATATATGAAGAGTCTCATCTGGGGGTGGAAGCTATTTGTCAAACATACTTGCTATCATGTTGGTTTTCAATTGGAATTGGACCTTTTAATTGAAGATCAAACCATTAATTTTCTACACAGACGTAACAAGAAAGTTTAAAATAAGGATTGTAGATTAATACCCAAGAGTTTTAGATTCAATGGTTGTGAAAACATTGGTTGTACCTTAACCAACTTTTCTGTAGGCCCAAGGTGCATGTGTTGTGGCCTGAAAATGAGGCCTCTCCAATTAGTCAATCCTCCTTAACCATCCACTCTTCCTAAGGGCCCGTTTGGATACCACCAGATAAGTTACTTTTTCTTACAACAGTTATTAAGTGACTTATTTCAGATAAGTAAGTTTGGTTTATGATTAGTTATAAGAAACTTTTTTAAAAATTAAAAGTACTTTCTTGCATGCCCATTGTAATACAGATGACAAAATGGTGCATATGCTTAGCCCACGAGGAAATATGAGATTTTGGGGGTAAAAAAGCTGTGACCTAAAAAAAAAAAAAAAAAAAAAAAAAAACGCTAGTCACAAGAAGGGAAAAAAAAAGAAGCTGTGGGAAATATTTAGGGCCAAACTTTGATGTAGGATGAGGATCAAGCATGTTCTTAATGCACAAAAATTCAGCATAGTTCGACGATCAACCTTTGTGGTCGACACGTCAAAATTCTACTAAAAATTCCAGATTGCTTGCTGGCTGATTTCTGCCTGTGTAGACTGTTGAAATAATGTTGCCATGAGTCGAAATCATTGTTCGGACTACTTATGCAACCGATTTTATCGATTTAGACATGTCCAAATACTCTTCAAACCAAAGTCTTGTTCGATCTTTTGATGATTAGGTCGATAGGTGACTTGAGGATGAACGTGATGAGGATAAATACTCGAATCCACGGAGCTTCTCAGGACTCCTCACAGAGACTTCTCGAATCCACGAGGAAAGAAAGCAGAAAATAGAAATAAATTCTAATAAATTCGAAATTGATTAATTGATGAATAAAAATGAGTTCACAACCCTTTAAATAGGGGTACCAAGCAATGGGAAAGAAATCAGAATCAAACTACAACTAAAACTCCTAGAATTCGCGACTTACTATAAATAGTAAACTTACTATTTATATACGGTTGTGATGTCTACTAGTGCGCAAGGTTTTCGGCCAAAAATAGTAAGTGTCCTATTTGGCTTCACCAAACCGTTCCCCTAATTATTCTAAGCTCTTTTGACATTGGACGCAACTCCTAAAGCCCGACGGATGAAGAGTTATAATCAAACTAAAACTTACTATTTATAGTAAAAACGAAATTAAAACGAGAAACGACTGTCGATCCAAGGGTTTTTCGCAATTCTGGGCGTCGCAACCCCACGTAGCTGGGTTGGTTGGCTGAAGTAGCTCATTCTACCCCAAAATCATATATTTTACGTCAGCTAACTCATTCCGGATTGTGAGATACGTCCGATCTAAGGTCCGACGGTCCGGATCACTTCTGTCGTCAACCGGGCCTTTTCTGATCCATCTTGGCCATGAAACTGTCCGCGACCCGCTCTACATCAATAGGCCAAAAATCACAGGAAAAAAAAGCTATGGGCAAGATTTGGGCCAAATTTCCAACTTTCTAACTTGATCACTTTTGCATGTCTATTGTAAGGTTAATTTTTAGCATTTCTAGATGGACTACCAGTCCTTTCGCTCTGCACATATGAAAAAATGAGTTTTTTTTGGGCTTAACAAACATGTGACTTACAAAATAATAATAATAATAATAATAATAATAATAATAATAAGCTTTGACGTACTCCGATTTCGTGTTAATATATTATCCAGTGTACTGAATTCAGTTCATTTTGCATGCCCATTGCAATAAAAAATTTTACGCTTATAAAATGAGGACATAATGGTGCATTTGTTTAGCACATATGGAAATATGAATTTTTCTGGGTAAAAAAGCTTCAACCTACCAAAAACAAGAAAAAAAAAAAAAAACAAAAAAAAAAAAAAAAAAAAAAAAGAAGAAGAACAAACCTATCGAGTAACCACAAAAAGATAAAAATAGGAAGATGTGAACAAGATTTGCGGCCAAATTTCCAACTTTCTAACTTGGTCACTTCTGCATGTTTATTGTAACATTATTATTATTATTATTATTATTATTATTATTATTATTATTATTATTATTATTATTTTGCATTTATAAATGGAGGACGACCAGGCCATTTGCTTAATTTGGACATATGGGAAGAGAAAAAAACCACCAACACTGCTGTTGAGAATCACAAAGTCAGTGGCAGAAGATTGGTTCATATCAGCCTGTATTGCTCGTGACTCTGATTTCTGGCCCAACACCATATGTTTAATAAGTCCAATTTCACACACTTTAAATCTAAATCTCCCACTAAAAATTTGACAGTGTAAATGGAATGAGGAGGCACATGAACACTTTAAAATATTACCTAAACATATCTTAAGAGCATAAGAGAATTTAACATGCAACTTGCCATGATTTAAGGAGGGCCACTGAATCGATTCTAATATTCAAAGTTCATTGTGATGAAATTCCGTAATTATTTCCAGAATTTTTGTTTTATATTGGCCTTTTATGAAACATACGTGATCCTAATTCGTCCTCCTCCTTGGCTCGAATCAATTCTTCAATTTTCTTTGAATTATTCATAATATTTTTGAATTAATTTCTGAATTCTGAACTATTCATGATTCTTAATATTTCCCAAATTTGAGGGATTTATCTTTTGTTTCCACGTTGGCTTGTGGAGCCTTTTTGAGTTTTTTGAGCAATTTCGTTGATTAGCTTCAATTGTGGAATGCTTTTTGGCATGCCATGATTCGGCCTCAGAGAAAAAGGATGAGCAACTGTCAGTGGAATGCTTTTGTGGCAGCCAATAATTTCCACGATTCAATTGTGGAATGCTTTTGTGGCATGCCATGACTAGTTCCTCCTCATCCCATGTGTCTTCTTTATCATAAATGGAAAACACATGATAGCAGAGTGCTTCACAGCCCTTAGGTTTATGGATCTTGGGTTTGGATTGGCAAAAGAGTGCCATGTAGATAAATGGGTCGAAGGTCATAGGCTCTTGATGGATATGGTTGATATTCTGTGGAGGAGGAACATCGTGTTTTGGAAGTGGGTTGTTGGTAACATTCGGGCACTTTTGAATAGTAGGTGCAGGTATTTTCTTGCTATCAATGAGGCCTTGGATTTCGTAATGGAGTCTCATGCAACTGTCGGCCATGTCCTTGGTGAAAGGCAATGGGGTATATTTCTTACTTCATACAAAAATTATTTCAGTCATCTGTGTTGGTGTGTATGCAACTATGCATCAAGCTAAAACACTGTAAACACATGTAGCTTATTAATTATAGTATTAGTTTGAAGGATGCCTTGTATCGCTTAAATGTTAGTGAGAGATTGACTCGATATTTATCTTGATTCTCTGTCCTTATTGTCAATTCGTTTTGGGTTAAATATTTTAATGTAGTATTAGAGTCAAAAGCCACAATGTATTTCGGCCGTGCCATACAGGGGTCACACCACCTGTTGCTAATTGCCGATTGATTTTGGGTTGGATGGTTTAATATGGTATTGGAGTCGAGAGTTATACAGTGTTTGGCTCGTTTGGGATCACATAACCCGTTTGTTACCTCCACACCTGTCACACCCCAAATCCGGAAATCGGATTCACAGGAATCCCGATCGCCGAATCCGGTGCCGACAGCCTCTGTAGTATTCCATTCTCAGCTCCTAACGTCCATATGATAGATTTCGATCCTAGGATCCTACAAGGAGGATTTTCCAACGTACATTTATCTCATAAGAAACATAACCACAAGATTACTCAATTCACAAAGGCAACATCATCATCACATATCCACTAATATAATCATTTGAGTACAATGATGAAAGGGAAATACATAAATCGAAAGTCAAGCTTCAGAAGACCGCTGCACGCTCCAAGCTCAACACTGTTGCAACCTAACATCACCTGCACGCATCTATCGTGCATAAGCTTATGGAAAGCTTAGAGGGTGGTGTAAGTGTGTGCACAAGATAAGTGTCAAGTATTCAACGCAATGTCATAATCATATAATGTCGAAATAGGCGCAAGGTCATGAATCATATGTTATCAGAGTAAGCGAAAATACTGACGAGTCCATGAGTCAAGCAATATCAGAATGCGCAATACAGATCAATTATACAAATGAGGAACAATATCAGAATACGCGATACAGGTCAACTATACACATGAGGAACAATATAAGAATACGCGATACAGATCAACTATATAAATGAGGAGTCATAAAGAGTCAAATATCAGATGTCGTATCTAAACCATATAAATGCAGAAACATAGTAACCCAAAATATCATATGCAACGGATGTAATGCGATATGCGGTGCGAATGTAATGACCTTACTGGAGTGTGAAGTCGAGATGATAGTACGTAGTATCGCAGGCTCTGAGGTCCATCACAAGAGACTTTTATCCAAACCAGTCCCATACCTAAATTTGGATAGTCAAACTCGATATGGTAAACTCCTGATCTTAGGTTAGTCGCGCGCCCCAATCGAAATCCTAGCCATTGCGAAGGTACACGTAACAAATAGTTGCGCACCACCAACCCGAGTGGATAGTGAATGAATGAATGAATGAGTATCTGACTCCTGCCCAATAAGTCCATGTATCAGTACGGTTTATCTCTGGGATCATCATCGGGGTTTAGTACACTCTAAATGACACTGCCACTCTCCCAACCGCACAGTCCAAGTCAGCGTAAGAAACCTCACTATCCGCCTGGCCAATAGTCTGTCAATACCTATCTGGCACGTCGATAGCAGACCCATTCACGAGTTGGTCAAATTCAGCCGAGTAATGCCCTCTACCCTCGAGCGGGTAAGGCCACACCCCCCCAACCGACCACGACACAGTGGGAGACGCGGCCTCCTGGTATTCGGCACTCAGTCTCGACGTTGAGGCGTCCTCTAGTACCAAGAGGGTTTAGAAATTTTCACCCAGGGCCATTTATGGCAGCCCGATACTAGAACAAATTTTTGGTGTCCCATCTGACCATCCACGACATGCATGTGGAGGCTACGACTCTGATGTCGCTACGGCATACAGTAATCACAACACAATGCAAGATGCATGAGTCATACAATCCAATCATGCATCAATCCTGCGCATGTCGTGCGCTTATGTGAAAAAACCTCCGCCTATCAGGGAGTCTCATACCGTCCTTTCTAATGACATATGCAATGGTCAATCACATCTCATAACAAACATGCAGATGATGCGTATGGACATGTATCATGATGCTATGCTGTCACATACTCATAATCGGTATCCACGATCGGTCTCGACAATGTAGACATTTAATCAACATTGCCCTTAGGGAACGGCCCACATAGAGCCAAACATATAATGGGCCCACGACCCCACACAAAAACCTAATATACAACACAGTGGCTCTTGCTCAAGGCAACATATACACAGTAGGTGGGCCCTACTCATGGGCCTAATACGTATCATAATGGGTCTCGCCTTTAGGCCACGAATACATCACAATGGGCCTTGCCCATGGACCTCAAGTACATCACAATGGGCCCCATCACATAGACCTCCTATTCATCACATTAGGTCTTAAACCCGGGCTGCATATACATTACACAGGCCGAATACACATCTCAATGGGCTTCAACTACGAGTCGCATATACATCATATAGGTCTCAACAATAGGCCTTGGCAATCGAAATTGGCATTAACAATCGGATTTGACATTCGGAACCGGCCTTGATACTCGGCCTCAGCAATCAGAATCGGCCTATACAATCGGTATCAATGAGAATGAGCCTAACTAGGCCTAAGGGATGGTCACCATGCAGGCGTTTAACCATCATTACCCAAAAATGTGGACATTCAACCAACACTATTCCCAAGCAGTGGTGCATATAGAGTCAAACATAAGGTGGGCCCAAACATCCAACAAGTGGCCTCAAATAGTCATCACAGGTAGGCCTTACACATGCAGCACGTGGGCCTACACATCATGGCGGGTCGATACATTGGGCCGCACCATTGGCCTAATATACACATCAGTTGGGTCGCATCATTGGGTCACACCAATGAGCCTCATATCCAACAAGTGGGCCGCATCAATGAGTCACACTAATGGGCCTTATACACATTAAGTTGGGCCTCAATAATTGGGCTGGAAACATATCACAATGGGCCACGACATACAGGCCGAAAATACGTCACAATGGGCCTCGACCCATGGGCTGAAAATACATTTCAGTGGGCCTTACCAAATGGGCCTTAAACTCATCCTAATGGGCCTCAACCATGGGCCTCTAACATATCATAACGGGCCACAACCATAGGCCTCAAACGGCCATAACCATGGGCCTCTAACATATCATAACGGGGTCACAACCATGGGCCTCAATATACATCGCAATGGCCCACAACCCATGGGCCTCACATACATCATGTGGGCCGCAATACACGGGCCTTAGATACATCCTAATGGGCCTCAACACCTGGACCGGGTATACATCATATTGGGCCTCGAACATGGGCCATATATACATCGCATTGGGCCTCGCCGCCTAGGCCTTAAATACGTACATCACGTGGGGGTCACATAAATGGACGGTGTGAATATACAACATATATATCACGGTGGGTCCCACTTTGATATGGGTCTTCCAGGAAGGTGGAGGGTTTGTAGATCACGATGAGAGCTTGGATTACATCTAAAATCATTTCAATAGTTGTAGGTGCAAGATGTGCATCACTGTACACAATCACTCTATGGGGGTACATGGCTCACTAATGGTAATCAGCATTGTCCAAATTTTGCCCATGTGAATCAACACCTTCCAGACATTGCCCAGCACCATCCAAACACTCTGGACGGTGTGGATATGAAACATACATCGAGGTGGGGTCCGCAAAGACCCCCAAACACTATTCGGACCGTCAAGCATGTCCAAAGATCGACTCCGGATCATCCGGGACGTGTGGATAAAGCAAATACATCACCGTGGTCCCCACGTGGGTCCCACAACATATACATGTATATATGTATAATAATAATAATAATAATAATAATAATAATAATATAATACTATCATTATACTCCGGTAGGCCGACCTGAGACAAAGTGCCCGATCTGAATATATACATCACGTGGGCTCAAAATACATCATATCGGGCCTTATCAAGTGGGCCCCAAATATATCAAATCGGCATCATCAAATGAGCCCCTATAAATATCAAGGTGGGCCTCAACAAACGGCCACACAAATGGGCCCCAGGTATATCAAATGGGCCACACCCAAATTATAAGTGGTGATAATGATTTCCACCATTAAAATTCCCAAGGCCCATGATAACATTTATTTCCCATCCAATTTGATCATAAGGTCACAATGACCTGAAAGGGATTTTAATGGTGGACGGTCAAACCCACTGATTTCTATAGTGTGGTCCACCTAATCCTAGATCTGTCTTATTTTTTTGTCTCAAGCCTAAAATAAATTTTCAAAATGGTTGGACAGATTGGATGAAATACATGCATCATGGTGGGTGCCATAAAGGCCCACCATCATATATACATTATATAATATAATATATAAATGATAATATATATATATATATATATATATATATATATATATCACAGGTGCAGCCCACACGTGGGGTGGATCCCATATAGATGGACGACATGGATGAAACATATACCACGTGGTGGGATCCCCTTGCTGTCCAGCAGCCAACTAAAATGGCTGCACGACATATATAAAACTCATACATCTAGGTGGGCTCCACCGTTCACAGCAGTGGACGGTGTGAATAGAACATATACATCACTGTGGGTCCCACGTAGGGCCCACCATAATGTTTATATGCCATCCAATCCGTTGATAAGGTCACGTGGACCCAGATGAATAGGAAAAACAAATTTCATAATGTTCCAAAACTTCTGTGATCCAGAAAAGGGTTTCAATGGCTGACGTTCAATCCCGTTGATTCCTATGATGTGGGCCACCTGAGCTTCGGATAGGGATGATTTTTGGGGTGGGGTCCACTGCCCTAACGGGCCATCAAATGCATGGCGTTGATGTGGGATCCACATCACGGTGGGGCCCACGGCTGGGACCGTGGTCCCAGCCGGTCCTAGCCTCTTCCGCCCACGCAGCCGCAGGGCGTTGCCTGTATCCTCTGTCAGCAACAGCAATAGATGCTGTTGCTGTTATTATTATTTTTAATTTTGAAAATCATGTATTCTGGGGATTTTCATACGTGGGGCCCGCATCAGGTGGATTCACCCCACCCATTGCACTTTACGGCTCAAGACAGTCCCATTGAGCCCAATATTTGATGTGATTTGGGGCACAGAACATCAGGGTGGGTTTCCAATGGTGAAAATACTATTCTTCGTACTAGGGCCCGCCAAAAAGCCAGTTTAACTTCATTTATTGGCTCAACGCCTAAAATGAGCTGGAGAATGGAATGGACGGCGTGGATTAACTTCATACATCAAGGTGGGGCCTGCATGAACAGCCCACCCCAAAATCTCAATCATATGTATTATATATTATTTTATTATTTCTTTTTGTTAGCTTGTTAGTACATACCTAAGTCAGTACACGCACTCCATGTTGGCCACCGCACTCTGTCCAGCATCCAGAATGCTGGACGGCATGGATAAACACATCATTGTGGTGGGTCCCACATGGACGTGGCCCACACATCAAGGTGGCTCCCACATGTGGGGACCACGGCTGGTGGGTTCCATGCAGACGTGGCCCACTTGAGTAAGATCAATATGATATTTGTGTCTTCCCATCACCCAGAAGGTAGGGCTCACATGGCTTGAAGGACCATGGGGTCCATTTAATAGATGGTTGGACATAACATAGTTCATTGAGTGGGCCACAAAATAAAGGAGAGAGAGAGAGAGAGAGAGAGAGAGAGAGAGAGAGAGAGAGAGAGAGAAGCACCCACCTCTAGATCAACTCCTTCTTCCGCCTTTGCAATCTAGAGCTCCAAGGGGACAATTTCGATGGTTGAGATGATGATCTAAGGGTTGGATTAGGTGGTAGGAAGGTGGGCCACACAAGCTCTCCCATGGAAGCTTGCTTGGACGTGGGATGCTTGCTTGGAGAATGAGAGAGATGAGAGAGAGAGAGAGGTGTAAGTGAGAGAGAGATATGGGTGTGATGGGTGTGATGTGTACTTATGTAAGAAAGAGTTGACTTTAGGGGAGGGGTGGTTCTACTTGGGGATGGGTGAGTGATGGAGTGTGATGTGTACTTTGATTAACGGGATTGATTGGATTGATGTGATGGATTCTCTTAAGATTGCAACGCGCGATGTTTTCCTCGAACTGAATGTGGGCCCACATCTCCTGGCCCGGGAATCGCCTTGGCGCACGAGACGCGGCATTGGAACCGCGGCAACAGTGCGGTCGCAATGATACAAGTCTCGGGTTGAGCCGATTCTAATATACGGGACACGACTCAGGATCACGCGCAAATGCCGATAATAGATCGCGGGTCGCCAAAATTCAACCGGGAGGACCGCGAACGCATACGGAATAGTACAGGCTAAGATACGGGCCTTACAACACCGACCCACATAATATCTTCACCTAGAATCCATATCCTCTGCTTGCCACAAGTAGGAAAATCCTGCTTTCCTGCATCGTGATTGGTCTACAATGAAAATACAAAATTTAAACTTTTCATCAAGTTTTTTACGCTTTTGAGATGGAATATGAACATAACAAATGCAATTGAAAATTTTGAGATGTTTTACAGTAGGCTTATGACTTGACCATGCTTCAATCGGTGTTTTGTTATCCACAACTTTTGTAGGACTCCGATTAAATAAGTAAACAACTGTAGACATAGCTTCAGCTCAAAAAGTATTTGGGATGCCTTTCTCCTTCAACATAGAACAACTATTTCGACAATTGTTCTATTCTTCCGTTTTGCAACACCATTTTGCTGAGGTGTGTAAGCAACATTCAATTGCCTGTCGATTCTTTCTTCACAATATGTCTCAAATTCCTAAGAGACATACTCGCCACCACAATCACTTTTCAACATCTTGATTTTGAGACCACTTTATCTCTCAACTTGTGATTTGAATCCCTTGAATATCGAAAGAGCTTCTGACTTTTGTTTTATGAAGTACACCCACATCATTCTTGTATAATCATCAACAAAGATGATAAAGTACAAGCTTCCACTAAGTGATGGAGTTTGCATTTTTCCACAAATATCAATGTGGATCAACTCCAAGGGCACCTTTGCTCTCCACGTGCTTCTTGAGAAAGGTACACGATGATGCTTTCCCAATGCACAACCTGAGAAAATGTCAATTTTAAGTTCAAAATAAAGTAAACCATCTACCAGATTTTTCTGATCCATCAACTTCAACCCACGAAAGTGCCCCAATCTTTTATGCCAAAGCCAAGATTCATTGAGTGTCTCGGCTTTCTCTGCACAATTGATCGAATATCGCAACTTAATAGGAAAATAATAATTTTACTCCATATTCACCTTAGTGATTACTTGATTTGTGCCATTCTTGTCATAGATAATGCAAGAATCATTTTTGAAGAATACAGAGTGCCCATTTTGAACAAGTTGCCCAACACTTAGCAAGTTTTGATCCAAGTCAGGAACAAATAAAACATCTTTTATATACTTGACCCTAGGGATGCACATGGGTCGGTTCGGTCCGGTTCTGAGGTGAAACTAGAACCGAATCGTTCTTAACGGTTCTAGAATATTCAGAACCGGAACTGGACCGTTAGTACCCTAGAACCGAACCGTTAAAACCGGTTCAGTTCCGGATCAGTTCCACGGTTTTGGGCTTTTTATAATCGAGCCCAATTGCATCTTTTATTTTATTATCTACCCCATCTCCATTCCTGTTATGATCCATTTGATGAATGGTATAGATATTGTATGAGGTGTGCAAAAATACATTCATGGAAACAATCAAATGGTACATTATAAACCATAAATCATGAGTAAAATATGGAAACAATCAAAGGGTTCTTAGTTCAGTTCCAGGTTCAGTTCCATGGTTCGGTTCTATGGATCGGATCCACAGTTCGGTTCTATGGATCGGTTCACGGTTCGGTTCAGTTTTACATACCCCCAAACCGAGAACCGAATCGATGTAATCGGTTTTTTGATTTTTGGAACCGAAACCGCTGCACTCTAGAACCGGACCAAACCGGTCCATTTAGTCAGTTTCGGTCCGGTTCCATGGTTCTTCCGGTTCAATGTGCATCCCTACTTGACCCTTTTCTTGGTTTCAATGGCAATTGTCCCCTTTCCATTTGCTTCCACAATAGCACCATTTCCCATACAGACTTGAGATCTGACGGATGAGTCGATATTTGTGAATATCCGATCATCACCTGTCATATGATTGTTACATCCACTGTCCAAGTACTATATGTCTTCGATTTGAGTGAGTGAGTACTGACATGCAAAAAACATATTTTCTTAAATTTTTTCTTCAGAGAAGTTTGAAGTATGCTGATTGTCCTTGAAATGACAATCCTTCTTTATGTGTCCAAACTTTTTACAGTTAAAACACTGAGGTTTGCCTCGATTCCAACACTCACTTTAAATATGGCCAAACTTTTTGCAAAAGTCGTAGGTAAGATTTAAATTTTTATCTTTGTTTCGATTTTGTCGTTTCCCTTTCATCGATTTTTCACCCTTCTTGTAATTGCCTTATTCTTTCCGGGACCAGCTTGTGTCTTCTCGGAAGAACTTTGTGAACCAATTGAAAGTTTTGTTTGAAACGCACTTTCAATTGATTTTTCTTCACGCCTCAACAATCATTGCTCATGTGATTCTAAAGAGCCCATCAACTTAACCAATGATAAGGTTGAAAGGTCCTTAAATTCCTCTATTGTGGCAACAACAACATCATACTTTGCAGAGAGGCTAATTAAAAGCTTCTGAACCACCTTTTCATCAGAAATAGAATCTCCATAGATCCTAATCTGATTCACTACTTCAATCACTCGTGAAAGATAATCTTTCATCTTTTCTGAGTCTTTCATTTTCAGATTTTCATATCCCTCCGTAGAGTTTGTAACTTGATGGCAATCACTTAGACGTACCTTTGAACTCCTGTTGTAAAGTGTCTCAAGCTTGCTTTGCAGTTTGAGATAGAATGATTCTAGAGAAGATAAAATCAGAGACACTTTGTTGGATGAAGAAGAGGGCCTTCATATCTTTATTCTTATTCTCCTTCAGTTGTTCTTGTTGTATGGCTGAGAGAGATGTGAGATTAGTAGTAGTTGGATAACCGGTTTCAATAATCTCCCATAGCCCTTGAGATTGGAACAAGGTCTTCATTTTGATGCTCCAATGATCAAAGTTCTCCCCTCTAAAAATAGGAATTGCGGGATGAATCATTGCACCATTCGTTGTCATCGATTCTACTTCTTTAGAAGTTTCTAACACCCAGTCAAGACCCAAAACTAAGCTCTGATATCACTTTGTAGGCTATTGTAGCCTTTTTACTTAGAAAAAATAACTTAGAAGGGAATAGGAGAATACTGATTTTTGTTGTATTGCTTCTTCATACTTGAAAATGAAATCCATACACACATTTATAGGCTTTTGGATACATTTAACAAAGAAAAGCTATTTAATAGATGCATACAAAAAAAAAAAAAAAACACTAAGGGACATGTGACTCTTCAACAAAGAGACATGAACCTTTTCACAAAATTCTAAGCATGAATACATGCATGTATTGCAATAAATACATGTATTCCAAAAGATACATGTACTGGAACAAATACATGTATCTCTCTTCAAGTGCATTAATTCAACAATTCCTGCTAACCGGAATGCAATAACACCACTATATAAAACACAAGGTGAAAAGTTACAAGCCACAAACAAACACTGTTATAAGAAAACATAGAAATAGGACATGAACCCATAGCTTCCACTAGACAACAACACAACACACACGATTGACATTATTTTATGCTAAATCATCAATCGCCATTCGCTAGTGGAAGTGCATATACACCTAGCAACACGACCCAACGCACACCCCAACCAAAATACCAACCGGAAGGCAATAACACCCATTACAGCAAGGGTCGTTCAGGATATTGCATGAGGAACCGGCATAGCCATCCTTGCGGAGTCCACCTTCCAGCATTATCCTTGACAGGGGAGTCCTCTGTTAGTAACCCCATTGCCATTCTTACAGTGGGCAAAGGCAGACGAGCAAAGCTGGCCACAAGCACCATGGCCACCAACATGAGCAAAGTAACCTTCTTACTCTCCATCTCTACCTTAATCTCTTGCTTACTTCTGAATGTATGTTGTATGCCTCTCCCTTAACTCCTTTTTATAGCCATGGAGCATGAATGAATGCATGACTTAAAAAAAAAAAAAAAAAAAAAAAAACAAAGGACGCGGATTAGATACCGACAGGTTGAGTAGCGAATTGGCTACTGAAGTGACGTCACCAAGTTCCGTGGGCCCAAGATGATGTATGTATTGTATCCATGCCGTTCATTCATTTTAAGATATCATTTTAGGGCATGAGCCAAAGAATGATGCAGATACAAATCTTTAGTGGACCTCACCACAGAAAATAGTGAGGAGAGTGATTCCCACCGTTGAAACTATCCCAAGGCCCACGATAATGTTTATTTGAAATCCAACCTGTTCAAAAGTTAAAAAAGACATGAAATAAGGGAAAACACAAATACCATCTTGATCTAAAACTTTTGTGGCCTTTAGAAGTTTTAAATGGCTGGCGTCACTGTCCCCACTGTTTTCTGTGGTGGGGACCACTGGAGCTTTGGATTTAACTCATTCTTTGGATGTTGATTTAAAATGATCTATCCAAATGGATGGAATGTATGGATACAAAACATACATCATGGTGGGGCCCACGGAACTTGGTGATGTCACTTCTCTCGCTGCTCAACCTATCAGTAGCTAATCCGCGCCCCCCAAAAACAAGCATGAATGCGGATGCACACGGGTTTCCTACGAAAGCCTTTCGCTGGAAATTCTTGTGCCAGGATTCTAGGTGGGCCCCGCCATGAGTTTGGGAGAAATCATCCCTTCCATCCGTTTTGCAAGATCATTTTACAACATGCGACCAAAAATGAGGCAGTTCTAAAACTGAAGTGGGCCTTACAAGAGCGAAATTTGGGGAAAGAGTTTTCTATTATTGAAACCTTTCTGGACTCCACCTTGGTGTTTATATGGCATCCAAACAGTTTATAAGGTCATTCCCACTGAGATGAACTGAAATCACGAAAAAGCTTAGCCTGATATGAAGCTTCTGTGGCCGCATGAATGTTTCAACGTGGTCACTAAATCCCCCAAAAACTCATATTTCCTCGTAGGCTAAGCAAACGCACCATTTTGGCCCCTAAAATAAAAATAAATAAATCTGTTACAAGAAGCATGTAAAAAAGACTGAATTTGTATGGAATTCCTCGCATCTATCCCGGCCCTAATTTTAATGTTAGAGTTACTAACTCGATGAATTCAGTGTGCATGTTCCGAATACGTGAAACTAGTGAATTACCTAAACCTTAAGTCCACTTAAGGAAACTAAGTTAGGAAGAGTGTTCAAAGAGGAATAGTAAAACTTAGGGCTAAATTGAAGTATTTTGAGGTTCTTGAATGAATAAAATCATGGGAATTAGGGGTACGGAGAAATTCTATCAAAACTGAGGAACCAAGTGCAATTTTTAAAGAATTATAACATTTGGGCTTTTATGGGTAGCCCATTGGAGAGCCTTAGGCCTTAGAGGCCCAACCAATAAGAGAAAGCAAGAGGTGGAAGGTGAAAGCTAGAGGTAGAAAGTGTAAGCAAGAGCTGGAAGAGGAGGTAGTTTGCTAAGTGATATTAGGTGAAATAAAAGAAGGAAAATCAAGAAAATTAAAGAGAGTTCTAGAGTTTGGGAGGAAGAAGAAGACCTAAAGAGGAGTTTTGAAGACTTTCATGCTTGAAAAATTCAGCCAAATAGGTTACTAACCTAAAACTTGAGAAGAAGCAAGACTGAGTGAAAGATACCTCGTTTCAACACCGAGGTCTTGGTATCATCCCACCCCCCCAAGCTAGAGGTAGAAAGTGGAAGCAAGAGCTGGAAGAGGAGGTAGTTTGCTAAGTGATATTAGGTGAAATAAAAGAAGGAAAATCAAGAAAATTAAAGAGAGAGTTCTAGAGTTTGGGAGGAAGAAGAAGACCTAAAAAGGAGTTTTGAAGACTTTCATGCTTGAAAAATTCAGCCAAATAGGTTACTAACCTAAAACTTGAGAGGAAGCAAGACTGAGTGAAAGATACCTCGTTTCAACACCGAGGTCTTGGTATCATCCCCCGCCCCCCAGCAAAAAAAAAATAAATTTATTTATTTATTTATTTATTAAACTCATACACAACCACCGTGATGAAGGTGGGATTTGATCCTGGGTCTCTAACACAACCCCCTAGAGACAAGTTATTGGAGGGAACACCACTAAATTTTATGTACATTGTCTTGTCCTCAACTTGAAGCAATTAAAAAATATCTTAGAATGTATCGCTTCGAAACCATAAAGAAATATTGGATAAGAAAAAAGAAATTTTATGCAAATACCATCAACAAAGCAAAATCCTAGAAATCTCAACTCACTCCAAAGGCTTACTTACAAATTGATCTGGGTTGGGATGATTTTTGGAGATCCTCAACCGGATCCATTTGCAACCCCCCATTTGGGAACAGTTAAATAACCTATGATCTCACTATTATGTGTAACACCCCGAACTTTATAATATTCGAGTATTGAAAGTTCTCGAGTGTTACCATGAAATTTAACTTATTAGTTAATGTGTATGATACCATTTTAGCTATCCTAACCTTACATCCATTCTCCAACACGAATCTGACCGTTAGGAATAATCTCTATTCATAGATCATGTTATCTGACCGTTGATTTTGAGATAGGATCATCATATATCCAAGTATTCTAACTTGTCTATCATAACCAACCGTTAAATCAACTATTTATCGCTAAGTAACGATTTCTAACCGTCAACTCTGAGTTTGGACAACCTAATCATAGTAAACTAGCTACTTGATCTTAACATCCACTCGTACATACATCAAATTGAGATTATGATCCGTTTATCTTATTCACCATCTATGAATATACGTAACCCACCATTAAAATTACAATTTGAGAAACTTACACATGTGAATAAGTCACTTGAATCTAATGGTGTACATGTTCTACCTCTTGATGACTCCAAAAACCCACTTGTGATTATCTGTTTACAAAATTGATCGTACACCCAATTACATACATGATTAAAGTACTACCCATCAAGTTTTTCTATTTTTAACATGTCATCTGACCATTCATTTTGTTGGTTGATATATGTACATTCTTTTAATTAATTTGGTGAATAATTCTTTATTCATAATGATTTAGATATAATTTCTTTTGTAAGAATTACTTAGAAATATGCTATAACAACGTAGAACCATTAAATTTTTAAAAACTCTTAAATCAACATTAATTACGAAAATGCCATTAACCTAGACTATTGAATTCCATATCACATGGTTCTCATGATTCGTTTGAGGTCAAATTTCATACCATGCTTATATATTTTAAATTAACCACACATGTTGAATTTCAGCCATTAGATCATTGTAAAAGTGGCCTAATCAACAAATCAACCTCTTAATCATTGATTTTGGTATCTATTAATTGAGGAAAGCTTGTAGGTAGTCGTAGTAGGATATTTCCATTCATATGAACGACTTGAATTGCCCATCATATGGATCAAGTGTGAAATATGAAGACCCCCTTTGGTAGACTTTTCTTTAGTACAATAAGAGAGTACTAAGTAAGTTAGTACGCAATCCGATTTCGCTGGAACGTAGCTTTCCTTATTTTATAAATAATTCTTTATTTCATTATGTATGCCGTGGAAATCGGATTGCGTATTGAGTTACTCATTACGCTCTTATCATACTGAGTAAACTTAGTTGGGCCCAATGTGAATGTATTTTGTTTATCCAAGCCGTCCATCCATTTTTCTAGGTCATTTTAGTGGTCAAGTTCAAAATTGAAGAATATCCAAAGCTCAAGTGGACCATACCACTAAAAAAGCAGTGGGAATGATGATTTCCACTGTTGAAACCTTCCTATGGCCTACAGTGTTGTTTATTTGTCATCCAACCTGTTCATGAGATCACAAAGACATGGATGAAGGGAAAACAGAAATATAAGCTTGATCCAAAACTTCTGTGGTCTCTAAGAATTTTTCAATGGTGGACGTTCAATTCATACTTTTTCCTATGGTGTGGTTCACTTGATATTTTTATATGCGTCATTTTTTAATATCATGCAATAAAATTATCTGTTAGAATGGATGGATGGAGTGGATAAAATACATGAACCATGGTGGCCCCGGAGGTTTTGCTTAGTACGCTTAGCGTAGTGAGTTACTCAGTACGCAATCCGCTTCCATTGCGGTGTGTTGGAAGGAAGCGGATTTGCTGGTGTACCCGCAACCAACCTAAGTGGATTACTAACGGGGTAAATTCTGTGGGGTCCACGATGATTTAAATATTTCATCCACTCTATCTATCCATTTTAACATATAATTTGAGGGCTCGATCCCAAAAATGAAGTATATCCCAATCTCAAGTGGACCTCACCACGTGAAAGAGTGTGAATTGAAATTCTACCGTTCAAAATTTATGGGTGCTACAGAATTTTTGGATGATACTTTTATTTATCTTTTCCCTTCATCCATGTTTGTGTGATCTTATGAATAGGTTGGATGATAAATAAACATTACTGTGGGCCCTAGAAGGTTTCAACGGTGGAAGTCATTATTCTCACTGTTTCTTGTAGTCGTGATTAACTTAAGATTTGAGCATACTTCAATTTTGAACCCAACCATTAAAATGAACTGGAAAAATAGATGGACGGAGTGGATAACCCACATACATTCACAATAGGCCCAACTGAGTTTACTTAGTACGATAAAAGCTTATTGGGTAACTCAGTACGCAATCGAATATGTAGATACGTGTCATGCGAAGATCCGCGCCGACGCTCCGTGTCATGCGAAGACCCGCGCCGATGCTCCTGAGCTCTAAGTTGTACGAACGGTTTAAAGGACATCAAAGTTAAATGGCCCCACAATGATGTATTTATTATGTTCACACTGTTCATCCATTTTTCAAGATCATTTTATAGAATTAGAAAAAATAAAATGAATCATATCCAAATTAGCTGAAATGGACCACACCAAAAATAACAGTGAGGATAATGATTTTTACCATTAAAATTTTCGTAGGGCCCACCATAACTTTTATTTTCCATCCAATTTGTTAATAAGTTCACAAATATATGGATGAAGAGGAAAAAAATAAATTTCATATTGATCCGAAACTTTTGTAACCCCCAAAAGGGTTTCACTGGTAGACGTTTAATCCCCCACTGCTTTTTTCAGTGTGGTCCAATTGATCTTTAGATCTATTTTATTTTTCGGCTCAAGCCTTAAGACGAGCTCGCCAAATGGATGGACGGTTTGGATATAATACATACCTCATGATGGGACCCATAAAACTTGCTGACGTCAATACACTAGTTATATAGCTGGTGGGTGGTACACCAGCCAATCCGCTTTCATGCTGGAAACAGACGATTCTCACTCATTGTTGACCGACTTCGATTTAAAAACGCGTTACCATTAGGGCCTATTTGGCCAAGCAGATTGGATAGGATTGGATGGTATTAGAGTGGTTTGCACGAATTTCAAGGTAATGATAGTTGCGTTAGTGGATTGGTGCAAGATCTGTGGGATTGCTATATCTCAGGATTGCTATATCGGGTCTGTTTGGCACGCCCGGCCAATCCCGGGATTAAACCTTCCAATCCCTTTCAATCCCTCCAACCAAACACTTCCCCAGGCAATTTCGAAGGGATTAGGGTGGAGTAGATGGAATTTAAAGGTAATGATGGTGATGTTAGTGGATTGTCTTAAGATCCATGGGATTGCTATATCCCGGGATCAGGATCCCGTGTCTGTTTGGCAGGCTTGGCCAATCTCGAGATCTCTCTTCTAATCCCTTCCAATCCCTTACAATCCCATCCAATCTGCCCGGCTAAACAAAACCTTAGAGTATTCATTTGATTAAGAAAGGCCGCTAACCACGTGTGTAAGACCCGTATCATAGACCGTACTATTTCGTAGGCTCCCGCGGTCCTCCCGGTCGAATTCCGGCAACCTTCAACCTGTATTCAATGTTTACGCATGATCCTAAGTTGAGTCCTGCATACCGAAGTCGGCTTGACCCGAAACTTGTGCCTTAGCGACCGTGCCGTCACTGCGGTTCCAATACCATGACTCGCGCACCGATCTAATACCTGGGCTAGAAGATGTGGGCCCGCGTTCATTCAGAAGAAACGCCGCGTGTTTCGAATTTCAAGGGAATCTCTATAACATGTCCCATCAATCAATTAATCAATCAAGTACACCCCATACCTCAAGTACAAGCAACCCACCTTTGTTTTTCTACAAAGTCAACTCTTTTTCTCCCTACCTATCCCTCTTTTTCTAAATTTCAAACTAAACCTTACCTCCATCTCATTTCCTTACAACACCCATCCCATATCATCCCATCACTCTCTCATTCTCTAGCAATTTCCCAAATCCCATAAAAGCTCCAACGTCCAAGCTCCTCTCTCCCAAATATTAAGTGTGGCCACCTTCTCATCTCCCATCTCAACCTTTCAATCACCATCAACCTCCATTAAAAGTGAAGGCAAGGAGCATAAGAGTCCAAGGGATCAAGGAGGAGTGTAATAAGTGGGTGATCCACCGTTGATTTCAAGTTTTGGGCCCACTTGTTGTGGGATCCACATTAATGTATGTAATGTAGAGAGGGGCCCATAGTGGCGGGGTCCCTCTATCTCACCATTTTTTCTCTCTCTCTCTCTCTCTTCATCTCTCTCTCTCTCTCTTGTTTGGATGGTTTGTGTGTGGCCCTTCATGAAGTATGTATTTTATCTATGACGTCCACCGAGTGGCCCTCATGGCAGTCTATTTGGACGGGCCCAAATGAAGGAAAATAGAAATATCAGCTTGATCCAAGGGTGTGGCCCACCTAACGTAGGGACGCCATATGGCGTAGGGCCATGCATCCAAACCGTCCATGGGGGCCTACTTGTGGGATGAGCCCCCTTTTATCCAAACCGTCCAGCGTCCCTGGACGTTGGACTGGACGCTGCCACTTACACTGTTCCACACACACATAAATAAATATATATATATATATATATATATATATGGGAAAAGGTACAAGGCGCTCGAGCTGATTTTAACGTCCCATGAGGTCGAGCTGTGTGGGCCCCACCGTGATGCATTTCAAACATCAACACCATCAGTCAGATGCACCATTCCATCGTTGGCCTAGTTCTCAAAAATCAAGTCAATCTGTGACTTTTGTAGGCTATACCACATACAGAAGTTGAGAGGGGCCGTGCACCATTAAAACATTCATAACCATTTTTTTGGGCCCACCGAGATGTGGTTTGCAAATCCAGCCCATCCATTATGTGTGTCCCACTTGGATGAGGGTTCAGACCGAGTTTCAGGCGCATGAAAATTTCAGGTGGGCCCCACCAAGTGCTTTTATATGTTTTTGGCATGTCTTCACATGATTTTAGATGGTATGGCCCACCTGAGTTCCGTATACAGCTGATTTTTGGAATATCCCATAATTTAAAGGGGACGCATGAAATGAACGGTGTTGATGTTTGAAACGCATCATGGTGGGGCCCACACAGCTCGACCCATGGGACGTTAAAATCAGCTCGAGTGCGCGCTGGCGCCTCCCAAGCTCTGCATGGTTTTGCAAATCGGGTAGGAACCCGAGTCGACAGAGTCGGGTGGGAAAATCAAAAGAAAGAAAAACTAATTGAAGTCCGACCTGGTTTTACAAATCGGGTGGGAACCCGAGTCGACAAAGTCCCAAGCTCCGCCGCTGGCGCCTCCCACTCGCCTAATGCCCAGAACCCCTTATTCTTCTAATCCTTATTGGAGGATGGAAGGTTCATCACCAGCCCCAACCCTTTACTACCTCGGGTTGCAAAGTAGTACCATGGTTCTTGGCTGTCGTGCTTAACCAGGTATATGCTCATCAGCTCCTTCGGGGTCAGCTCCAGATTCTCGACTTGTCGCCAGATGATGAAGGAAGAGATTAACACCCTCCAGGCGTTGGGTGTAAATTGTCCTGGAGCAAGTCCGAGGTAAGCGGTAACCGCTTGGATGAAGGGATGAAGCGAGAGCCGAAGCCCACACTGTAGCGCACAGAGGAAGATCGCAACTTCCCCCTCGGTAGGGGCACCAGCGGTGTCAAGGGGCCCAGGGGCCCTTATCTGAACGGAGTTCAAAATTTGAAACTCCGAACGGATCCATCCCATCTGAGACTCCGACAGAATGGAGCCTCCAAGGACTACCTCCGAGGCACGCCCACTTGCGGGCATTTCAGTGACCACGAGGGTAGTGGCCTGAGGGGATTGGGCAATCTTCTTTTTGCCAGCCCGTTGAGTCCGAACCCCCACCTCCTACTGTCTTCAAGGCGGGGGGTATAAGGGTATAACTTCGAAGGGGCCTTCGGAGGCCCCTCTCCCACCATCAGAACTCCCCAGCTCGGAGTCCTCATCATATTCTCGCACAGTCTCGAGATCGGACGACATTGTAAAAAGTAGTAAAAAGATCGACGAGGGAGACTCACCGGATGGTCACCGAAAACCGCTTCTGCCGAAAAAGCATGATCGGTCGGAATCGCCTACCAGAAACTTCAAGTCAATCGAAATCACCTTCGCCGAAAATCTCCTTCTCTGGTACACGCTCAAATTCAAAATGCAAGCAGGTCTGAAAGCAGTTTATATAAGCTACAGGGAATCTCTGCATTAATGGCGAGCAATAATGGTCGCAGCCAAATCGTCGTGAGCCGATTCCCGAGCACACGTGGCTCTCTCTCGTTGAGCAAGCTTCTGCTAGGTAGTACGGCTCCAACATCAAATAACGTGCTCCGAAAGGCAAAACGGCGCCCGAGCAGGTGGAACTGGCGCAAGGACTATTCCTCGGGCTTACGTGGCGTACCCTCATAGGTTGGTAATTATTCAGGATCATAACCGTTGCCATGCGGCTACTAGAGAATAGCACGCAGGCGCGAAATCCTGAGATATGATCTTCAAATTTGAAAACCATAATTACTTCAGCGTGGGTGGGAGATCTTCTATGTGCTTACTCTCCGAGTCCACAAGTGAACTCGAAGAGTAGGGGACTTCTGTTATGGGAAGATCCAAGCCCCTAAGGAATTCGAGAGTAGAATTCGAGAGTAAGCGCTGAGTTAATTCAACAAATGGCTCGAATGGCCGAGATGATGAGCCTTCGACCTGATGTGAGTGTCCCTGGAAGAATCGTGTGTTATGAAGGTGCTCTTACTTCGAGGCTGTAAATCGGAGTGGTTTTAATACTCCAATCGGAGTGGTAAAGCTATCTACTTAACGACTAATGGAAGACACTACTGCCGACTTCAACTGCAAGGAATCCGACTCAACGAGATAGGCCCGATACCACCCGGGTTTCAAGGCGAGGCTTTAGGAGCTCTTGCAAAAGGTCGATTCCATCACCTCTGACGGGTCCAGTAAGCTCGCTTGACCGGGAAAGTGTTTCTGTTTGACAAGGTAATAGCAAAGGGTGGATTATCTCGCTACCACTAGCCGAGCCGAGCTGAGACAATATATAAAGGCGGGTGTTCCGTCTACCGGATTCGGAAACTACCCTAACCAAACCTGACCGGTTACTTCGCTCCCAGATACGCATTATCCGCATGATATGCTACATGATCCATGGATTGCGTATAATATCTCCACGATCTTAGATTGATTCGGTGAATCGTGCCGATAATAATGGATCCAGACCATCCAACAGTCAGGTATAAATACAATAAGTCCCCATGGTTATAGGTACGCAATATCTGGTACTCTCCAACTTAGACCCAGTTTCCCTTGACCTAACTTAGGCATTGGAGGGTCCCCTGGCTTAGCCAGGGTCTCCTTTGTTTGTTAGTGTGCAGGTCCTGGACGTTGAGGCGGGTCGGATCTAGTAGGTTGAAGCGGAGAGCCATCCAGATTTTAACCTCAACACTTCCAATTCCACAAATCCTATTTTCGGAGCTTGCTGATTGTAGTTCTGAATACCATTGTTGGATTTGTTCCTGTAACTGTACCTGTGACTTTATCAATGCCACCTGCCTTCTATACATGTCAGTCATGGAATTTGGCATTGTTGACATGGCTATAGGATAAACATTCTATTCATCATAGAAGTTCCTTATTAACTGCTTGTTCATTGTGTCAGAGCAGAAATGGTTATGTACGTCTGTTGGATTAGTTCCATATAGCCTTTCCCTTGGATAAATCTCTCCTCACACATTGCCATGCTTAATATAATTATGAAACTGATCAAGGTGATTTTGTTTTTTGTTGTGCAGGTTGATATTTACGGTTCATGGTCTTTCATTGGTGGAAAAGTGGGCTCATTTGTAGATAAGCATGGAATCACATCGAGATGGGACTTCATGTCTTCTTCGGTTGCTACAGCAACCTTTTTGGCCTGATAAAAAAGGTGTAATCCCAATCCTCTATCATAAAACTCATAATCTCTGGACCCAGAAATGTGAACCATCTCCAGTGAGTTGAGGCATATTGATGGGTTAATTGACATTGGAGTAATTATTTCAATGCGAATTAGTAGCAGTCCTTGTGTTTACTTGCTCTCAATTTGAATTGCCTATCTTGATATATTGATGGGTTAATTGACATTGTAATAAATTCTTTAAAAGAACGGACGAGAAACCATTTTCTCTTAGGAACAACCATATGGCTGTTTTTGTCATTTCTGTATTGAAGTTTCAGTTGGTAGTTAAGCTGTCATTTCCATTTAAGCAGCAAATATAACAAGACACTTTACAAGCCTCCTCTGGAACTTCTTCAGATTCTTCCTGCAAAGTCGATAATTAGAGTTATGCTACCAAATCCTCATGCTAGATGCACATTTGATATTTTTAAGTTTATTCTGAGTACTTGCTTCCTTTGAAACAAATTATAGTTTATAGTAGCTATTCATGTATGGTTGTTGAATAAATCTCCTAGATGATATTTTCTTCTTCTATTTCCAAAATTACACCATCATATCTAAGTTGAAGGATATACAAACAGGGGAAATTATTATTCTTTTACAAGATAGATGCTCCTCTCAGAAAGAAGAAACAAGAAAACTACAACATCAACTAGCACTTACAAACCAGAAATTGCAATTTCCTTTATTATGCTCTGTAGCTTTTTTCTAGATTGTACAAATCCTTCATGACTTTAAAATTAGCTAAGTATCAAAAGAATTTTTTTATTTTTTATTTTTTTTGAGATGTATGTTTGCACAAATCATTGGATTGCCTCTTCACATGATTCAGCTAGACATTGCTTTATTTTGTTTGTTTTTTGTATTATAGGCTCAACAATTGGGTTTGGTTTTCGCAATAAACATGGCAAACTATCTTAACCTCAGAATCTCTCTAGATTGAGTTGATTACGTCTCCCTTACCATTCGTAGCCCCAGCTTGGTCTAGAACAAGCTCCTCTCTGGTCGGAGTGCATCGAGCATATCCAAAAATCAGGTGAGTTAACTAACAACAGTCCCTCATATGTATGTTCAAATGTCACAATTTTTTTCACACTGTTTTGATAGTTGATTGTTGTTGTTTTAATCTATTCACATGTTTTTGTTCTTATTTTTTACTTGTTGCTTGTTAGTTAGGTACATTAAAGGCCATCGCATTGTGGAGCTCTTCATCTGCTTGACGGACTTTTATTTAATTACGTCTTTGTATTTTGAACTCTTCCATTGTAGATTTTATTTTTTACTGTTAGGTTTATAAAGTCAGATAAATAATGTTTCAAATTACATCATGGTTGTTTTTACTATCTTTTGATTCTTAAATGAATATGGCTTAAATATATTTGTTTCTTTATTTATTTTATTTTTTCACAGTAGGTTTTTTGGTTTAAAATCATTCTAAAATAAGAAAGAAATATTGTTCTAAAAATGATCGTGTTGACACTAGAAACGGTTTAAAACCGTTCCTAAAATTCCGTATCAAAACGGTTTCAAACCGTTCCTGATATTTTGCGACACCTCACTTGGAACGGTTTTAAACCGTTCGTGAAGCATTTAGGAACTGTTTAAAACCGTTCCTAAATGACAATTTTGGTGCAGTGTGCGGCCTAACATGAAGTACGTATTTTATATATGACGTCCATTGAGCGGCCCTCATGGCAGTCCGTTTGGACGGGCCCAAATGAAGGAAAATACAAATATCATCTTGATCCAAGGGTGTGGCTCACCTAACGTGGGGACGCCATATGGCGTAGGGCCATGCATCCAAACAGTCCATGTGGGCTTACTTGTGGGATGTGCCCCCTTTTATCCACATCCGGCGTCCGGCGTCTGACGCCACTTACACTGTTCCACACACACACACACACACACACACACATATATATATATATATAATATTATATAATATATATATATATATATATTATATTAATAAATCCCATGGTGGACCACTCCTACATGTGACCACCTTTATCATGATTTTGCACTAGATGGATCTGGATGGTGAGCATGGGCATTTAGATATGATTATATTATAATATATCCTATTTATATTATATTATAATATATTATATTAAATGATATATATGAAATATGAAAGAGAGGAGGGTAGGGTGGCCCACGTGCGTGGGAACCACCTGACGAGTGGATTGGCTAGTGAACCTCACACAGCAGTTGCTGTTGTGAGGATTCACATCAGCTGCTGCTGGTGGGACCCACCGATCACGTATGTGTTTCATCTGCACCGTCCATCTGGACGGTGCCACGTGCGCTCACCATGATGGAAGTGTTCCATCCAAACTGTCCATCCACTTGATAATCAAGACCGTCCATTCACTGACGGACGTCGCCGCCCCCCCCCCGATATCCGTATTACATCTTAACCGTCCATCCATTTTCGTGGGGACCACCATGATCGATGTAAGGGTCTTAGCCGCACCGTCCAAATGGCTGGATGGTGGGTCCTACCCACCGATGTACGTGAACCGTCCATCCATTTGGCAGCTCATCTAAGGCTTGAGACAAAAAAAAAAAAAAAATAAAAAATAAGATAGGTCTAGTATCAAGTGGACCACACTACAGAAAGCAGTGGAGTCCAACGTCTACCATTGAAACCCCATTTTGGGATTACAGAAGTTTTGAACCATTAGGATATTTGTTTTTCCTCTATCTAGGTCCTCGTGACCTTGTGCACAGATTGGGCGGAAAATAAATACTATGGTGGGCCCACTAAGAATTTAACCGTGGAAAATCATTATCACCACTGCCATTCGTGGTATGGTCCAGATGATCTTTTGATCTGATTCATTGTTTGGATAATGCTCTAAAATGATCTTTATAGATGGATGATTGGTGTGGCCCAAGTAGTGTGGCCCACTTGTTGTATTTGAGTGGCCTAAAATGACATATTCTGGGCCCATGGGTTGAGGCCCATAGTGATGTATTTGGAGCTATGGGTTGAGGCCCATAGTGATGTATTTGGAGCTATGGGTTGAGGCCCATAGTGATGTATTTGGAGCTATGGGTTGAGGCCCATAGTGATGTGTATTGGCCCACTGATTCGGCCCATTTAAATCGTCCTATTTGAATCAACCCATTGATTCGGCCCATTTGAATCCGCCCATTGATCCAACCCATTTGAATCAGCCCATTTGATTCAGCCCATTGATTCGGCCCATTTGAATCGGCCCATTTGTATCAGTCCATTTGAATCAGCTCATTCGATTCGGTCCATTTGAATCGGCCCGTTTGACTCATTGACTCGGCCCATTTGTATCGGCCCATTTGACTCATTGACTCGACTCATTTGTATCGACCCATTTGAATCGGCCCATTTGATTCGGTCCATTTGAATCGGCCCATTTGACTCATTGACTCGACCCATTTGAATCGGCCCATTTGACTCATTGACTTGGCCCATTTGTAACGGCCCATTTGTATCGACCCATTTGAATCGGCCCATTTGACTAATTGACTCAGCCCATTTGTATCGGCCCATTAGATTCGGTCCGTTTGAATCGGCCCATTTGACTCATTGACTATTCGAATTGACCCATTCAATCGGCCCATTTGACTCGGTCCATTCAACCCGACCCATTGATTGGCCCATTCAATTCGGCCCATTTGAATCGGCTCGATGATATATATATATATTGGCCCATTTGATTCGGCCCAATTGATTTGATCTATTTGATATGGCCCATGTGATGTATTTGCGGCCCAGGTGCGGGGCCTGCCTGTTGTGTATTCAAGGCCCGATGTGATGTTTGATTTTGTCATGATGTATGTAATTATGTTTATGTGGCCACCCCTTGGGAGCAATGTTGGTTAAATGTCCACATTGATGAGCAATGATGGTTGAATGTCCACATTGTAACTTTCCCTTGGGCCTTGTTAGGCCCATTCTCATTGCTGCCGATTGTCAACGCTGATTATCGTGACCTTCTTCGATTGCCGATTTCGATCATCGAGGCCGATTATCGATCGATTCCGATTGTCGTGGCCGATTGCCGATTAGCAATCGATGCTGATTATCGTGACCGATTGTCGATTGTCATGGCTGATTGCCGATTCCGATTATTGAGGCCGATTCCGATTGTCGAGGTCTAATGTGATGTATATGCGGCCCGTATTTAAGACCCGTTGTGATGTATATTTAGCCCATGTTTAAGGCCCAATGTGATGTATATGAGGCCTATGTGATGAGGCCCATTGTGATACATTGAGGGCCAGGCAATAGAGCCCATTGTAAATGTATGTTAGGCCCATGTGAAAGGCCCATCGTGATGTGTATTAAGCTCTTGAGTAAGGCCCATGGTGTTGTATATTTGGCCCTTGTGTGAGGCCATAGGCCCACTATATGTTAGGCTCTATGTGGGACAATTCATTAGGGGTGATGTTGGTTAAATGTCCACATTATCGAGGTCGATTATTGATGCCGGTTATTGATACCAGTTATGAGTATGTGACAGCATAGTATCATGATACATGCCCATACGCATTATCTACATGATTGCTATGAGATATGGTTGACCATTGCATATGTCATTGGGCAGGTTGTTATGAAACTCCTTAATAGGCGGAGGTTATCTCACATGAGCACACGGTATGCACAAGATTGATGCATGACTGAATTGTATAACTCATCCATCTTGCATTATGCATTGTGATTACTGTACGCCCTAGCGACATCGGGGTCGTAGCCTCCATAGGCATATCGTGGATAGGTAGATGGGACACCAAAAATGTTTGGTTCAAGCATCTGACACTTTGGATGTCCATGGGTGAAAGTCCCTAAACCTCTGTGGCCGGGAGACGCCCCAACGTCGAGACCGAGTGGATACATGAACACCCGAGTGCCGAATACTAGGAGGTCGCATCTCCCATTGTGTCGTGGTCGGTTGGGAAGGGGTGTGGCCTTACCTGCCAAAGAATAGGGGGACATAACTAGGTTGAGTTTGACCAGCTCGTGAATGGGTCCGCTATCGACGTGCTGGGTAGATACTGGCTGACTACTAGTCAGGTGGATAGTGAGGACTCTTCCACTTGCATGGTCGCGCGTCAGTGGGTGGCGATTTACATGTAGAGTGTACTAGACCCAGGTGATGATCCCAGAGATGAACAATACTGATATGCGAACTTATTGAGCAGGAGTTGCATACTCATTCCTTCATTCATTCACTATCCACTCGAGTTGGTAGTGTGCAACTATTTGTTACGTGTACCTTTGCAATGGCCAGGATTTCGGTTGGGGTGCGCGACTAACCTGAGATCAGGAGTTTACTACATTGAGTCTGACTATCCAAATTAGGTATGAGACTAGTTTGGATAGAAATCCCTTGTGATGGACTCCATAGCCTGCGATACTGCGTACTATCATGCAGACTTCACGCTCCAGCATGGTTATTCCATTCGCACCGCATATTGCATTACATCCGCACCATATGAAATTTTAGATTACTGTGTTTCTGCATTTATATGGTCTAGATACGACTGACGGTATTCGTGAACTCATCAGGAATTGTATATTGCATTGCATCGGCCTTTGATATGTAACTCTCTTTATGACTCCTCATTTGCATAGCTGATCTGTATTGCGTACCCTGATATTGTTTGACTCATGGACTTGTTAGTATTTCCGATTACTCTGATATTGTAAGATTCATGATCTTACTAGAATCTCCGATATTGTATGATTATGCCATTATATTGAATACTTGGCACTTACCTTGTGCACATACTTACACCACCCTCTAAGCTTTCTATAAGCTTATGCATGATAGATGCGTGCAGGTATGTTAGATTGCAGTAGCGTGGAGCTTGGAGCATGCAACTGACTTCTGGAGCTTTGATTTTGACATATGTATTTCCCTTTCAGCATTGTATTGAAATGTTTATTTTAGTGGATATGTGATGATGATGTTGTCTTTGTGATTTGGGTATACTTGTGGTTATGCTTCTTATGAGACAAATTGACGTTAAAAATCATCCTTGTAGGATCCCAGGATCGGAACCTTGTGTATGCACACTGGGGCCGAGGATGGGGCATTACGGAGGCTGTCGTCACCGGATTCGACGATTAGGAATTTTGTAAGCCCGGTCTCGAAGTTTGGAGCATGACAGCTTGTTTAGCCGGACGAATCCCATGGGGTTAGAAGGGATGGGATGGTAAAATCCCGGGATATGCCAAATGAGCCAAACAAACCCAATGAACTTATCCCAGGATATAACAAACCCATGGATCTTAAACCAATCCATTGACACTACCATCATTACCTTAAAAACCATTCCATCCCTCCTAATCCCATTGCGTGTTTGGACGGACAGATTGAATGGGATTTGAAGGTAAAATCCGAGGATATGCCAAATGTGCCAAATAGACTCAATGAACTTGTCCTGGGATATAACAATCCCATGGATCTTAAACCAATCCACTAACACCACCATCGTTACCTTAAAATTCATTCCATTCCTCCTAATCTCATTCAATTCGGCCGGCCAAATAGGCTTAGAGTTTTGGTTTTGGCCTTGTATCCAAGACTAGATAGGCCCACTTGGACATATTATTCAAACCACTTTATTTATTTATTTATTTATTTGTTTGTTTTATTTATTTATTTGTTTTATTTATTTATTTATTTTTTTGTGTTAACTACTTTAATTTAAAAACACTAGACTATTCATTTGATTAAGAAAGGCCACCAACCACTTACATTAGAGTTTTAATTTTGGCCCTGCATCCAGGATTAGATGGGTCCGCTTGGATGTATTATTCAAACCACTTTTTTTCCTTTTTTTTTCGATTAAGAAAGGCCACCAACCCCATATAATAGAGTTTTGATTTTGGCTTTGCATTCGAGGCTAGATGGGTCTACTTGGACGCATTATTCAAACTGTGTGCTTTTTGTTTTGTTTTTGTTTTTGTTTTTTTTTTTTTTATAATTTTTTTTATGTTTAAATTATTGATAGGGAGACATTCTACATTGGAGGGAGAGCCGGGTACAAGATGAGTCGACTTAGCAAATTAACTCATCCGACTTGTATAAATCTAACTCGGTGTAACTGAGTGAGTGAGTTGATCTGAATAGAGTAGACTTTGTCCAAACTAAACTCAAACCGAGTCGAGTTTGGGTCACCTAGTAACTTGACTTGACTCGAGTCGAAATCTGACTCGGTACTGACGACTCGACTCGGGTTCGAGTTGCATGTGTGTGTATATGTGCGTATTAAAAATAGACCTAATCTAATCTACATGTTACACCCGACCTCTCTCTCTCTCTCTCTCTCTCTCTCTCATTTCCAGCATGGCCACACCCGATGGTCCCGACCCGATAACTACTAGCTTGTCTCGAATAAGCAACACATTCACACCCATCCAGCCTACCCGCTCGCTGCCAACTCTCAATAGCCATCCAACTATCCAAATGAACTAATCAAAGTAATTTTGTATTCGAAAAGACTAATATTTCATGATTTTCATCTATTCTTGTAAAATATATCATGCTAGAGTATTTTAAATTGAGAGTTTTGTAAACTTAGGTTTAGGTAGGGTTGAGTGGAAAAATTGAAATGGGTAGGGTACTTGTATTTGGTCCGGATTTGCTCGGGTGCATTTGGTGGTTACGTGTGTGTCTAGGTGGCTCAAAGTGCGGCTAGGTTGTTTGTGATAAATTCACTTATCCATCAATTCTGCCAGGTTATGTTATGAGATGGCCCAAAGATAAGACAAATCTAAAACTCAAGTGGGCTACACATCGGAAAAAAGTGTGCAAGAGAATTTCCTCTCATTGAATCCTCTCTGGTTTCCATATTTATGTGCCATTGTTCAAAACACAAAAATATATGCAGATCCAAAACTTCTATGGGCCGTTAATGTTTCAACGGTGGACATTCAACTCTCACTGTTTCCCATATTGCTGTTCACTTGAGTTTAATTCGAATCTACCTCATTTTTGGGCCATTTTCTAACATGATCTGGAAGAAGAATGAATGGGGTGGATTTCTCACCAACATCACAGTGGGCCCACCTAGCTACTAAGAAGTTCCTGCTAAATGCTTTCGCAAGGAATCAACGTCCCAGTACGTCTTTTGAATGTGCAATTTACCCGTAGACGGTCTGGGACCATCACATTCTGCCCTTGGGCCCCACCATAATGTATGTATTATATCCATGCTATCCACACGGTATGAGCCCAAAGATGAGGTAGATCCAAAGCTCAGGTGGACCACACTATGGGATTGAATGCCTACCATTGAAAACTTTTCTAAGGAATTATGGGAAATTTTAAATCTACCTTATGTTTGGTCTCGTGTTCTAAAGGGCCCGTTTGGCACCATGAATTTAGGAGGATTTCATATCCTTGATTGTTTGGCACCATAACTGAAAGATTGGGTTTGAAATCCTCTGTAAAAACTTGGATTACATCTAAAATCCTTCCAAAAGTGCACGTGTAACATGTGTATCACTAGAATATTAATTTATTGGGCACATAGCCCAGTAATGATATCCCGAAACAATTAAATTATCAATTGTATCACTATAATTGCGTTAATATGAATATTAGCACCGTCCAAACATTGTCCATATAAATCAACGGTTAAAAATCGTTGGTTAGTCGGACATGATCTTGTGAGTGTGGCTCGTCTGGGATTTGGAATTTCATCATTGTGTGGTTTTGGTTGGGATACCGATTTGAAAATGGTCATCACTACCGATGATGTATGGGAGGCTTATATTGCAGTAAGATACATGCATTCTCTATATACAATTGAACAACTAATATATGCATGTCTGATGACAACAACAGAAGTTTCTGCTGATAATATCATTCGTATGGATGGCTCTATGCATTTCTGATGCATTGCACAATTTCAGCAATGCATATCTGAAATTCAATGGACTGAACGATTGTTATTCTGTATAAATGGTCTCGTCGGATATAATGTTTCAGTTATGCATATCTGAGAAGAGAAAATGGTTGTTGCTAATGATTTTGTAGACCCCATATCTGATTTTAAAATGATTGTAGACATTGGGGATAGCAGATACACATCTCTGAAATTAAATTATGTGCTCAGCCTCGTTTTCTTTGGGTGGACATATCTGATTATATACTTGCTGGGTTGCTAACTTGTAATTTTATGTTCTTGTAGTCTCACCCATATGCGGAAAGGGTACGAGGAAAACATATAGATAGGTACAATGACCTGAGTTTTATGTTTGGTAATGAATGTGCCTAGGGATGGATCTTATACCAGTACCGCATACTCATCCCCCATTTTTGGACGCCACCACCCAAGAGATGAAGTTGACTCTTCCAATGAGTTCGAAGAGGATGGCAATGAAACAGTACGTCTTTCTTCAGACGATGATGATGAAAATGGTAGTGGTTCGGCACGATGTCCCAATGAGGGGTCACATAAACAGTCAAAGAGGATTCATACAAGCCCTATGGAGACCTCGTTTGGGTCTAGAAACAGTCAGAGCGCTGGTATTGGCACGACCCATTAACGAAGGGGTAAACCGAGTGACCAAATTGGAGACAAGATGGGTAAAATGGCTGAGGCTGTCAGGTCCCTAACAATTACTATGGCAACGGGAAAAATAATGACCCGACTACAAAAAATACTAGGCATTTTAGAGGATGTCGATGGTATCAGCCATGAGGACCAGGTCCGGGCTGCTAGGCTGCTGTAGAATGATATTGTTATTGCCGATTTCTTCATCAAGATGGGACATGAAAGGTGAAAGGAGTGGGTACAAAAGCTCCTCGACCGCATTACAGATGTTTGAAACATCTCTACCCTGGCGATTTTTGGAACTCTTAAATAACTATTACTGAAATATTTTCTTTTGTTTTTTTTTTCTTTTTTTTTTTTTTTTGTAATTTAAACAGGTGGTTTTTTGGATTACTGTTTTTGGTGGGCTGGATGATTAGGGTACAACATGGGTACCAGCACCCAACTTTTAGGATCTTGTTGATAATGCTTTACTAACTTTGACTCTGCAAATTGATCCTTGGTGGTAGGATTACCTCTAATATCTGTGAGCAATGAGAGTGAAATGCATGAGTGCAGGTTAAACTAATTATCTGCCTCAGAATGCAGGAACAATCGATTGATTTCAAATGTTTGCATATATTATGTTTGGACCAATTTCTATGTTTTATATGTTGTTATATGTGGACTTTCTGTTTTGTTTCCTTGCAGATGGAAATGTCATCTCTTCGCATCATATATGTAAATTATCTGTTTTCTTAACTGATGCTAGAAATAGTTTGCATTTGATCATTGTTGCAGTACCACCTTGTATGAATTAGGATATGTATATTTCATTTTATTGCAGGGAATTATTAAATTCCATGATTTCATGGGATTGAATATAAGTTCATCACTTCAAACATACATACTGATAAGGTAAGACCCGGGATTAGGTACTGTGGATGGAAGCAGTTGTACTGATTATGTTATCTGATTATTCTAATAACAGTTGAATAGATTCGAAACTGCTGACACATGCTATATTCACTTCAATTTATTAATAAATATTATTTGAAATATTTTTTCAGCAACATATGGGGAAATACTACGTGGTCTTTGTTAGCAGACATCTTGGATTATATTAGAAGTGGGAGGATACATGAGCACAGGTTGATCGCTACAGCAGATGTCGGCACCAATCGTACAAGTCATACGAGGAGGCTACGAGAGCTTGACAAAATTTTCAGGTGCGCATAAGAAACCTATGTTCAGATGGTCACGTGAAATCCTTAGCCTTATTGTTTGAGAAGCGATTTGTATACCATCTCCATCATACTTTTGTTGAATATTGTGTTTTTAACTGTCTGTCAGAGCACATGCCAGATTCATCAAAGACCCACCACATGCCAAAATTATGATGGGCCCACTAGGAGATTTCAGACTGAAGCTTCTCCTCCTCATGGCTTGGCTCCTTGTGAATTGCACACAGACTTAATAGGAGAACGTGGTCAAAATGGGATGATGAATGCGCTCTTCAAAGTTGTGATTGGGGTGTTGTTGATTTATGTAGCCGTTGCCTGGATCGTTTCTTCTATTGTATCTTAAACATATAGTTGCAGGGTTATGTCCATATTGGTTAGAAACCTTTGAACAAGTCAAACTATGTCCGCTGTTTTTATATAGCGTCTTTGCATTTTGTTTCATCCACCATCTGTGTCGGGTTAGCAACAGTTGTAGTATTGTCTGTTACTTCCAGTGATATTGTTTTCCTTTTTTTTTTTTTTTTTTGAACAAGAATCATGCTACCTATCTGTCTCTTTCTGTTCTCTGCTCTCCACCACTAGCTATGTTTCACATCCAATTCATCCATCGAAAACATTTTTACATGTTCTCTTATTGAGGGCATTATTATATGTCATAGTGGGACCACTTCATGTGACGACATCTAATATATGGTTGGTTACTGATGAACCATAACGGTTGTGACCTAAAGGCATAATTGAAATCTGGACCATCGTATGTGGATTGATACCGATCTAACTGATTATACTGATTATTTCCATGATATATAAATCAGGTGTATGGAATGGGTTTTACTTACATTATCATAGTGGGGCCCACATTGACTTTGGATAGTAAGTACATCATGTGAGGGCCGAATGTCTATATACAATTTCCTTCTAACGGCCCACATTAATTTCAAATACCTATTTCATGCTTGGGAAGCAGTGCGGCTGATTAACACTCCATTCCCAAACACTGATTTCGAAAACCATGGTCTCCCAGCATTACAAGTGTACTCTTATCCAAACATTGTCAGTAGTTTGCAATTTGCAGATGCATTACCACAGTAGGACTACTAATACCTTGATCAAATCACAGGTATACTTCCATTGACTCATGAGATAACCTTGAGTATTACGAGAAATTTCAACACCCAAAAAATATGTTAATGACCCCATATCTTTCATATAAAATGAGGAATGAAGTAATGATTTGAGATTGACAATACCTTGAACGCCACTACCTGTGATGAAAATATCATCAATATAGACTAATAAAGCAACAAGACCTGAATCAGACTTGAGAATAAATAGTGATGAGTCATATTGGCTTTAAGAATAGCCCGCTGTGGTTAACACCCCATGAAAATTTTCAAACCACGCTCTTGGTATTTGTTTGAGCACATATAAAGCTTTAGATAGCTTGCAAACTAAGCGTGAATCCTTGAACTTATAATCGGGATGTTGCTTTAAGTAAACTTCTTCTTTGAGATTTCCATGGAGGAAAGCATTCTTGACATCGAGTTGACTGAGTTGCCAACCTTTAGAAGAACTTATAGCCAATATTGTCGAATCCCATATGCGATGTTGTTGAATCGCCAATGTTGTCGAATTGCACATTCGTATATACGATCACACACACACACACACACACACACACACACACACACATATATATATATATATATATAAGGTTCTATACGTTCGACCTTACCATAACATTCCATAAGGTTGAGTGCTGTCGGATTGCTTGCCGTCGGATGGAGGCGGTTGCATCCAACGGCTCATGTTTTAACGTCACTTAAGAAGAGGGAAACCGATGATACCGGTTTCATTGTGGCTGAGCATGTACACGGCCGTTTAAAAGGATATTTTTCCTAGCCGTCCAACCCTCTCTCTCCCTAAACTTCTACAAGCAGTCATCTCCCTCAATCCCTGCCACCAGACGCCCTATGCAGCCCCTCTCTCTCTCTCTCTCAATGCAACCCTGGCCGTGCAGCCCTCTCTCTCCCTTCTTCAATCCCTCCTTCAAGGAAGCAAGCATAGCATGGGTCCAGATCTGGATCTGGATTCATCGGTTCTGCTCGGGATTAGGACATGGTTCAGATCAGGAAGCGGTTATAGGTCAGGCTATGGTAAGGGTTCGGGATCTGGCTCAGGGTACGGATATGGGTTTGGGTCTGGATCTGGATGCGGATTCGGGTCAGGGTTTTTTTTTTTTTTTTTCTTTGTGAAGATTATGATTTTCAGTGTTGGATTGGTAACATTGTGCAAGTAGCATTTGAGCAACGTAATCATATTTTTTTTTTTTTGTTTTTTTATGTTTTTGTTTTTTTTTTTTTTGAAATGGATATTTATGTTCTCAAATAGTTGAATTGTGTTTAGTGTCTTAATGGCCAGATTGGAAATTTTGATGGAATCTAGAGTTTCAACAACATCTTAGTAATTCTTATTGGTATGATGTTAAGTTCTGTTACTATTGTTCTTATTGTTTTGTTTTTAATTGAAACAGAATAGTTATTGCTATAAAAATGGATTTTTATTATTATTATTATTTTTTTGTGTTTTTCTTTATGCTTCAAATGATTAACTGGTACCTTGATTTTTTGGCAGTTATGTCTTTCCATATCAGGTTAGAAAAGGTGATGGAATCTAGCTTCTGTATTAATCGTGCTATTCAATCCTAAGCTTGTATTAATTGTGCTTCTGTATTAATTGTGCTGCAGTGGGGTAGGTCCCATCCATGATAGGGTGGGACACTCAATTCTTCTTTCCTCATGCTGTTCTCCTCGTGTCATTTTCCTCCAAAATCCTAAGCTTGTATCCTTCCTATAATAAAAACCCCTAGGGGAATTGTTCTTAGTCTGTGATCTGTGCTAATTGTGCTACTCAATCCAATCAAACTACTCTAATCCAGCAGCAAATCTGTATTAATTGTACTATTCAATCCAATCAGACTACTCATCTGGCAAGGTAGATTGGCAATAGACAACAAGGGGGTGTTTGGATTGCAAGTTAATTTACATAAGCTACTTATGCCTCAAGTAGCTTATTTTGGTTACTATTGATTGAAGCCTATATACGGGCTGCAGGCCATACATATGATACTATGGATGATGTGAATATGTTGAGTATTGATTGGCTTTAGCTTAAGTGAGTGATTATAGTATCTACTGGTGCGATTTATATATGATAACATTAACATCAACATTATAAGGAAAGTCAATCATTAGAATTTGGAGTATTAGTTGGGTTTTCAAGACTATCCAAAATGCAATATCCAAATCTTAGTTGTGATCCTTCCAACAAGGTTCCATTCTTGCTTCGAATCATGCTTTGAAATTGTGCATCGCTTTAGCTCTCAGAAGTCAAGCTGTTTATACCTGCTAACATTTTAAAACAGACGCTTCCCTGCTCCCGCACCAAATCTGTTGCCACTTCACTTCATGCCTTGTGCAACTATAATTCAAATGGAGTTACTAATGACTAGGACCAGCACATACCAAGGCAGCAGCAGTTCATTGGTCAGGAATCTTAATATAGGATTCTCCCCTATTCATGGCAGAAGTAATTAATGCTTTCATCAGTTATCTGCATATCAAAAGTCTTTATGCTATTCTAGATTTTACTTCTTGGATCTAGAGTTTTGTCAGTATGACTTCAGATCTTTCCAAAAAAAAAAAAAAAAGTTTTGTCAGTATGAACCTGGTAATGGTCCTGTGGAATGTGATGTTCAACTGAGGCTTTCTGTTTTGTTTTCAGGGTTTTACATATCCAGTTTGAACTCATTTTCTGGAAGTTACTGGTTACGGGTTGACTATATACAATCAGATTGATGATTATGGGAAAGAAGAGAAGTGGAGAATGCAGAAACAAATCTTTGCTTTCATTGATATTGAGAAACTTGGATCCATCACATTTAGACAGGTAATCTACTTGATGCCATTTGATAGATGTCATTTCTTGTACAGGTTCCTCAATTGAGTTCTACAAAATCCACTTTTTGGTCTTTTTTATTTTTTGAAACTTTTTAGAATTTGAAAAAAAAAAATGCTTCACACAAATCACTACATCCATTTATAAAGTTTTCAAAGAAGCTTGCATGAACTGCAGGCAAGATTCTTTTATTGTGAAAATAGTATCAAATCATTTGTGATCAGCATTACTTGTGTGCTTTCGTCAATTGTTCCTGTGACAACAGGCGTATCACATGAAGAGGAAACCTTGACGAAATTGCCTACATGATGAGCTGCACTTCTATTGGACATGGCAAAACACCAAATCATTCAGCCATTTTGTTGGTTGGATATCTTTGATAGATCACTTTCCACAAATTGCATGGATTGGGAGATCCTTGCCACCAAGATGATGGATCATTTGCACTATTGTAGACGATTTTGCCAACATTCCTAAAAAACCAACCATTACACTGATTGGATGCATCAGCAGGAATTCCCAACCGGGACCCCACCAAATGATCTCTCCAGGTCACTGTGCTGATGTCCAATTTGAGTGCAGTTCACATTCAAGGAAACCTGGTACTCTGTGTATAGTCTAGGTTTCCCATTTTTCAAGTAGTTCTTGCCAAATTGAGATTCAAGCTCACAACATGACCCATTGATGAAATTTCGAGATTGTTTTCAATTGATTACCCCACAGTTCTTGATCAGATCAGCCCATATGATGAAGCAGCCATTGTTTAAGCAAGCTTGCATAGCAGCCTTTAATGGTTGTGATGACGAAAGCAGGGGTTACACCACAAAGCAACAGGTAACATTGCTCTGTTGTTTTCCCGTAATAAGCTTTTTGCCCTCTTGCCTCTGATCCTATTGTGTGCACAATTAGGAGATGCCATCCATTTTGCAATGTTGAGCATGAATGATGATAATGTATATGAGAGATATCATTACAATTTAAATCCGTAGCTATATAAATTGCTACGGACGATAATCATAGCGATATGTCTTTAGCCCCTTTTTCTGGTAGCGAGTTAATACAATGTGTTTCAAAATTTGTATTTTTGATTTCATATTTTTGGGGCACCCCACCCACATACATGATATGTTGGGGGCCACCACTTTAAATTTCTAAACTATACATATTTCTAGAAAAATGATATTTTACTTCAGCCAAAATGGGACCAATGTGATCGGGAATCATATCCCAAAATGGGACAAGTTGAAGTTGTGCAGAAATTTCAAGATTCACTACACTTCCAGCACAGTTTCTCCATGAGCCCACGTTTTGGCTTTTGCTATAATTTGTAAACAACATGTTGCCATCCCAACTCTATGCTGTGGTGTGGGTACTAATCTTCGGATCAGCCCATGATTTTTTTTATTTTTATTTATGAAGGAGAACACTAGCGAACGCACTTGATGGACGGATTGGATGTCACTAAAACATCATGATGGGCCCCACACGTCGATTTGTATGTTAAGATTTTCCCATAAAACATTTGCATTGGATCCGACCTCATTACAATTTCATTCATTGAACATCCAAATGCAACCCTCCATACTGAATCATATTAGTGTAATTGGACTCACCAAATGTAAATGTGTCAAGGCTAGCTAGGAACATACTCATGCACTACTTCTCTTCTCCTTCCAAGCAACAACCCAAGAACCTAACTAGATTCCCTGTGTTGAAGTTTGGCAATCAGTACAATCTCATTCTTCAACTCATCCATTCCTTGTCCCGAATTCCTCGAAAGCCCTTTCATCGCTATTTCCCGCCCATCCAACCAGTTCACCCTACAAGCACATCAAGAAGGATTACTAAAATCATGAAAATTCCATAAGGCTTTATTTGATCGAGCCATTTTATCTCGCTAGTGGTGTAACGGCCCGGCCCATTAAGTACTGACTAGCCAAGTATGAAAGCTTTTAACCTGATTCCTGGACTAAGCTCAGGCCCACTTCTAATTATGACTATTAGTGGCATGAGTCAGGTTAGATCAGCGCAAGCATGACCCGTTTACTAAATGGGCTGAGAATTACATTTTGCAAGATTCGCCTTGTAGTTTTTGAATCATATGTTCACTCCCCAAGTGCAGGGTTGTGATGTAGTAATAAACTCGGTAAGACCGAGGTCGAATCCCAAGGGACTGTAACTTGTACGTTATCTGAAACTAAGTAGAAATAAAACTAGAATGAGATGAAATCTAAATCAATTGTAATTTGAAGAATAATGATGAAATATTAATCTAAAACTTAGGAAAAATCAGAGAAGGGAAACTAGGGATTCAGAGGATCCACTTGTAGCGATCAGGGAGATCTTATGCCTGAGTTAAAAATCAGGAAAATTAACTGAACTGACGTTGATATAGTTTTCAAGAGATGAGAGGTATATGAATTAGGATGGATTCCATCACCAAACCATGCCTGGAGACATAGCAGATAAATGTAATTAAACTCCATTACCAACCAATCAAAGTATAAAGGTTAGGAAGGGTACCGACATCCTACCATGCCCAGGAGACGATGGTGAACAACGGGGCTTCCTGACGTCATAAACATAAAAAGAGAAGAACATGCTCAAAGCCATTGTAGACCCATTGTAATTTCAGTCACAACAGACCATTAAAGACTAAAAACACATTCCCATAAATAATCAAACTAATATCAATTTTTCATAAAAATAAATTAAAGGCATAAAGAAAATCCCATCACACTACAAGCTTCACCTCTTAGCCTCTAGCTAAGAGGTTTAGGACATGGATGGGCAAAATCTCTCCATAAAAATCAAACTAGAAAGAAAACAAAAACCTTAAGCACTTCTCCTACACATGCTCCACAAGCCTCAGCTCCACGTCCAAGCAAGCCGTCCTTCCTCCCAACTCAGATGCTCCAATTCGAGATATATCCCCTCGGCTCCCCTCTCTCTTCCTTTTATAGCAACAACAGGAGAAACCTTGGAGAAGAGAGTCCGCGCTGGAAGAGAGTTCGCAGCAACAACGATCTACTCCCTTACGCGGCTAAGTTCGTGACTTCCACTCTCCAATTTTTCTCACATGAAATCAAGTAAAATTTACGTCCTCCGGGACGCTTTTGACGAGGAGCATGATGGACGGGTCGATCTTTCATCGATCACCGTTGAATTAGCTGTCGCAAAACCCGGATTTTCCGGACGCGCAAATGCAGTCTTACGCCGAGAACTCGGAAGTCGGTGAGGCCCACCCCTTTCGATATCCACGAAATTCACTCCGTCCAATGGAACACTCTCAAAAACCGTTCAGAGTGTCCAAAGTAATTTGATTTGGATGTGGTCCACCACAGATCTCACCCGACCATTCGCTTTCGTTTAACTAGTGAGATCTTGCATTAGATGCATTGAAGAAAGGTGACACCTAGGTGAAGGTAAATGGGACCCTCGGAGCAAATGAACGGCTTGGATTATTGAAAATAGTGGTGATGGTGGCCCATTGAACGAGCCAAGTGGCTCTTCAAGAACGAGAAAACCGTCATGGGCCCACAATTCAAATCTTCTGAGAAATCCATGCCGTCCATTGTCTTCAGGGCGAAAAACCGTCCGGAAAGGGATGTTTTTGGAGAAATTTCAGTGTGGCCCACGAGAATCTTTCCTTCACCGTCCATCCTATGTTCAACGGCTAAGATCTTTCACTAGCCTACCTGAGGTCGAACTGACACCTAGGTGAGCATCTCGGCCATCCTCTAGATCATATGAGCGGTTCTGATCTTCCATGAAAAGGGTGAGTGGGGCCCACAATCACGATCCTTCGTCGGCCGTGAAGACGCCGGCTTGCGGCCATTTTTTTAAAAAAACGTCTTCGGCGCCTTCACCGACCGACTTTCAGATCCTGAGTGTTCGGCGTCCACGCGTGTGCCGTGCACACGCACTGATGTAAGGTGGGTCCCCTTTGATGTTTTCGTGAAATGCTCCATCCATCCATTACGCCATATCATTTAAACCTCAAAAACCAACTTTAAAGCATATCCAAGATAATGGTGGACCCAAAATCAATGGTTTATGGGCTGATATGTTCGTTGGGCCACTTCCAAGATTCAGGAGCTGCAATTTGACACGGTTCATTTATGCTCCTCACTCATGTATAAAGTTTCGAGCAGAACGGATGGTGGGAACCCTGTGATCTTACATTTTGTCTGACTTTCAGGCCACTTGAGCTTCAGTTTCTCGATTTTCTCGGGTCTTTGGCATATAATTCCGTTGATCTTAGTACCCTGGGGTCCGTCCCTTGCTCTGGTGGATTCTGAGTGTCAAATCCATACTTTTAGTGATTTCAAATTACTGATTGCATCCTGCAACAAAACACAATTAAAATACTCTGTTAAACATTATTGTGTATGTAAAATTTGGCAGTAACTAGGGTCTGATATGCAATATTTGACCCTCAACATCATATGCACAGGAATAGTAGAAGGTTATTTTACTTTGCCAAATTTGGGTGCTACATCCAACCCACAAATGCAACATCCACAATAAGAAATAAATGATTAAGGAATTAAAATTTACATTTATTGTCATACAATTCAATGTATCAAGGATACATTCAAGAAGTAGCTAATTACAATGATCTTGTAAAACAAGGAAAATTTTAAAAAAATTATAATAAATAACAAAGTCTCTACATATTGCCCCGGTTAGTCAACATTGGCTGCCATCCCATATTCCGAATCAACATTTCAAGGAACCACCATCATTCTTCTGTCACCGAAAGAGAATCTCAAGTTAATAAACCTTAGCAACAGGACCATCATTCATGCTTCTGCTTTGTTTGTGGACATCCCTATGAAGAATGTGTTTTATCAACACTAGTTTGGAAATTAGGATCCACATGATTGAATTTGTCACACCTAGCCTGGCCGACGGTGTGTGCGCCGGACAATGCGACCATCTCCCTCGCAGTAAACCCCTTGTTGCTAAATAGCTGAATGAGTCTATTAAGGTCATCGAAGAACGCCGGAAGATCGCTGTTTGCTCCATCTTTGCTTGCAGTTCTTGCATCCCTCTTCCCCAACGGGACTGAGTAAGATGGCCCACCAAGCTGTGGTAAGAGAAAGATGAGATTAATTAGCAAAATATAGGTTTTTATCAGAGAGAATATCTCACGTGCAAGTAGTTGTATGTGAGAAGTTCATGCAAATAGCTTCATGTGGGGTCCACCATGATATCTCAGGCCAATCCGATAATTAGGTTGGTTACATCGCTTGAAACAATTGACAACCACCCAGAAACCTCCAAATAATTCAGATGGTGGCCCACCTGATATGGTTATTGGAATGATTTTTGGACTACCCTACGTACATGGTGAGGCGACTGACCACACATCACGGTGGGCTCTAGACACAGCTAGTTGCATGATTTGTTTACATATATAACCAGTTGTACATGAGATTTCTCTGTCTTGACAATGAATACATTTAGGTTTATATGAATCTACACAAGTTAGTAGAGAAATGCATGCCATGGCTACTCTGAATTTCTGAGTGAAAGACCCAAGCTAGTGGTGCCTTTCACCAATAATTACAACATTAACATGCATGCATGTACATGAGTGCAATGAGATTGTACATGGTTGCAATGAGATTGGCAACAGGACCATCATTCATGCTTCTGCTTTGTTTGTGGACATCCCTGTGAAGAATGTGTGCTGACAGTAGGGTGTGTGCTAACAAGCTAACCTAAAAATAAAAAGAAAAAAAAATAAAATCTCTAAAGGATATCATAAGCATTACATTCCTGTCGTGCCCTGAGTTTGTACATGTGAGGCCATGGTTCAACCAAGCCATTCATATGATGTCTCCTATCATAGAGGTACATGCACAAAACATGTCCTTAGCTGGTCCACTCTAACCTTTCCATCATCCGCGTACAAATACACAGTTAAGGAAAAAAAAAAAAATACCCAACAATCCATACACAATGGAGAAAAGGCTAAAAATTAAATGGCTAGGATCTGCCAATTCTGGATGTTTTTTGACATTTTCCATCCACAGATTGATGGCTTGGATAAACCAATTGTGGGTCCCACATGTACTAACTTGGTGCAAAATTTCAGTTGTCCTCCATAGATTATATTTGAAAATCTTAATAACCAACAATCATGAATCATGATCTCTAATACATAATCTTGATTAACTAAATGAGGTTGACTAATTTTAAAGTGGCGCCCAAAACAGGCCTTAAAATGTAACCCTAGATTTTGTCTGGGTGATATAACATGGAACACTTCTTAAGATGTTATAAATCAAGGAATTTCACAAAATAACCTGAGTTGCCTATCTCTCTCAAAATTCACTTCAATCAGATAACCTGACCAGACATGAAGATAGGGCCCACATTTGATTTTCCAACCTGTAAAAAACAACCTCAATCCAATGATCAGGAAATCCATTTGTTTCATCCGCGTTCAAATACAATGCCCCACTGCAGTAAACCCTTTTGTATTTGTTTTTGTTTCTAAAAGAACAACAAAAACAAAAGCAAAGACAGATACAATAAATAAATAAACAACTCATGACGATGATGTGTTATCCTGATGCAATTGCTCATGAAATAGAAACCATACCAAAAACAGAGGCCTTACTTACGACACGTGGTGGTAGGGAATGAGGGAGAGAGAGAGAGAGAGAGAGAGAGAGAGAGAGAGAGAGAGAGAGAGAGAGGTGGAGGCGGGCTGCATATGGGTGTGGCTGGTGGTAGGGATTGAGGGAGAGAGAAGGGCTGCACAGGGATGTAGACCGCCGGACCAAATCCAGGAAGAGAGAGAGAGATGGTTGGCTTCAAAGGGTAAAAAATTCCTATTTAGCTGGCCGTGTACACGGTCGGCCATAATGAAACTAGTATCACCGGTTTCCCTCTTTCAAGTGACGTTAAAACATGAACCGTTGGATGTAACTGCCTCCATCCGACGGCCAGCAATCCAACAGCACTCAACATTACGGAATGTTATGGTAAGGTCGAGCGTATAGAACCTTTTCCCTATATATATATATATATATATATATATATATATATATCAGGGAAAAATTAAAAAAAAAATGTAAAATAATATAAGAAACTGAGGAGAACTTTTCAAAGTTAACAAATAACTAAATTTATATATTTAAAATATATTTGAGAGAGAGAAAATGAATTAAACATCAAGTCATCCACATTTAACAATATAGTTAACAAGAAGTAACAACAAAATCAAGCTATTTATTTATTATGGTAGAAAATCAACAAGCTATCTTCCTTAAAACTTAAAAGTGATTGAATCTTGATCTTCCAACTTTCAAGAGAGAGGGAATGAGAGAGAGAGAGAGAGAGAGAGAGAGAGAGAGAGACAGAGAGAGAGAGAGAGAGAGAGAGAGAGAGAGAGAGAGAGAGAGAGAGAGATTAAGGTCATTTGGAAGTAGGAAATACAAGTGAGAGGGAGATTAAGATCACTTGTAATTAAGAAATGTAAGAGAAAAAAATAGAGTAAGAGAGTTTTGGAGTGTGAATATTGCAAATGGAGGAGATTTGGAAGCCTTTTTATAGGAAAACTATTATTTTTTTGCAAAAAAATAAAAATAAAAATTCAATATGCCATACCCAATATGTGATCGCATATGCTGTATGCGATTGCATATGCTGTATGCGATCGTATATTTTCACATATGCAACATATGCGATCACATATGCCATGATTGCATATGCGATCTACATATGGATATGCACATATGCGATCGCACATGACAACAATGCATATAACGATCATGGAATGGATCATTTTCATTTTTCCCACTGGAGCGAATGTCACATCATAATCAACTCCATACTCTCGTTTATAGCCTTGGGCCAGTAACCGAGCTTCGTATCGATCTAAGCTTCCATCAGATTTTAATTTCACAGTATATACCTATTTGCTGCCTATCACTTGCTTCCCCTCAGGTAATGGAACTAGTGTTCAAGTAACATTCTCTTTGAGTGCCTAAATCTCATCATCTATGGCCTTTACCCAATACGGTTGTGTATATGCCTGAAAATAAGAAGTAGGGACAACCAAAGAATCTAATTCAGAAAACAAGGGATGAAGAGAGGAAAAAAGATTTGATCGATAGGGAAGAACGGACGAACGACTGGAACATTGTAATTGGATCTTAGTAGAAGGCAGGACAGTTACCTGCACTATAGGAGAAGAGGACACCTGATCGGAAGCAGTAGCAGTTGTGGGAGAGGACCTAAGAGAAATAAGCTTCACACGATGTTGGTAGACCTGTAAAGTGTTGCGAGATGTCTTAAATCTGAGTCCTTTCGCAACTGGGATGCGAAAGGAGTTTCGCAGATTTTGTGTTGCAAGTCCTTTCGCAAATGGGATGCGAAAGGAGTTTCGCAAATTTTGTGACGCAAGTCCTTTTGCAACTGGGATGCGAAAGGAGTTTCGTGAATTTTGTGTTGCTAGTCCTTTCGCAACTGAGATGCAAAAGGAGTTTCGCAGATTTTGTGACGCAAGTCCTTTTGCAACTGGGATACGAAAGGGAAGTTGTCAAAACTATAAATTGGGGTCCCTAGGGCTATTCTAAGATTATTCCAAGACTTCCTAAAGGTATTCTAAAGGGTTCTAGGGTTATCAATGGGTGTAGCAAGGGTGAGATTCGAGGTTGTTCGAATCAGGTAAGTCTTTTCTCTTTGTAATTGATGCTTTCATAGTGGTAATCTGTCGCTTTGTGCCGTGGTTTTTTCCTGCAAGGGTTTTCCACGTTAAATCTGTGTTCTCTTTTCTTGTGTGTGTGCTTGGTGCCATTGGATTGCTATCCTAGATCTAGATCTGTGTGATTCCGCAGGCCAAAAATCCCAACATAAAAGAGGAGAGGAAGAAGGAATCATAGAATGATTTTCTTCAAAAGTGGACATATGAGAAATGGAAGATGGAACAATGGTAACTGATGGAGATGCACAGACAACTTTATAGTATAGTAAATTTTTAAAGAATTTGACATGTCTAGACACACGAATACGTCGAACACATGGATCATAACAACGATACTATTTCTGATGCCCCCATATCCAAGAAATACACATTTAGCCGCTTTAGGGCTGAGTTTATCCTGTTCTCATTCTGGAAGATGAACAAAAGCAATGCATCCAAACACTCTTAACCGGCTATAATCCGGATCTTTATCATGAAGAAAGAACGTGGGAGCTTTTTGGTTGGCCAAAACATTGGAAAGTAATCGATCGATCTAATACACAACTATTGATTTTGCTTTAGCTGAAAGAAATTTTGGGACACGCGCATATTCCATAAGTTGAAGCTCATGCCAAAGGGAGGTTAGTTTATAATAGAAATCTTGTCTACTCAGAACTACTTGTTCTAATTTTGATAACTCATACTCTACTTGATAGTGATGGGCATGATTTGATTGTTGATAACACATTTTCAAGTAAGCCCATATTTCAGATGTGGTATTGAATGATGTGAGGTTAATTACAATGTTTGTCTCAATGCTGTCAAGTATCCATGTGACTACCTTCAAATTATATTGGCGGTCCAAGGTAGGAGTTCCTTTTCATCATTCGATTTACCCATAGAACCATCCACATAGTCATAGAGGCTCTTTCTTGCTAGGAAATGCTTGAATTGAAACTATCACAAGGAATTTTTTTTCCCATCCAACTTAACATGGATAGTTTTGATCTTACCAAAGGGATTCATGGATGCCATATAAAAAAAACCACGAAGAAGAAGTGTACCACTGATTTCTGGTGATGCAAAGACGGGTGCAGGACCGGATCTAGGGAGCAGAGCTAGTGCGTGCAATGGCTAAGTTGACTGCTGGACGATCGAGGCAGGTAGTGATCCGTGTTGGATGGGAAAAAGGAATATTGTTGATTTCTGGTGATGCAAAGATGGGTGCAGGACCAGATCTGGTGAGCAGAGGTAGTGCGTGTAACGGTTGAGTTGACAGCTGAATTTGGAGGAGAAGAATGGGATGAGGATCTGAATCTTCAGATCGTATGGTGTTTTTTGGTGATGAATGGATCTGGATCGTCAAATTTGAGATGTTCCAAGCAAGGGGATGATGACTGCTGATACACTGCAAGTCAATGTATACTCTGGGCTTATGTAGCTAGATAGGACCGTCGAAAATTAGATCAGTGGCCCAGGTCGAAAAACGGCTCCGATACCATGATCACTCAAGAATTTAGAGAAGAATTCTCTTTGAGTTTTTCAGTATTGCTTCAACCCAAAGTTGGGTGTTAAAGTATATTACAACTAATGATTAACCCATGACAACTTATACACAATATTCTCACACCAAATACTTTTGAGTCATAAGAAGAACCTTTTGAGCACTCTTTTCTGCTTTCCTATTGAGTCTGAGAAGATTGGTTAGGATTATGTGGGTTTTTTTTTATACTCAATTTGGGGTGTTTTCAAACTCAAAACCCTCTTTAATTTTTAAAAAAGAAAGAAAGAAAGAAAAGAAAAGAAAAAGAGAAGAACTTCATTCATATTTAAGGCATGTACATTCGGGCCCCCCTAAAATTTGAGGGCCTATCGTGGAAAGAAAAAAAACTGCACAAAACCATATCACCCCATTCTAATCGAACCCAGCGCAACCCTGTCTAGAAAAACGAAACCTCTAACCTGTTGAGGGAGGTCAGCCCTTGTGCTCCACCATGTAGTTGTGGGCGACCTGCTCCCTATATGTGCCATGAAATCCGCCACCGAATTACCTTCCCTCAGAATGTGTTTGACCTCGATTCACCCTCGTTGCTTCAAATGATGGATTCTACGAATCCACATCGTCCATTTCCAGCCCGGGGTTGTTAGCCCATTTAACATATCTACCACCGGTCGCGAGTCCAATTCCAGAATGATTTGAGGGAAGCCCCTTTGCAAACCCAATATAATCCCATCATGCACCGCTCTTAGTTCAGCGAGGGTGTTGGAACCAACACCATAGTTGGCCGAAAATGCAAAAAGAAACTCTCCCTTCGTCCCTCTACAAATGCCCCCACCACCTGAGACACCGGGGTTACCCCTAGCCGAACCGTCAACATTTATCTTGACCCAGCCAGGAGGAGGTTTTTCCCATCTGATCACCCTTGAGCCCCCTCCCATCCTGGTAGCAACATCATTCGATCTCCTCCCTCCCCCGAGAGCCAGAATGTATCCCCAAGCCCCCAATTCTTGCAACCCACCGGCGTATAGAGTTGATTGTCTTACCTGGAGATATCAACTTGGCATCAAAGACCACCGCATTTCTAGCCTTCCAAATCGCCCAAATAATGATACATGACATGATCATAATTTCCCCACCATTCCTTCACCTCGCCGCTGCCGCCGCCCACCACTGATGTAATCTCCCTTCAACGGATGTTGCTGCCATAATATTGACACTGAAATCCCCACCTATCGCTTCCCACACCTATTGAGCCAATCTACTGTCTATAAAGAGGTGAGAAAGCGACTCCGATGTGTGCCTGTGGGTGTGATGAAAGGCACAACAAACACAACTCGAAGCTAGGTGAATTCCTTTGGCTTGCACTAACTCATCAACCAGGATAGCCTGATGCATCACTCTCCACATGAATAGGGATATCTTCGGAGGGAGTTTAACATGACACATGTTGTGCAGCACGCTAACAACGCGGTGAGCCTAGATCCAATCTTAGGCTTTACCCATAAATGATAAACAGGAAGAAATATAAACTAGAAACAAATCAAAGCAATCCAAAATAAACCACAAGACAAGATATATGTGGAAAAACCCCAAACTAGGGTAAAAAAAACCACGGATGCAAACTTCCACATGAAGAACGAAGATTACAAGGCAATATACTAACCTCTCCCTTGGAAGCATATAGAAAACCCTTTTGCCCCCACCTTAGAATTATTTCCCCAATATTCCAATACACTTAGAAAAGCCCTAGGAACACCTATATATAGTTTAGGTAACTTCCCTTCCGCATCCTTGCGAAAGGCGACACCAAAATCCGCAATCCGCATCGGATTCGGAAACGAATCTGCGTAACTTATGACCGGTCGAGCGACCCCTACGACCGGTCGTGAATGGGCCACGACCGGTCGAGCACCTCGGGACCAAAAAACGATGCTCGCTGGACTTTGAGTCGAACCGGCCTACGACCGGTCGGGCGGGCCCCTACGACCAGTCGAGCATGGGCCACGACCGGTCGAAGGTTTCCCCAGATGTGGCTCCATATCTCAACAATCTCTCACTTGGAGACACATCACCTTAGACCTTCATCTTCTTCATCTGGAGTGCACCTCATAGTATTCAAGCATGAAGACCAATCGAAGCTAAACAGAGCTTCAGCTTCTCTCGTGTGACCGCCTTGGTCAACATATCCGCAGGATTCTCACTTGTATGAATCTTCTCCAGAACAATCGATCCATCTTCTAGTAACGAATGTATGAAGTGATATCTGATGGCAATATGCTTGGTTCTTGAATGAAAGACTGAATTCTTAGCAAATTGTATTGCACTCTGACTGTCACTGTACAGCTTGCAATCTGCTTGCTTCTTACCTAACTCTTCCATGAAACTTTACATCCATACCATCTCCTTGCACGCTTCTGTAGCCTCAACATATTCTGCCTTTGTTGTACTGATAGATACTATCTTCTCAGAATCGAGAGACCTAATCGATCGCAAAGACTACCTAAAGTAAAGACATAACCTGTAGTGCTTCTTCTGCTGTCGATATCTCCTGTCAAATCTGAATCCATGTAGCCTTGTAGCTTGATTTTCGATCCACCATAGCACAACCCTACATCCTTAGTACCTACCAAGTATCTAAGAATCCACTTCACAGCTTCCCAATGTTCCTTTCCAGGGTTGTTCATGAACCTACTAACAATTCCCACTGCTTGAGCAATGTCTGGTCTCGTGCTCACCATAGCATACATGAGACTCCCAATAGCTGATGCGTATGGGACTTTAGCCATGTAGTCTCATTCCTCCTGCATCTTTGCACCTTGCTCCTTAGATAGCTTGAAGTGGTTGGCTAATGGAGTGCTAACCGGCTTAGCACCTCCCATATTGAATCGATCAAGTACCTTGGCTATGTACTCTGCCTGTGACAGAATTAGTTTCTTATTTTCCCTGTCACGCTTTATCCTCATGTCTAGGATTTATTTTGCAGCTCCTAAATCCTTCATGGCAAATTCTCTAGACAGTTTGTCTTTGAGATCTGAGATGTCCTTCATACTTGAACCGGCCACAAGCATATCATCAACGTACAGAAGAAAGATTATGTACGACGTATCAAACTTCTTTAAATAACAACAGTGGTCAGCATGATATCTCCTGTAACCGACATGAAACTGTCGAACTTCTTGTACCACTGCCTCGGGGCCTACTTCAGGCCATATAGACTCTTCTTCAGTCTGCACACCTTGCTCTCTTTTCCTGATGCCATGTATCTTGTCGGCTGATACATATATATTTCTTCTTTAAGGTCCCCATGAAGAAAGGTTGTCTTAACATATAGCTGCTCTTGATGTAAGTCCTTTGTAGCCAATATACTCAAGACCATGCGAATCATAGACATTTTCACCATAGGTGAAAATATTTTAGTGAAATCGATACTTTCCTTTTATTGAAATCCTTTCAAAACTAATCTGGCCTTGTACCGTTTCGAACCATCGTGCTCCTCCTTCAGTCTGTAAACCCACTTGTTATGAAGAGCTTTCTTACCCTTGGGTAAGTGACTAGCTCCCATATACGATTAGACTCAAGAGAGTCCATCTCATCATCCATGGTCTGCTCCCACTTAACCCATGTATCTGACTGCAATGCCACTTCAAAACACTTTGGCTCACCATTATCTGTTAGCAGTAGATAATGTAAGGAGGGTGAGTATTGGACCGTGGGCCTCCTCTCCCGAGTAGACCTTCTCACAACTGGTGTTTGTGGCTCTACCTCATAATGCTCCTGTGCATGATCATCCTATGGCGCTGTAACACCCGTGTCCGATAACTCTTCCAACTCTACGAATTCCTTTTTCTCGGCCTTATTTTCTTGCACACTGTCCTTATGCATCACTTTTTCATTGAAGACTATGTCCTTACTTCTTCAGATGATTTTTCAATTTTCTGCATCCCAAAACCTGTCGCCAAAATTATGCTGCTCGTAGCCTATAAACGTGCACCTCCTAGACTTTACATCCATCTTATTTCTGTGCTCTGCATTAATGTGAACATATGAAGTGGAATCGAATACTCTGAGATGTGCAAGGTTCACTTCTTTCCCAGTCCATGTTTCTTCTGGTAGCCCACCATCCAATGGTGCTGAGGGACTTCTATTGATGAGATATGCGGTAGTATTCACAGCATCTGCCCAAAAGGTCTTGGGCAACCCTGCATGTAACCTCATGCTCCTGGCGCGCTCAAGGATGGTCCTGTTAATGCGCTCAGCCACACCATTCTGCTGCGGTGTCCCTGGAATCATTTTCTGATGTTTGATTCCATTTGCTGCACAATACTCCTCAAACCTGTTATCACAGTACTCTCCCCCATTATCAGATCTGAGACGTTTTACTGTTTTACCTGTCTCATTTTCTACCATAACTTTCCACTTCTTAAATACATCAAATACATCAGATTTATGCTTTAAGAAATAGACCGACAGTTTTCTACTAGCATCATCAATAAAAGTAACAAAATAACGTAAGCCACTAAAAGATGATACCTATGTCGGTCCCCACACATTAGTGTGTACAAGCTCCAACAGATGCATCTTTGGAGTACGTCCCATCTTCTTGAAGCTCACCCTCTTCTGCTTGCCATACACGCAGTCCTCACAAAATTCTAAGTCAATAAACTTTAACTCTGGTAGCTTTCCTTTAGACAATAGCACTTTCATCTCTTTCTCACTCATATGTCCCAACATCTGATACCATAGCTGCCCATTCACTCCAGTTGATATGACTGCGAGTGAACTATACGATCCTGAACTCACGTACAAAGTACCTTCCTTTTTACCTCGAGATATCACCAAGGCACCTTTTGTGATATTCCAGGAATCATTGGTGAATGTCGTCACATAATCGGTATCAGCCAACTGCCTCACTGAGATCAAGTTACGTTTCAAACTCGGTACATGTCTGACATCGTTCAATTTTAAGACTGTTCCGTCTTTCTGATTTACATGAACGTCCCCCTTTCCAACAATACTACACGACTCATTATCACCCAGGTAGACTCTCCCAAAGTCACCTGACACATAATCACGCAGAACTTCCTTACATGAAGTAGCATGAAATGAAGCACCTGAGTCTATAACCCAAGACTCATTCCTCGCATCAAGAGACAAGATCAACGTCTCTGTGTCACTCTCCTCAGATAGATTCACTGAATCCTTCCTGCCTTGAGAGTTTCCTTTTTGTTTCATGAGTGCCCTGCAATCACGTTTCATGTGCCCCTTCTTGCCACAATGCCAACACCCGTCTTTGTCTTTCGGTCCCTTGGACTTTTTCCTCGACTTAGAATGCCCATGTTTATTGCCTCCTTTGTTCAGCGATCTTCCTCTTCCTTCAACGTTTAAAGCATTTCCTGAAACTCCTGATGCCTTCCTTCTAGATTCTTCGCTGAGAATTAGACCGGCCACATCATCAAATTTCAGTTTTGTCGATCCTGAAGAATTGCTCACAGCAATCACCAAACCATCCCAATTGTCTGGCAAACTGGATAAAATCAATAATGCCCTGACCTCATCATCAAAAATAATGCTAACAGATTCCAACTGGCTCGTGACTGTATTAAACTCATTTAGATGTTCAGCCACGCTCCCACCATCTGACATCTTCATGTTGAATAGTTGTTTCATAAGATGAACCTTGTTGGATGCTAAGGGCTTTTCATACATGGTGGCTAGGGCTTCCATTAATTCTTTTATAATTTTCATCGTGGATATGTTGAAGGCGACGCTCTTTGACAAAGAGAGTCGGATCGTTCCTAAAGCCTTCCTATCCAGTAAAAACCATTCATCATCTGTCATCTTTTTGGATTTCTTCTCTTTTCCTCCTAGAGGAATATATAGGTCCTTCTGATACAGATAATCCTCCATCTGCATCTTCCAAAAGGCAAAGTTTGAACCATCAAATTTCTCAATTCTAGTTTTCCCATCTTCTGCCATTGCTCTCAATAGAACTAAACCAATAGCTTTGATACCAGTTGTTGCGCAACATGCCAACAACGCAGTGAGCCTAGATCCAATCTCAGGCCTCACCCACAAATGATAAACAGGAAGAAATATAAACTAAAAACAAATCAAATTAATCCAAAATAAACCACAAGACAAGATATAGGTGAAAAAACCCCAAACTAGGGTAAAAAAAAAAACCACGGATGCAAACTTCCACTATGAAGAACGAAGATTACAAAGAGATATACTAACCTCTCCCTTGGAAGCACATAGAAAATCCTTTTGCCCACACCTTAGAATTATTTCCCCAATATTCCAATACACCTAGAAAAGCCCTATGAACACTTATATACAGTTTAGGCAACTTCCCTTCCGCATCCTTGCAAAAGGCGACACCAAAATCCACAGTCCGCATCGGATTTGGAAACGAATCTGCGTAACTTACAACCAGTCGAGTGTCCCCTACGACCGGTCGTGAATGGGCCACGATCGGTCGAGCACCTCGGGATCAAAAAGCGATGCTCGCTGGACTTTGAGTTGAATCGGTCTACTGATGGCCACCTCAGTCTTCCACAGCAACAACTGTAACCACTCCACCATAAAGTCTCCTGACAGGGAACAGATATGCCAAACCCCCACTACAAAGGGACGGGAACTCTCACACAGAAAAAGATTCAAGATTCAGTACACTAGAGGATCCTGGGAGTCTCGGCTGAGGAAACTAAGGAGAAGGGCCGTTAACACGGGTAATGTTACTGATGGATAGCTTCCTAATATGGAACGCCCGTGGGATAGGAAATTCCCGTACTATCCGATCTATGAAGCGCCTTATAAAGAAGTACAATCCCCTATTGGTGGCTGTGTTGGAGCCAATGATTGGGGAAGAAAGGAGAGTGGGAATTGGGCTCTCGCTCGGTTTCCATGCCTCATTCTCGAATGCTTCAGAGGGTGGCAAGGTTTGGGTCTTCCACAAAGACCTGATCTCCATCTCTGGGCTTTTTTCATCTAACCAAGCTATCTTTTTTGCAGCCTCAATTCCTTTCCTGCAGAGACCAGTCTATCTCACAGTGGTCTATGCCAGCTGCAACAGAATCCAAAGAAGGTCTTTATGGAACTCCCTAGCTATCTATTCCTCTATGATCCAGGGGCCTTGGGCAGTTGGTGGAGACTTTAATGCAACAACCTTGGTGTCAGAGAGAAGGAGTCGATGCTCTGCGGACAGGGCGAGTGTCAGTGAGTTCTCTGATGCGATAAATGCGGCAGGGCTGATTGATGCAGGTTTTATGGGAAACCGCTTTACCTGGTGCAACAATCAAGGCGGATTGGCCAGAGTTTGGGCTAGACTGGATAGAGTCCTCTTCAGCTCTGACTGGTCCATTTCCTTCCCCCTTTTCCAGGTGCTTCATCTCCCTAAAGTAAATTCTGACCATGCTCCGCTTCTCCTTCAATTCCCAACTCGTATTTCTTCCGGCCCCAAGCCGTTTCGTTTCCAAAGTATGTGGCTTCTCCATGAGACTTTCCATCAGGCGGTGAAGGAAGCGTGGAAGGCTGAGAACTCTGAGCATCCAATTTTTAATATCCTTCTTAAGCTCAAAAATGTTAAGAAGGCGCTCAAAATTTGGAATAAGGAAATCTTTGGGGATATTTCAGCTCAGATAGCTCTCATGGAAAAATCTCTAGAAACCGTTGAAGAGAGGATGGTGGCTGGTCAAACTGATGAAACTATGGACAGCTCCCTGCAGGAGGAATTTTCAGAAATTTCCTCCAAGATTCAACATCTGGAACTTATGGAAGAGACCTTTTGGAAACAAAAGTCTAGAGTCAACTGGTTGGAAGTGGGGGACAAAAATACCAGATTCTTTCACGCGTCAGCTACGGAAAGGCAGAGAAAGGCTCATATTAGCAGTATCACTCTCCCATCTGGGGAAACAATAACTGACATGGAGCAACTTAAAATCGCTGCGATAGAGCATTTCAAACTTCAATATTCAGCGGTCCCTTGCTCTAATCAGTCAAATCTACTGGACTGTATCCCACCCCTGATCACTCAGCAGATTAATGCCTCCCTGATGGCCGATCCGACCATGCTTGAGGTCCACCAAGCTGTCCTCTCCATTCCAAATGAGGGAGCAGCTGGACCGGATGGCTTCTCAGGTTCTTTCTTCTCAGGCTACTGGAATATCATCGCTGAAGACATGCTTAAAGCAGTAAATTTCGTTTTCCAAGGTGGAGCCATCCCGAGAGCAGTGAACGCCTCTTTAATTTGCCTGATTCCAAAGTCTCCCGCGCCTAGGAGCTTCTCGGACTTTCGGCCGATAAGCCTCTGCAACTGTTTCTACAAAATCATTGCCAAAGTAATTACTTTGCGGTTGAATGCGATCTTGCCTTCTCTGATCTCTCAAGAGCAGGGAGCCTTCATCCAAGGCCGTCCCATTTCCGAAAACATTGCTCTGGCTCAGGAACTTTTCAGAGAGATTAACAGGAAAACCAGAGGAGGGAACATGGTGCTCAAGGTTGACATGGAGAAAGCGTATGACAGGGTAGATGGGGATTTCTAAAAGCTGTCCTGGCTCGTTTTGGGTTCAGTCATAAGTGGATTAAGTTGGTGGAGAACTGCTGGGCCACAGTGTGGTTCTCAGTTCTTTTAAATGGGGAAAGCGCGGGATTTTTTAAGTCATCAAGGGGCCTCCGACAGGGAGACCCTCTCTCCCCCTCCCTTTTCATCATTGGTGCAGAAGTGCTCAGCCGTGGGCTGACCCGACTCCTGTCACAAGATCAAGTCCTCCCGTTCAAGCTGGGAAGAGGATGTCCGCCTATATCTCATCTTCTCTACGCCGACGATACCCTGCTATTCCTCAATGGCAGCATTTCCTCCATTAAAGCAACAAAGAAATTCCTTGATGATTACCAGAAAGCTTCAGGTCAGTCCATCAATCTCAGGAAGTCCTCATTTATATGCTCTAAATCCACCTCCCTGGCGAGATCCAGATTGATCGAGAGAACTTTACAAATTTCCAAGACTGAAGCTCCATTAACATATTTAGGGGTGCCGCTATCATCAGGCAGGCTGAAATGCTCTACTTTCCAGCCTCTTCTTGATAAAGTGAAAGGGCGTATCTCTGGTTGGCAGGCGCGTTTCCTCTCTCAGGCAGGGCGAACTGTTCTTATCAAACACGTTCTTGGCAGCATCCCAGTCCACTCTCTTGCTACGGCTCACCTCCCCTCGCAGGTTCTAGCCTCCCTCGAAAGATGTTTTGCCAATTTTCTCTGGGGCTGGGCTGATGGGAAGAACAAGCTTCATTGGAGAAGCTGGAAGTTCGTTTCCCTCCCTAAGGAAGAAGGTGGCTTGGGGATTAGAAAACTGACAGATATCATGAATTCTTTCAGACTCAAGATGGCTTGGGATGTCAGGTATAAAGAAAACCAAAGTCTTTGGTGCAAAATGCTTTTGACCAAATACAATCATTTCCACTCCCCGCCTCAACAGCTCGCCCCTCCATCCAATGCTTCGCCAATGTGGCGCCGGATTCTGAATCAGATCCCGCGTTTGGATTCAGCCGCGCAACTCCAAATTGGATCTGGCGAAAGCAACCTCTGGACTACGAATTGGACGGGACTGGGCCCTCTTGTCCAGATTGACGGCATGCAGATCCCCTCTCACCTGAGATGTATGAAGATAAATCAACTGCTAGGCCAAGCCGGTCCCCTCTCGCCCTCGGCGGCCTTCAGTTTCCTTCCGCAGAATGTTATTGATTACATTTTCCAAGCAGGTTTCTGTCTCTCCAATGGCCCAGATCAGGTCTTCTGGCCATACACTCCTTCGGGGAAGTTCTCGATAAAATCAGCCTGGGAGATTTGTAGATCAGGTTAGGTCCGTAAGGGCTGGGCCAGATGGGTGTGGCACCCGACCCTTCCTCCAAAAATTGGATTTCTGGTTTGGAAAATTCTGGTGAAAGCCATTCCAGTCGAAGCGTCGATCCAAGCTAGGGGAATTCAGCTGGCTTCCCGCTGTGTTTGTTGTGATTTCCAGGCTAATCATGGTGGAACCGGTCATGATATCGAATCCATTCACCATCTTTTTCTCTCTGGAGGCCTAGCAAAAGCTGCTTGGGAATATGTGGGGAGGAAATTCGGAATCAGCATTCAGACCTCATCTTCAGTTGAGCAGAGGCTAGCTCAATGGTGGGCAGTTTCGGCAGCTACTTGTCACTTTTCCACGTCTCAATTTTTGGCCCCTTGCGTCCTCCTTTGGGAAACCTGGAAGGCCAGGAATGCAGCTCTCTTTAATGAAATCAGGCCTTCAATCCAAAAGCTCACAAATAGGATCAACTGGTGGCTTCAGATCGTCCAAGACAGGAAATTATCCAGCTCGTCAACCCCTCCTCCAACGGCTGCCCGTTCTGCTAGCCGTCAGCCCCCTAGCAGGGCGTCTCCCAGACCTGCTATCCCTCAGCTCCAGGGTGACCCATTGCCAATCCCAAGGCTCGATCAATCTGCCCCTGCTTCTGTGGTAAAATGGTTGCGGCCTCCTCCTGGATGGACCAAAATCAATGTTGATGGATCCACCTTAGGCAATCCTGGCCCGTCTGGCGGTGGCGGGATTTGTAGAAATGAGAAAGGGACGTTCCTTTTTGCCTTTGCTGAAGGTTACGGGGCTGGTTCCAATGTCCATGCTGAGCTCAAGGCCATTCACGACGGGATGCTTCTATGTTTTTCCAAGGGGCTAAAAAACATCATTGTTGAGTCAGACTCTCAGCTCCTCATAGACTTCTTCATGCGGACGGCCTCTCCTAGCTGGAAATGGAGATGTTGGATCTCCCGGATCAACCATTTGGCGGCAATGGGGCATGTGAAGTTCGCCTACATCTTGAGGGAAGGTAACTCTCCTGCGGACGCAATGGCAAGACTGGGTAGTAAAGATCAATCCTCTCGCCTCCTCATCGCTTACAACGATCTTCCCCCTCTTGTGAGAGGCCTTCTCTTTCTGGACAAAGTTGGTCTAGGTTACATGAGACCCTAGTTGGGTTGGCGGCCCAATTCTGGGTGCTGTTGCATTTTACTTTTTGGGTCTTTATGATAGGATTCCCGGTTCCTTTTTGTCTGGGTTTCCCGAATCTTGTAATTTTTGCTAATATAAATGGAATTTTGAGTTTTGAAAAAAAAAAAAAAAAAGTTGAATCGGTCTACGACCGGTCGGGTGGGCTCCTACGACCGGTCGAGCATGGGCCACGACCGGTCGAAGGCGTCCCTAGATGTGGCCCACACCCATCTAGCCCAACTTCTCCCCGGGCTGGGAGAAGTGACCAACTTCTAGGATGACTTAATAGAAAAACTGCCCATAGGGGTAAACGGCCAAAGCGGAACGTCAGATTCAGGCGATGTGCAGAAACTTGCATGAAGAACAAAATCCAGAACGGACTGAGGGAGGAGCATCCATGGAGTAGCGATTGGTTAGGATTATGTGGTTATGCATAAAGAATGAAATACCTAGTTCTAGCCACTTGAGATATGCTATTTGTGATGTGAATCTATTTTTGGGTACCATGATTGTCTCCCATTCAGTTTGTTACAGTATATCATATGGGAGTTACATTTAGATGATCTAGATGTGCATTTTGGCCACGATAAAACTATGATACCCACTGATTATACTTTTCATTGGCCCATCTTGAAGCACACAACTTGGAACACAATCAAGCACTGTAGAGAACAATAGTCATGAAAAGGTCAAAAGTAAAATACCGGTCTATAAAGCCCTTCACTGATTTTAGATTCACCATGGAAAGATCATAGTATGGATTATGTTATATGAGGAAATTAATCGATAACGTTGTGGGTTTATGATTGAAATTGTTGATCATTTTCTAAGATGGTTCAGTTCATTTCTTATAAGAACATTTTCTAAGATGGTTCAGTTCATTTCTTATAAGAAGGCTACATGTTACATGTAAGGCTCATTTGGATGCCTGTAATTGGAATACACCGGAACTAAAAAATTGTGTTTGGATGCCTGTAAGCATTGGAATTCTGCAGTGTATTCACATTGACCTTGATTATGTACATTAGTTTTGAAATCCCAAATTAGTATACATGTGACATTAATGATTTTAATAAGCCCATTGGAACTTTGGGAAAAAATGAGAAAATTTCTAGCCTCAGGTGGGCCACAAAAGCAGACCCACTATATGGTTCAAACTCTAGATGATGAAAATGAGAAACATAAATTCTTTAGGGTCATACATGCCCAACTATGCAAAAAAGACGAACATCTAACTAAAAATGTTGGAAACAACACACTGAGGATGCCATCAATCTCCCACAATGATGGAAAAGAAAAACATCTCTACAAAACAGGTAGCACTACGATGATCAGAATTGTTGATTTGGTGGGATGGGCTCAAAAGGAAAAGCAATCACTCTGTCGTGTATCAGCTGTTGTATCCACAACCAATGGGTCCCGATTACAATAATAAATCAATTAGGCTCTCTCCTTTTTCAATGATTGAATCACGATGAATCATGGCGATCATGTCAGCATTCCTCACTGTAGTCAGGTGATGGGCCACAATGACAGCGGTTCAGTTGACCACATTGAGCGCACTGTCGCTTCATCTAGGAGGATTCATGGGTCCTTTTAGAATTGCTCTGCCTATAGCAATATCTCGCATTCGCCCTCACCTTTGAGTTCTGTGCTCCCCCTGTGAACACACACACACACACACAAAAGGCTCTGCAAGTTTTTCATTTTCTTTTTCACCTTTTAAGTCCCTGGAATCGGGATCCATGCTTCATAACTGAAAAGTCTCTATATTTTGATGACAGGCGCAAAGTTTCCCTTTGTGGCGAAATGGTCGGATTCAATGTGACTTTCTTTCTGTATTCCAATCCATTCTGACCAAAGAAGCTCTTAGTATCCTCTCTCTAATGGTTGAACCCCTTTTATGTTTTGGTCATTCAATGCCCATCAATTGGTATTTGCAGTATTTCCAGATGATATTTTGCTCACTTTAAAGACCAATCTCAGATGTAAGCACGCCTGAATTCATTTTGCCCTTATTTGGAGAAATATAATATTCAATCCTCCGAACCAATAAACAACAATTATGGATATTCAGCATTCACTAACCATAAAAGTTGGGATTATATATATATATATTTCTTTTTGTTAGTAATGAGAGAAGTTGCATCAAGCGAAGTCCTGGGATCCCCAATAGATGCACCTATTTTAGAAACACTCTCCTTTGTAGGAACACCAAATCTATGTATATATGTGGTTTAACAATATGCTTTAGCGAGAGGATAAATCCTAACTTTTGTTAAAAGATGAAAGCAAGCTTCCAAAATTTTATTGGCCCTGTCCATGGCCAAATGTTTCTATAGATAATCTCATTGAACCATTTATTCTTTTATTGTCTGGAACTGAATCTTGATTCATTCCAAAGAAGTCATATATGAAGAGTCTCATCTGGGGGTGGAAGCTCTTTGTCAAACATACTTGCTATCATGTTGGTTTTCAATTGGAATTGGACCTTTTAATTGAAGATCAAACCATTAATTTTCTACACAGACGTAACAAAAAGTTTAAAATAAGGATTGTAGATTAATACCCAAGAGTTTTAGATTCAATGGTTGTGAAAACATTGGTTGTACCTTAACCAACTTTTCTGTAGGCCCCATGGTGCATGTGTTGTGGCCTGAAAATCAGGCCTCTCCAATTAGTCAATCCTCCTTAACCATCCACTCTTCCTAAGGGCCCGTTTGGATACCACCAGATAAGTTACTTTTTCTTACAGCAGTTATTAAGTGACTTATTTCAGATAAGTAAGTTTGGTTTATGATTAGTTATAAGAAACTTTTAAAAAAATTAAAAGTACTTTCTTGCATGCCCATTGTAATACAGATGACAAAATGGTGCATATGTGTAACGCCCTGAAATTCGGGGGTCGAGTATGAACTCAACTCCCGAGTTCCAACGCATCACTTATGCAACATACACAATGATGGTTAAATGTTGTCTGAGTTAGAGCAATAAACATGAATGAGATTATACCAAAACAGTAATTCATACTCCAGTTCAATTGTATAAAGGCAAGCGGAAGACTGAAATTGTATATTTAAAGTATATAAAGAACAAAATTTATATGAACACCTGAGTATGAACACTAACTGAGTATCCATATACATATACTATTTCTGAATCAAAATCAAAATAGAATCTAAAATATGAGTCCTGAAGTCCCCGCGATGCAGTCGGCCTAAGCATAGCCGTCAGAGTACTGCATAAATGAGAACTCATCCTGGTCCTCGTCGAAATCGGGCTCCGACTCCTGAACCGACGGGCCGCCTATACCTGTGACAGAGTCTGGTTGGTGTTGCAAACACCGTCCCGTAACGTGGGAGTGAGTAGCTAACTTAGTGGAATAATAAGGCATAGGTTAACATGTTATCAACTTAATCAAGCAGTAATGATAAAGCGGTACAATCCAACAAGTTTAACTACTCTTGTTAAATGCAAGTATGAAATGACATGATGATGTATACCCTTGCCAAACCACCCTCATGCGACAACATCTTACGTTCGCGAATGCATAACTCCCTCAGTGCTCCACATCTACTAGGCACATGCGGTGCGATGATGAGCATGATTACCGAGTTATTATTAGTCCATTTCAAACAGCAGTATTGGGAAACTAAGGTACCTCCCTTGTATCATTCCCAAATATGATCCATTCTAGGGTCGTCAGTCCTAGTTAATCTCATACAATATTATGGTTTGAGAGGCGTAGCGAAGGCATCACAAAGGGCTCGTCACCCGTCAGCACGGATACAAATCTCACCGTATGCGGCTCAATTGCTGACCGTCAGCTCGAGTACAGGTCTCACCGTACTCGGCTCAATCACTAGCCGTCAGCTCGAATACAGGTCTCACCGTACTCGGCTCAACTCATACTCTAGTTGCTGTGAAAGACTTGTCGCCAATCACAAACCTTGAAGTATACTCGAAGATACTACAGAGGACTCGTCGCCCGTCAGCACGAGTACAGGTCTCACCGTACTCGGCTCTCACCGTAAGTATCGACAGCTCGAATACAGTGTCCCATACCACCGTATTCGGCTCACGAGTTTGGGTTGCTCAATGGTCACTACGGGGAGGCACATGGCCCTAGCATAGGCCGACAGCTCGGCCACGGTGTCCCATACCACCATGTCCGGCTCATGAGTCTTAGCGGATCGAGGTACCATGGTTAACGGGATTGCCACTGGTAAGTTTGGTACCCTAGGTTCAAACAGTAATGACCAAACATGGTGAACACACATTCGACATATCGGGTTAGTTGACGAGCCTGACTAGCTCGAGCGCACAACGAGTTGGGCGATATGAAGCGCAAAAGCACTCCGTGTGGCCAACCACTATCGTCAACCGAAGTACGACTCGGGTTCATCAGACACATCCCTTGTGGCGACAATGAATCTCAGCCACAATCTCAAGTCTGGTACCGAATGTTTGGACTATAGACATAGTCCCAAACTCAAACATTTCTCATCAATAGCATGTGGAGTTAAGCATGATAAACAAAGTAATACAAACATGCTAGGAGGCATGTCACAAAGCATGTTATAAAGCATGTTGTAAAGCATGTAATAGAGCACTATACAGATAGGGATACAAACACATATACATCGTATGTGAGTGGTCGAAGTAAACAACCACATGGAGGGAATCCTACATGTCTCTAAGGTAGTCGCGAATTCCATCTCAGCACCAACCTACGGTGCTAACATCAAAACATTTACTCTCACAAGCATTTACACAAACACTTGGAGTACACTATTCCAACATACATGACGTATGTTAGTAAAATACGTATTAGGGCTATTCTTTCGCCAAGCGGGTATTTTATCCATGTATATCATAATCATACAGCAAATACTCATGACAATTGCATTTCCAAAATTCACACATATACGGTAGTTCTAGTATACACAATTTCAACATACGTAGTATTTACAAGGGAACTTGTAATACGGCGATTCCTTTCGCCAAGCAATTAATTTATACGTACATAATATATTTATACAACAATTAATCATGACAAACACATCACTAAAATATACACGTATACGGTCTTCTTACAATACCATATTTCTACATACATGATGTATATTAATAAACATGTATTTAGGCGAACCCTTTCGCCAAATGAGTATTTTATCCATACATCATATACCCATACGACAAATAAACATGTCAAACACATTTCCATAAAAAAAACGTATACGGTATTTCATACGAATACCTAGAGTATGTGAAATTCCAAATTCTACAATTCTAATCGAAACAGAAAATGAAAAGTACTTTGTACATGTGCAATTGCATGTAGATCATGAATCTACCATTAACTGACATTGAAAGCGTTGAAAACCGCAACTTATACACCTAAAGTCCTCACCTTTCACCTTGGAATCTCAACGAATCAGCAAGGTTGGATGAGCTTCCGTATTCGGGAGTTTTCTTGCCTAAGGAGTGAAATCGGTTAGCTATTTCACAACCTAAAGCCTATACACTTCAAATCAGACCTAGGGTTAGGGTTTCTCACCTTAAAAAGGAGTTGATATCGCCGGGAAAGCGCCTGAAAAGAGGTGGTGCAGGCCGTGCGATGATTGAAAGCAGTAGGAGGAAGGTGCTCCCACAAATCCCAAGTCTTCTCTCTTTTCTCTCTCTCTCACTAGGGTTTTATCCCAAATTCGTATGGCTGTGAGAGGGGCTGTTCTAAGGCCCTTTTATAGCCTAAAACCTCCCCAAAATAGACTCAGGTTCAAGGGTTACTGCTATTATAAGCATTTCGGCGATGTTCCAGCTCAAAAGAGTGTTTCTGGTGGCCCCCCTTGAGCCAAACGTCAGACTTAAGCTCACCACTCATGGATCCACATGGGATTATGTTTTCAACTTGATCGGATTCCCAGATCACACGTGGCGGACTAGCTTCAGTTCAACGGTCAGTGGGCCACGATCCGAAATTCCAAGTACATGTAAATGTTCCTGAAATTTTTCCTGATCCGAGGGTGTAATTTGGTCTGATTCTGACGGTATGGTTGCTTAATACTGATCCGCAACCGAATGGTGCCAGATCACTATTCCAGATATTTATTTTGTAAAGGAAAGAGTGATTTCCACACTCCCTCACTCCGGACTCAAGCAAATAGCTGTGGGACATCGACTGGACCTGATTTCCGAGATGGTTATCGAGCCCAGCGAGGCGGTCCTAAGTCCTTCGCTTTGCGTTAATCGGATTTCCGATGTGCGGTCTAGACCTAATACGAAGTTTCAAGTCATTCCCGAGAATAGCCGGGTAATGAGTTTGATCCTAATCTTTAGGGTAACCTAGCGTCAATGATTGTACAAGTTTTGGGTCTTGCAGATCGTATTTAAAGCGATCCCAACGGATTTCATGGCTAATCGAGTTTAACACTTAGTTAACTTTGTTAAATTTCTAAAGGATTTAATCCTAATTGATTTCTGGTCGAGGTGGTACTCGAGCCAAAGTACGAAAATTTACGGGTCGTTACAATATGCTTAGCCCACGAGGAAATATGAGATTTTGGGGGTAAAAAAGCTGTGACCTCAAAAAAAAAAAAAAAAAAAACGCTAGTCACAAGAAGGGAAAAAAAAAAAAAAAAGCTGTGGGAAATATTTAGGGCCAAACTTTGATGTAGGATGAGGATCAAGCATGTTCTTAATGCACAAAAATTCAACATAGTTGGACGATCAACCTTTGTGGTCGACACGTCAAAATTCCACTAAAAATTCCAGATTGCTTTTGGTGATTACTGTAGTGTCAATTGTTGAAATAATGTTGGATGGTCGGAAATCTTTTTCCAGACTACTTGCATGGCGAACCGATTGCGGTTTAGACATGTCCAAATACTCTTTAACAGGCCAAAGTACTGTTCGATCTTTTGACAGATTAGGTCGATAGGTGACGCAGGGATGAACGTGATGAGGATAAATACTCCGAATCCAGGGAGCTTCTCCGGACTCCTCACAGAGACTTCTCGAATCCACGAGGAAAGAAAGCAGAAAATAGAAATAAATTCTAATAAATTCGAAATTGATTAATTGATGAATAAAAACGAGTTCATAGCCCTTTAAATAGGGGTACCAAGCAATGGGAAAGAAATTAGAATCAAACTACAACTAAAACTCCTAGAATTCGCGACTTACTATAAATAGTAAACTTACTATTTATAGACGGTTGTGATGTCTACTAGTGCGCAAGGTTTTTGGCCAAAAATAGTAAGTGTCCTATTTGGCTTCACCAAACCGTTCCCCTAATTATTCTAAGCTCTTTTGACATTGGACGCAACTCCTAAAGCCTGACGGATGAAGAGTTATAATCAAACAAAAACTTACTATTTATAGTAAAAATGAAATTAAAACAGGGAAACGACTGTCGATCCAGGGGTTTTTCGCAAGACATAGCTGGGTTGGTTGGCTAAAGTAGCTCGTTCTACCCCAAAATCATATATTTTACATCAGCTAACTCATTCCGGATTGTGAGATACGTCCGATCTAAGGTCCGACGGTCCGGATCACTTCTATTGTCGACCAGGCCTTTTCTGATCCATCTTGGCCATGAAACTGTCCGCGACCCGCTCTACATCATTAGGCCAAAAATCACAGGAAAAAAAAGCTATGGGCAAGATTTGGGCCAAATTTCCAACTTTCTAACTTGATCACTTTTGCATGTATAGGTTAATTTTTAGCATTTCTAGATGGACTACCAGTCCTTTCGCTCTGCACATATGAAAAAATGAGTGTTTTTTGGGCTTGACAAACGTGTGACTTACAAAATAATAATAATAATAATAATAATAATAATAATAATAAGCTTTGACTTACTCCGATTTCGTGTTACTGAATTCAGTTCATTTTGCATGCCCATTGCAACAAAAAATTTTACGCTTATAAAATGAGGACATAATGGTGCATTTGTTTAGCACATATGGAAATATGAATTTTTCTGGGTAAAAAAGCTTCGACCTACCAAAAACAAGAAAAAAAAAAAAAAAACCTATTGAGTAACCACAAAAAGATAAAAATAGGAAGATGTGAACAAGATTTGCGGCCAAATTTCCAACTTTCTAACTTGGTCACTTCTGCATGTTTATTGTAACATTATTATTATTATTTTGCACTTATAAATGGAGGACGACCAGGCCATTTGCTTTGGACATATGGGAAGAGAAAAAAAACCACCAACACTGCAGCAGAATCACAAAGTCAGTGGCAGAAGATTGGTTCATATCAGCCTGTATTGCTCCGTGACTCTGATTTCTGGCCCAACACCATATGTTTAATAAGTCCAATTTCACACACTTTAAATCTAAATCTCCCACTAAAAATTTGACAGTGTAAATGGAATGAGGAGGCACATGAACACTTTAAAATATTACCTAAACATATCTTAAGAGCATAAGAGAATTTAACATGCAACTTGCCATGATTTAAGGAGGGCCACTGAATCGATTCTAATATTCAAAGTTCATTGTGATGAAATTCCCTAATTATTTCCTGAATTTTTGTTTTATATTGACCTTTTATGAAACATACGTGATCCTAATTCGTCCTCCTCCTTGGCTCGAATCAATTCTTCAATTTTCTTTGAATTATTCATAATATTTTTCGAATTAATTTCTGAATTCTGAACTATTCATGATTCTTAATATTTCCCAAATTTGAGGGATTTATCTTTTGTTTCCACGTTGGCTTGTGGAGCCTTTTTGAGTTTTTTGAGCAATTTCGTTGATTAGCTTCAATTGTGGAATGCTTTTTGGCATGCCATGATTCGGCCTCAGAGAAAAAGGATGAGCTACTGTCAATGGAATGCTTTTGTGGCAGCCAATAATTGCCACGATTCAATTGTGGAATGCTTTTGTGGCATGCCATGACTAGTTCCTCCTCACCCCATGTGTCTTCTTTATCATAAATGGAAAACACATGATAGCAGAGTGCTTCACAGCCCTTAGGTTTATGGATCTTGGGTTTGGATGGGCAAAAGAGTGCCATGTAGATAAATGGGTCGAAGGTTATAGGCTCTTGATGGATATGGTTGATATTCTGTGGAGGAGGAACATCGTGTTTTGGAAGTGGGTTGTTGGTAACATTCGGGCACTTTTGAATAGTGGGTGCAGGTATTTTCTTGCTATCAATGAGGCCTTGGATTTCGTAATGGAGTCTCATGCAACGGTCGGCCATGTCCTTGGTGGTGAAAGGCAATGGGGTATATTTCTTACTTCATACAAAAATTATTTCAGTCATTTGTGTTGGTGTGTATGCAACTACGCATCAAGCTAAAACACTGTAAACACATGTAGCTTATTAATTATAGTATTAGTTTGAAGGATGCCTTGTATCGCTTAAATGTTAGTGAGAGCTTGAGTCGATATTTATCTTGATTCTCTTTCCTTATTGTCAATCCGTTTTGGGTTAAATATTTCAATGTGGTATCAGAGTCAAAGCCACAGTGTATTTCGGCCATGCCATACAGGGGTCACACCACCTGTTGCTAATTGCCAATGGATTTTGGGTTGGATGCTTTAATATGGTATTGGAGTTGAGAGTTATACTGTGTTTGTACTACAAGAAAGTGGCGAAATGCCGACCCTTGGGTTAACCCTTTGCTGGCGGCTGGTATAACCGGTTGCTGGCAAGGGGTGCCTTAAAACATTAAAAAAAAAAATCTACGCAATTTCCGTCTCATTTCACCCATCCCTCTCCCCGTCGCGCGCCGACTCTCTCTATCTCTATCTTTCTCTCTCTGCGCCTCTCCCTCTCCTCTCGATCTGCCACTCCCTCTCCCTCTCCCTCTCCCTCCTCTCCTTCTCTCTCTCTACGCCTCTCCCTCTCTCTCTACCTCTCTGCCTCTCTCTCTCTCTACGGTCGATCTACCTCTCGCCTCTCCCTCCCGCTTGATCTCTCTCTCTCGCTCTCCCTCTCCCTCTCTACTCTCGAATCCTCCCCTCTCCCTCTCCACTCGATCTACCGCTCCTTCACTCTCTCTGTCTCTCTCTCTCCCTCTTTTATTTTCTTCTTTTCTTTGGTTTAGCACATCAAGGAGCATTCTGCAACATCGTGTCTCTCTCTCTCTCTCTCTCTCTCTCGGCTCTCTCTCTCGCTCTCTCTCTCTCTCTCTCTTATATATTCATATCAATTTGGGCATTTTTTTAGCATTTTTTAGGAGCAATCGAATCGGAGGTCCTTGATCAAAATTTTGATTGTGACGAGTTGATTCTGAAATCCCTAATTGGATTTTGAGATTTCAATTCTGATATGGGAATTCTAAAATCCTCAATTACCGTATTTGGGAATCAAAATCCCCAATTGTAGATTTTGGAATCAATCTGAAATCCTAGTTTTCAAATTTCGGGATCGAAATGAAATCCCTAATTTTCTAATTCGGAATCAAAATCCGAAATCCCTAAATTTGATTTGGGGATTATAAATCGAAATCCTAAATTTCGATTTGGGGATCATAATCCGAAATCCTAATTTTCGATTTGGGGATCAAATCAAATCCCTAATTTTTGATTTGGGTAAATGAATTGAGTCCAATATTGTATTCGACAATATTATTCTCATGTTTTGCTCTTTTTTTTTTTTTTTTTGGGGGGGGGGGTGGTATTTGTTCCTTTCTTGGGGACTTGCATTACCAGGTGAGATACTGTTCCAAGTGTACATTTCATTAAAAAATTATATAATGTCTTTTGCCTTTTTGAAATATTGCACATCATAGTTTTGAGCATATGGTTGTGGGTATAGATGTATAGTGTTTTTATTTTTTTCTAAATCATTAATCTTTCTGGAATTTCTTCAAAATGCCATGTGCATCTTTCATATCTGAAGAACTTGAATTGATATTGTACTCTATGATCATCATACTTTTCCTGAAATTATGGAACGTTTGTACAATATTGATTGCCCTCTTGATTATATTGGTGCAATCGTCTCTTGCTTTAAACTGGGTTCTTGCATGCTCATAAGCTTTCATGGCATGTAGTAGAGTATTTCTAGGATTGAATGATGATATTGGACTTGCATTTGGCTTTCATCTTGTGTTTTAGTTAGTACTAGGAAAATAGGTTTTCTCATATTGCATTTGGCTTTCATCTTGGTGTTTTAGTTAGTAAATCAAAATTGCTTCTGGAAGGCAAGGAGCATTGTTTATGCCATAGTCAGCAAAACTCTATTGCAAAGTCGGTATTTTTGAAAAATTTATAATTTTTAAAATGTTTAAAACTAGTATCTTTTTTGGATGATGGGCAGAAAAATGAACTCTTTTTAGCAAATGAATCAAACACTTTTTTTAGTGTTTTTTTTTTTTTTTTTTTTTTTTTTTCGCAAAAACACTTTTGAGAGCAATTTAAAAGACACTAGATTTATAGAATCTTTAAAAAATGAAAAAAAAAAAAAAGAAAAAAAAAAGCTAGATTTATTATATATAACATAAAATATACAAAATTCAAGTGAGTAAAAAATTTCAATGGATGGTAACTAGCTAAGAATGATTGACCATCATTCAATTAAACGGATTGATGACTTGTACGCTAGTTTGGGCGGAAATAAGCCTTCAAAATATGTCAGCAAACAAAGTATGCTTTCATACTTTTCATCTTTGAAAAGAAGACCCATATTTTCGGTGAAAATTAATTCATAATTTACGTGTTCAGATTGTTCATTATTTAACATTAAAGATGATCCAAGTTGAAACAAGTATGCTTCCGGATTGACCACTATCATTTGGTTGATGTAATGTGTACATGAATTACAACTAACCCTGCATTGGAATATGAAGTAATGATGATAGTATCCGATATGCTAATTGAGAGCTTACCAAGTGTACTTTGTAGCTTCTTGCAGAGAAGGAGAGCTCAGATAAGATTGGGTTCAACAACTCGGGGATTCTTATGCTACAGGTTCTCACCATTTTTTAAAATAAAATTTTTTTGCTCTTTATTTCTTTATCTATTTTCTATACGAGTTAAGAATGATGGAACTCTGTTGCCTCCATTTTGTGCTTTTGATTTTGGATTAGTGCGAGTCATGCACAATGCACAACAAAAAATATCAAGTCGATAACTACTTTGATCCCCACTTGGTTGATATTTGGCATGGACATGTTGTCCCCCTCTTAGTCATACTTCTAGTGCTAGAGAGTCGTATGCAAAAAGTTTACATGTATACTAGCACCGAAATTGTCCAAGCTGAATTTACCATAGAAGAAATACGCATTGCATCGTGGTACTTCCGGCCTTGAAATTGATTTTGCAAAGTATATTTGTTCCGTTTGGAAATTTTTGGTGGGCAAATTAGACAGACTTCAATTACTTGCATGGTCACATGAATTATATCCTTATGTCATCACTTTTCACGTTTTGGATAAGTTACTTTTTCTACTTACAAGTGGTAGATAAGTGACTTATTTCGGATAAGTAAGTTTGGTTTATGATTAGTTATAAGCAAGCTGTTTTACTTAAGTACTTAATCACTTGAGTTAATTTTTTAGCTTTCTACTTTTCATAAGTTGCGGAATAAAGGCATTAGGAGAGACCAAAGAGAGGAGAAGCTGATAAGTAGGTTGTTTAAGTAGGTTCTTTATAAGTAGAAACTAAGATAAGTTACTTGTGGCATAAGTAACTTATCTTAAGCAACTTACAATCCAAAGTCATCGTGATTGATATGCCAGTTGGTCCACAGTCAGGGTAAAGGAGGGTTGATCGTTCTTTGAGAAATCATGAGATGATTCATAAAGCTTATCCAAATAAGCTGGGATGCTGTTTTTTTGATATTATGGTGCATTTGCCTAGTGTCCCATTTTTCGACAAAAGGGCCTTTTTAAAAGAGAAATAGTGCAAAATGAGTTGCATGTCACGGGTTATAAGGCCCTAGTTACCAAGTATGTTTGGTCGATGCTGCCGTGAATTCATCTTCTCCTTCCCTGTTGCCACGTCTTTGTGGCGAAAGATGTCATCTTCGGGATCGGTTTTGATGCTCTATAAAACTTGGATTTACTGTTGAGTTCTCGCGCAAAAGAAATCTCTTCTGTTGTGTGTTGGAGTCCCGAGGGATGCTCCGTCGTTGGCATATCCGAGTGGCTAGTTGAAATGCTTTGCTTGGTGCAAGCGATTTTATAAGCTTGATGGATGGTAGGGAATGTGGATAGCTCTTGTCTTCTTAGTTTTCATTTTATCCTGGGGCTGGTGGGCTTGATGGCTTGTGGCCTCTGTGTTTGGTGGTCTTGTGTGGTTGGTACCTAGTGTTCTTTGTGGAAGGTTGATGAGGCAATATGTGGTTGTATGGTAAGGTGGAAAGCTGGTGTGGCTGTAAATTTTTTTTTTTTTTTTTTTTATAGGGTAGTGTAGGATGTCTCAGTAGGTAGTGTCGGTAAAAAATTCACGATAACACCCATATGATAGGTGGGGCCCACCCAAAATGCTAGGTTGTAATTTTCTCTTGTCAATATAATTCGGTGGGGAATTCCACGCTTCTTAAAAAAAAAAAAAAAAAAAAAAAAAAAACCTTTTGTGCTAATCATCTAGAGGCCCCACATTTCAATGCTCCATAAATGGGGAACAAATCATTGTATGGTTGGATGAACCCACTTATCATCCATTTAGTTGACCCTTCTTTGTTGGACCATCTTATAAATTCACAATGATTGGATCGAGATATTCGATCATGGAATTTTCCCCTGTTGACCATTTTTGTTTTCAGCCATTGGTTTGAAGGCCTTCGATTGAATGGCTAGGATGATCTTGTCGTTTGACTTTTGAGCTGTGGTCATCCACATCGATTACTTCTACGAGAAGGATTTTTGGATCATCCAAACATACAGCTATGTGGGGCTCATCGATGTATAGTCCATTCAGAGGACTTGAAGGACTCCCCTGGCACAAATGTTCTTAATTTGAAATGACAAAGGATGACGCTACTGGATTTCTCTTACTAATACACCTTACTTTGTTTTAACTTATTTTGTTTAAGTGATAAAAAAAAAAATAAAGATGAATGTTAGATTCCTAGTGCAAATGCGATTCTAATTATATGCGTAATTCATGCTCAGTTTATGAGGCATTATTTGTATTATTTGGTTGCAACAATGGTAGCCTTTGTGAGCATCTTGAACATGATTGAATAGTCAAGTTGATCATTTTCAATAACCATCATCTGGCCTTAGGAAGACCCACTTGGGGTGATCTCAAAGCAATGGAACAGGCCCATTTTCTCCATTTTGTTGCATTCTCTATCTGATAACTCTTCACCTAGTGATCATCAGCTTCTCTAAGATCGACAAGGGAATTGCCAACATCATGGCCACAACCTCTGCTACAATCACAACAACTTGTATGCTCCTCTTTCTACTAAATTTCAAGCTATTTTTTCAAGAGGAAGATGTGCAGCACTCATGGATCCATAATTCAATTCTAGGCTTTGAAGATTAGCATATGATTTAGCATATACCTTCCATTAACAAAGGAAAATAATAGCATATGATTTAGCATATACCTTCCATTAACAAAGGAAAATAAAAAGATGTGTTGGCATTGAATTCATTACTCGCATCTTCTCTCCTTGTGAACTACATTGGCGAGACTTTTTTCCCCTTATCATTTTTGTTTCCCTATTACTTGAAGTTAATATAAGCATATGAATTTTAATTCTAGCTATATTTGTTGAGGATTTAACTCTCTTCACAATCTTTAGCATCTTGATAGGCAACTCTCAGTTCATTTTTCTGTTTGCATCCACTACCAAAAAACTGGGCAAAGCCGACGGACCTGAGGTAGTTTTGGCTACGGCTAAAATCCGTCGGCATCTCCGACGGCTAAAAGCCATCGGCGAAACCCATTAATCTGTCGTCCTAGCACATGTTTTGAATGGTGGACGTCCAACCGTCCAGCATATTCTCTTTTTGTGGTCCACCTAAGACTTAATTAGGGCTCGATTTTGGGGATCGATCCCAAAATGATGTGGAGAAATGGATGGATGGCATGGATGAAACATATCCATCATGGTGGGGCCCATAGATCCCTCCCATTTCCAAAGCTATTTTTACCGTTTTTTCCTCCTTTAAAAAACTGTGAGTTTTGTACAGAATGTAAAATGGTGGTGACTCGTTCTTCAAAATAGTAGCAATGATATAGAGTTATCCAGACCATTCAAATAATCTGTCTAGTTATAAAGGTTTAATATTTATAATTTTATTATATAATACATTTTAAATTTCCAGAAAAGGGTCCCTCTTGCATGTACGGTTATTATAAGTTGTTTGTTATAAACAATGGTAAACTAACACTTTTGATTTGAAATGTTCTTGTGATTTAGAAGAGGAATGCCAAAAACGGAGAGACGTTTCATTTTCGTCGCGCCCCGCAAACTCCCTCCTCTCTCGTCCCGTGCGCTTCTCCCGGCCCTCTCCCTTCCTCGATCTCTCTCTCCCATCTCGCTTGTCCGACCCTTTGGCTTCATCGATTTCTCTCCCTTCCTCTCCCTCCATCTCTCGATCTCCCTAATTTCCCTCCCTCTCCATTGACGTCTCTCCCGTTCGCTCTCTTCGAAGCAACCATTGATCGATCTCCCTCCAATAGCTGACGTGAATAGAAGAAATTAGGGCACACGAAAATGAAAGGTACTCTCTCTTTCTCTCTCATTTCCTCTTTTAATGGTCGAGAAATTGAAGCAACCATGGCGGTGGTGACCATATCTGTCATTGTCCATGGCCTCCTACTGTTTGAAGAAATGCTTCAACCAAGAGATTCTTGTTGAGGGCCTCTTTGGACAAGGGTGGCCAAGATGGATGGATTCCGATTGGTTAGCCCTGTCCTTTCTGTTTTGGGCAGCAGATGAAGCAGTATAAACCAACATCGGGTCCTTATATCACACCTCTTTGAGACCATGGGGTGTGAGTGTGTACGTGAGTGAATTGTCTACTTGGCCCATCGTACCAAACTGAATCAGATCCCACTGAGTCTTTTTGAAGAGTCGCATAACCCGTGTGAGTCTTAAAACCATGGGCTGACGAGTCTTCAACTATCCCTTTTTTCTTTTTCTTTGAAAAAAAAGTCTTAAGTACTTGTATCACACGCACTCACGTCTTTGCATAGTATCGGAGTGGCATAAGAATCTTGTGTTGCAGTTGTTTCTCTGTGTAGCTGTAATTCTTCATTAGGTAGTCGATGGTTTTTGTCTAGGCTTTTGATGCTTGTTTTGACCTTTCCTTGCCCAAAATCATGATGGTTCAGTTATCAGGTAGTCTAGGATTTATGGTACAAATGGATGATCAAGATAACTTCATCATGCTTTTGTTAGTGCCCATTTGTTTCTGACATTGTGGTCCACATGATAAGTAGCAAGCTTCTTTTTTGGGACATGGCATCTGCATTACAGGAGCCACTGGATAGATGGCTTGGATCTTATATCCATATTTTATTTTGGCAAATGCAGTGTGCGAGATGGGCTATGTACCTTAATCCAACCACCTTATGGAAAAAAGAAAGACCTCATTGTAAGTTAGCTAAAAGTATTAGAAATGGGATTTTTTGTCTGATTTGATAGTGGGGTTAACAAATACTGGGATGATTGAGGATGTTAAGATCAGTTAATGACGTGTCCCCACACAGTCGCTAAATTCCTGCAAAGTCTGATTCATTGCTTATGTGTACAAAGGGCAGTTTCTCATATTTGGCTTTACATAACTCGATAAGTTTGATTTGGGGATAGAAAATTAGAAATCTTTGATCTTTTCTTTAGTTTGGTAAATATAAAAGCAAATCGTGTTTGCTCCCTGAAGCTGAATGGTTTAATAGAAAGCAGTAAGAGCTTCAAGTAGTTACCAATAAGAGATTCTAGTAATTTTAACATGCACACAAAATTTTAATTATCTTTTATTTGCTGAGTATCTGAACTTTTTCTTTGCTTGTTGAGAGAAGGGAGCATGAATTGAATTTAAGAGAGGGTAATGACTGGGGAGTTCTCCACGAGGAAGAAGTTACAGAAGCAACTATAGTAGCCACGCTCACCATGGGATGGAAAAGCAAAGACACAAGGCCTTTAAAACAATGAATATTGATGGCGATTAACAGGCTTCCATTCTTTCTTTGTTAGGAATGGTGACGATTCTTGGTCACTAGAGACCAGTTCTGGGGTCTAGTAAATGCTCGTCTTGGTAAGTGGAAAATAAACTCCTTATTCAATGGTTCTATTCAAATACCTCCCAGATTTTCATGATTACCTTAACCTTATTGTTACTTCAAAACATTTCTCACTTCTTTTGTAAAAATGTAAAAATAGTTTGAGGATTTCATCCTAAATAAATTGAGCTAAGTTTTGTCTCTGCTGAATCTAATCTACATAATACTATTCAAATTGAGATAGGTCGGTCAGATGAAAGTGAATAAAATGGCTATCAGGTGCAACATATTAAAAAATCAACAAATATCTTTCTTTGCTTTTTTGTTTTGTTTTGTTTTGTATTTGTAGAAATTTTAGTGACAAGGCCAATTGTAGCTTTCATAAACTGAAAGTTTCCATCATTGGCATGGCATTCATAGACTACAATTCTAAGAATTGTATTTACTAATCATTGGAGAAAATGAAGAGCCTCATCTTAATTGCGAAAATTGTCTTCATTGATGATCAGTCTCGGTGAACATGGCATGTTGGTTATTGTCGTTTGGATTTTCCCACATTAAAGCTCAACGTTGTTGGTGGATGCCCATTTTCTTGTGGGGAGATCAGTTATTTCGAGAAAAGACTTCTTTCTGCAAGGTCAGTAGAAATAATAGATGATTGAGTCACATTTCAAAAATGTGGGTTTTAACGGATTACAACCACGGGCAAGGGAAGATGCTTGGCATTCCAAGAAACTCATATTTGGTCTTCCATTAAGGAATTTTGTTGCTTCTTGAAGCTTTCATGAGTCGACCATCTTCGTAGGTAATCTAAAATACCTCATTGTCATTCTAGTTTATAGATCTAATTTAGAAGTGAACTATTTGAAGACCATGTTGAATGCTTAGGCTATGTCTAGATCAACATCTCTATGAATGCTTTAAACCGTTATTCGGTTTTATGCTTCATCAAATATATTTATACAATAAAGGGAGCTGATCAAACTAGAAGGATGAAAAAAGTGATTGTCTGGCCTATTCTACAATCTTGTATGTTGTTTGTCAAACACCCTGAATAGCAAATGATCTTGGACTAGTTTTATTATTATTATTATTATTATTATTATTATTATTATTTTTTAATGTCCTGTATGTTGTTTGTCAAATGCATTGGAATAGGGAGCAATCTTGTGTCACATATGGCTTATATGCAAATGGACAATTTTGCACATTTGAGGTTCTTGCGGATTAATAGTGGCACCTCCAAGGTACTTTTAGATGTATCGTAACAAATCTAGGCTATGGTGTTTGTACACTTTTTCGTAGTTGCATGTGCGATGCTTGAAGGTTGAATGTTGCAAGCACACTTGCATCCTTTTAAATTTTTATAAGCTTACATTGAACCAGACTGGGAAACCATCACTCACAGCAATGGATGGCGAGATCCCCCCGCCTATGGATGGCGTATAAGCAATGAACTAATTTGAAAGTTGTTCACGGCACCGGAATTCCTGCTCTCAGGTGAGATCCCCCGCCTATGGATGGCGTATGCCTCAAAAATCTCCCCGACTGGATGATTCTAACCACAAAGTCTTTAAACTTCTTTTTTTTATGAAAGATGGCTAAGATTTGGTTTAAAAAAGAGAGGATGCTATTAACTATCTATCTGTAGATCCCCAACTGAAGGGTTAGTATCTCCAAATGTGGGTGATTTTTAGGGACAACTCCCATACATGTATCTCTAGAACCTATCAAAGTAGACCATGCAAGAAAATAGACTTCCAAGATGCAAACTCGCTCTTTTTCAAGTTTTCTTTTGCAATTCATTAGAACCTCCAGTATCATTGTTGCAGTTTGATTTATGCCGCATGAAGTGGTACCAGGAAGTAGATTGCCCTTGGTAAGAGTTCCATCATTAGAGGTAGTCTGGAAGGAATGGGATTACAGTTTCAGAAAATTCTTCTTGCAGCTCTTGCTAGTAGTTTGGAATATAAGGACTCCATTCAAGGTTATAAATATCAGGATCAGTCCACATCGCCCACCCCAAAATGATACGCCAATATGAATCAGACAGTATTGGTGCCCAAGGTATGAACCAGACCAAAGTGACAAAATCAGTGAACCCTCAACAGGTACATAATGGTTTGTAATACTAAGAAACTTTGTACCAAGTGATATTCTGCACTTCATAGTAATAACAACAAATTTCCAGCGTTTGAATCAAAACATGAGTTACAATGCCAGCCTATTTTACTTGGACATGGAAGCATTTGAATAGAAACATGAGTTACAATACCTGACCTACGTCACTTGAACATTGAACACCAAAATGGACCAAGCTTCCGACAAAGATATTAGGACTTCTGAACAACTCACATGTTTAAGTAGTTAAGAGTGTGTATGTGACCAAGTTTTAGCGATATGAAGAAAGATGAGGAAATGATAATGTTTCTCCTCTTTTTCCTTGCCGAGGACAAGAAAAGTCATGAGGATTAAACGCAAGTATGACACTTATTTGCAAAGTTTTCAGGTAGTGTAGAACCAACTACCATTCCGTAATGAGGCTAGGATCCTAGAACCATAGTACAGTCCAATCAAAACAGAGGCAAAACCATAATCATTCTCTATGTATAATTCTAAATTGTAATATGTAATTAGCAAACATCTTCATTTAGCAAGTTTTCACACTTTGAACTCTGCAAAGAAATCACAGTATGTGCATTCACATTTGCAAATGCATTATTAGAACCCATACATAATCAAACAGTGAAGCATTTTTTACTGCTTTGGATGGATCAACAAAGCCCGAAAAGTGTTTTGATTTGTATCGTTTTAAGCGTGTCCAGTCAAAGCGCATTTCACAGAAAATGCTTTGAGGCTAATTGCAAGAAAAGCAATGGCCAAAACACCGGGCCCGTGGCTTATGATCCTTATTTTCTTGTGCAAATTCCAGGTGTCGCTTGTATTGCCAATGTATCCCCAATATTTTTGACTTTGTAAATTCCAGGTATTGATCGGATTCATCTGCTAGACTTCTACCCGAGTCCACCTCAGCATGCCATGTGGATTTCAAGTGAGCAATATCCAAATCTAGTTATCTATAGTTATGAAGTTATACAAGCAATTGATCTCACCATGAAGATCACATCTTGAAAATCGGGACGATCCACTCATTAGATGGGCCACACCGTATGTTGAGTCAGAACATCGCTAACCATCTGTTTTGATGGCATGACCCGCTTGATGAGTGGATCAACCGATTTTTGCTTCAGTGTGACTTTCATGATGAGGCCTACCATTTGCATGCTTGTCCCATAGGTGACTCATTAGTAGGAAAGATGGAACTTATTTTTTCTAAGGTAGCATGTTGTTTCTGCATGTATGGTTGTCATGCACATAGAAAATGCTTGCAATGAATGTTTATGAGTACTAGGTGGCCTATTAATGAAAACAATGTCTCCGTCCATAAATAACGCCTGTTTATGATTTGACCAACTTTCAAATATGTATATCCTTTTGAACTTTAAAATATGTATGTCCTTTCAAGTCATTAGATTTTCCTAGATTTGGGGGGTTCCCGCACAGTGGCAGTTTGGTAATTTTGGAGTCCTTGGTTAGGGTTTGGGCTAAAAGTACGAGTGTTGGAGCCGACGCTTTCGGAGTCCGAACTCATTCTTTTGAAAAATAGAAAAATGGGAATATTAGTAAATATGAATTTTCTTGTTAAGAAGAAAATGGAAGATAGATTGAAAAAACATAAAAGAGAATTTTTTTTTCTTCTTCTTTTTTGATTCAAGAGAGAGATGGAGAGGTGAGAGTGGGGAAATCGAGGGAGAGTGGGGTAATGAAGTGACCGCATGAGATTTGAAAATAGCGAGTGTAGTTTGGTTTGAAAATGACATTTTGTATGCATGGCGTTGATTAATACACATCCATAATTAGATATTGGACTCTTCAATGGTTTCATTTCATTCAAGGACTGTTCAATGATTTCATTTCATTCAAGGACTGTTCAGATGATGATTTTGATTGAAATGCGATGTTACACTATTAGGCAGTGTTTATATGAACTTTTGAATTAAATTGCAATTAGTAGTCGAGTAGAGATTAAATGATCCAATTAGAATAGTCTTCCTCAGCATTCGTGATGAGGAAGTACACCCCAATTGTAGTTACAAGCCTTAATGTCCAATTGAAAATAATGTAATTGTAATTGGATAGTCCAGTAAATTCAAATTGGTCATTTCTACTTAACTGAATTAATGGTCGTAATTCAATTCGATAGTGCATCATAATGCGTACCCACAAGTATAATTTTGATTGGGTTTTCTTTCATGTGCTAATGGACTCCATTTTCTTCTTGTTTTTCTGCAGCTTGTTGGGTGGTTGGCCTCACTTTCATCGCCGCAGCTACACGGCCATAACTATAAGAAACATTGTAAAGACAGAAATGGTAGTGTTGAGCCAATGACAAAACCTTCACCATTTTCAAGCGTGGAGGTGTGGACTTGGATAGCCATTTTCATTTTATCATTTTCTCTCGCATTCTTGTCCCCAACAAGACTTGGGACGACCTGCAAGGACGCTGCTTCCTTTTTTACTTGCGCACATTGTCTTAGGATATATGGTCCGTTTCGGGTAATGCACTCCATCCATTTATCAAATAGGAGCAGACAACAACACAATTTGCATGTCGACAAAACCCAATTACATTCTTGGATTTGAAAATCGTTAATAAAATGTTGGGTCAATCAAGTTGAGTTCTCATGTTTTTGAACTATGATTATGAATACTAGGAAATGTTGGGTCCAGTCAACTTTTGAGAAGAAGGCAAGAAGTGACAACTTTGCTATTGCTTGTACCTTCTTCTCATGCACTATGCATTACCTTCTTCTCATGCCCTTTAGGTTGGCTTTTGTTTGATATTTTGTTTGATATTGGGAATTATATATTTTGTTTGATATTGTCATTTGGAAAAGAATTAGAAGAAATGTTCCTTTTTTGTGTTGAATTTGTGGAACCTCTTCTTTAAAGTGAAAAGGTTCCCTTAAATGATAAACACCCTTCAATAATGAGGTTGATCTACATACATCTTTTCTTCAAAAATATTGAGTTGTTAATTTTGTTATTCTTCAGGCATTCGATCAAGCACTTTAGGTTGTTTTCTTTCAGTCAACCTTTATGTAGAACCTTATATTTTATTTCTATATGTGAATATCATTTATTTAGGAGAGCATGTATAGTACTTCTCAGTGATGCTAAAAGAAAATCTAGTTGCCGATCCCTAGGCAGCATTGGGTCCATCTGATGAACAGGTCAACAGTTCTCCACACATGTGCCCAGTTGGTGTGTGTGGGGCACTTGGCTTGGGCATTTGGAGACGCACACAAGGAGAATTCCAAGACTTCTGTTAAAAAAAGATGGTGTCTTCTAAGATCGGAAGAATTCTAGACATTAATCTGAAAAACTTTTTACAGGTTGGTAGGTATGAAAACCCAGAGGAGTGTCCGTTCTTCTCTAATGATTTACCGTCCCCATTGGCTCCTCCTCTCGACCACGCACAGGTAAATTTCCGCTGCATTCAGCTAAAACTTTCCTCACGCCCCCCTATCCAAATCTCATTTGGTGCGAGTCCATCACAGGTGTTGTATCCTAAAGCTGCATCTATCAACATAAATAAGACCATATGGAATATGTACATCAACGAGCTGCTGCCGCTATTCACGGCCGAGGGTGATGATGGCAACTATGCGTCAACGGCAACGCGTGATCTCGCATGTTTGCAAGTAAGGATCGGTCGAATTCATCTTATGGGTAGTGCTGATTATATGTGCTAGTTACACAAATGGGACGATTTTGGTATTCGCAGGCTATCTCTAGAAGGATTCATTATGGAATGTATGTTGCCGAAATCAAATTCAGAGATTGCCCACAGGAGTATGGGCCTGTTGTCCGTGCTCAGGTCTGCACTTCTTTTCTATTTTGTGTTTTTTGAAGTGAAATGAATAGTTTGAAATTCAAGCTCAACTCGTATATTAGCTTTTCACCATTTGGAAAATGGGGGTTGGTCTTTAAATGTGCACATGCAGAGCTGTGCGGCAATCCAGACTGTCCAAGATGCTGACCCAACTGTACATATGAGCATAATCGAAAATTTGCTCTGAGAAGATAATATTAACCATCTGACTTTTCCCTTCGAATTTGGATCACTCACAATTGTTTTTGAATGATCCATTTGTTACCCACTAATTGTATGGTTAGGATTGCTTGATCAGTGTGAATTTTAGATATATGCTTCATTCATTGGATTAAGTATGTGCTCCATCCACAATGGGACTTAATTTAGATGGTCTGGATAACTGCACCTAAGCACCACTGTGAGAATGATGAGTTGTCACCATTTTTAAATGGTGCAAAATAAAATGCCATCTGACCCTTGGAAGATGGTATGGATGTTGATAAACAACTAGTTAGATGGTTTTTATTTCTACATTAAGCAGTCTTCTATGCTTTGTGTTGGTTCTTTTTTATGTGGAATGATCGGGAAGTATAGTGCAAATGAATTGTATAGGACACCTTGAGAATCCGATCGTTGGTCTGAACTGTCCATCTGGTAACTCTAACCATCCAATGGTTGGCCATTTTGCCATCTCTTTTCAAGTAATGAATTTGTTTTTAAGAACATCACATCAAACTGTTTAACGGGGCTCATTGGATGGATGGTCCAGGTTGATGATTGGACCATGGTTTTTTTTTTTTCAATGATATTTTTTGGCCTGTTGGTTGGATGGTTAGGATTATCCAGTCAGTGTGTTTTGGCAATGAATACGCAAAGATTGGGATAGTGAATCAATGGTCCATAAAGTTGATTGAACTGTCAATGAATCTCGTACGTACAACTGGTGTGCCCCACATAACAATTCACATGAACTGCACTGGTTCATTGCCATTCTAACTTCTCTGCAATAAAGCAATTTTATGTTTGGAGCCCATCATGAACGTCCACCTCTTTTGCTTTCTTATTTATTTCAGAACAGGGATGCTTTGATGAAAATGTTGACATTTGAGAAGGTGGAAGAAATGGTGAAGAGAAGGGTGGAGAAGAAGGCAAAGGTGTTTGGGTAGGAAGTGAGCCTCGACGACAAAGCCGATAAGGCCAAGTGCTTTTGAATCAGAAATGTGCACCTTAGCAGAGAGTTTTAAGTAGGTAAATTCAATGCTACTTAGATGAAAACAGGGTAGTTTTGTTAAACTTCTCTCTTGTTTCTTTTTTTTTTTTTTAAAGCATATATCCAATCCAAATATTTGGAATTTGATTTCCTTTTCTATTGTGTAGACTTACCTTCTTAAATAGGTTTGTTCGTTCAGAGCTTTGGAGAAATGGGTATATCTAGTTTTGGATATGTGCGTTGATTAATACACATCCATAACTAGATATACCAATTTCTCCAAAGCCCTAACGAATTAACTTAATTGAGAAGGAAAAGTCTACACAATAGAAAAGGAAGAAATCAAAATCAAATATATCATCCAAATTCTTTTTTTTTTTAATTAATGAGATCGCCGACGGATTTTAGCCGTCGAGAACACTGACGGATTTTAGCCACCGAGAACACTAACGAATTTTAGCCGCCGACAATACCGACGGTTTTTAGCCGCTGACAACACCGACGGTTTTTAGCCGCTGACAACACAGACGGTTTTTAGCCGCCGAGAACGCCGACGGTTTTTAGCCGCCGACAACGCCGACGGATTTTGGCCGCTGACAACGCCGACGGATTTGAGCGTCGGCGAGCAACGCCGACGCACCCTTTACCGACGGACCTTGCGACGGCTAAAAGCCGTCGGAGAAGGTCATTGCCGACGGTTTTTAGCCGTCGGCGTTGCCCTGTTTTTTGGTAGTGATCCATACATCGTCAAGAAGACGAAGCATTCTATAATTTTACTGAAGTGGTTTCTTATTATCTTTTTAAATGGAAATCTTCATGCTAATTCTTCAAGGAAATACATTAACCAATAATGGTTCATACTATCAGCCCTCCGCTTTGATACTCCATAAACGAGGTATTGTATGGTTGCGCAAGTAACAATTGTATCATCCATCTACTTGGTGCTCTTCTATGGGCCATTGTATAAATTCACATTGGTTGGACTTTGGTTGATCATTGACCTAACCATGTTTGTCGTCACCATTCTGTTTCAAGGCCATTGATCAGATGCTCAAGATCATCTTATCAATTTCAAAGTGCTTTGGATCATCCAAATATGTAGCCACATGGGCTTCATCCATGCATAGACCATGCAGTGGTCATCAATGAATCTATCAAAGATAGAACTTTGTTGTCTTGAATGGCATAAGGATGCATTAGCAAATGGATTTTTTAACTGGACACTTTGCTTTGTTCTCCACAACCTTGTTTCCTCAATTAAGAAAATAAAAAAGACTGTTAGCTTGCCAATTCCAAAGGTGCAATTTCTAATTTAATGTGTAATTTATACTATATGTATGATTATTTTTTTTCTATTTTATTTTATTGCAGGATTTGGTTGCTGCAATTGTAAAAACCATCATGGGTGAAATTAACATAGCCCCACCACCATGTATTTCTCAACTCCACATCTGTCCATCCATTTTATAGATCATTATAGGATATGAGCCCAAAAGAATGCAGATCCATAGCTCAAGTGGACCAGCCGTAGGAAAAGTAGGAATTAGATGACCACTGTGGAAAATTTATTAAGGCCGCAGAATGCTCTCATCAAGTTGATATTTGTGTCTTCTCAGTTACCTTATGAACATGTTATATGGCAAATAAACTCTACAGTTGACCTAAGAACATTTTAACATGGTTCATTCAATCCCCACTGTTTTTAGTGGTGTGATCAAATTGTAACTTGAATGTGCTTCAGTTTTAGGCTCATGCACTAAAATGATATGAAAACTTTTAATTTGAGTATAACTTTCGGTCCTTTTGAGTTGTAGAAGTCATGCCCAACATGAAAAATGGCTTAGAAAAGTTAGTAGAATAATATAGTTAGGCTAAATTGGATACTAACTATTTTTAGTGGAAAACCATAAGTCTAATAGGAGTGGAGGTCACCTATAAATAATAAGTTTATTATTTATAATAAGTCATGTTTTTAGGATGTTAGAGTTGAGTCTTTTAAGTCTAAAATTCTGTTCTAGTTTATTCCTTATTTAAAGAGTTATAATTTTATTTTATTTTTATCAACTAAATTATTTCAAATTTATTAGAAATTATTTTTAGTTTTATTTGCCATGAATTTGAAAAAGCTCTACCAGGAGTCCATACACAGAGTAGATATCCCATTAGGAAGACATTGATCGACCTCATCACGTCCCTCCACGTGTCAGCTTTGGATCAGCCTCATGTTCTAAAATAGAGTGTAATTAAAGCATTGATTTTAGGTATGTAATTTGTCTCGTCTAAAGTTAGCTATCATAATCAATGTATGGTATCATGGAATTCCAAAACTTGAATGTGCTTCATTTTAAACCTTCCTAGGCTCAGTGATGTTTATTTGTCATCCAACATGTTTATAAAATCACAGAGGTATAAATGATGGAAAAAAAAAAAACAAATATCAGATTATTTTAAACTTATGTGGCCATGGAGATTTTTTCAATTGATAGACATTCAATTCACACTGTTTCTTATAATGTGGCCTACTTAGAGCTTTGGATATTCTTCATTTTCTCCTTCAAGACCTAACATTACAGATATTTGTTACTCAAACAGAAGATCCTTTTGGTGTTGTTGTTACAACCCAGGTTGAAAATGTAAATTAAGATTCTTCTTTTGTGGGTCACAAATATCTGATGCGGTTGATGGGGAAGTCTGCAAGCTGGATGAAAAGTTCAAGGAAGGGAGTCATGTTCGAGTTTGTGTTCTTGGCTTTAGGCATCTATAAGGATCGACAATGGATGTTTTAAAGGTAACCTAATTTATTTTCCCCTAGAATAGCAAAAAGTGAGTTTGGTCCGGTCCCATCCACTATTGGTCCATTAGATCAGCAGTTTGGATTATCTACATGGACCCCACTTTTCCAAAATCAATGGTCATAGTATTACTCTAGAAAAAAGTTATATTTTTGTTTTTTTTTTTGTCTATTCTCTGACTTAGACCTAGAATCTCTTCTTTTTTGTTTTTGTGTGTGTATGTAGTGTTTCTAATTGTCTTACAAATTCTCTGCTTTTATCTTCAAACAGGTGACACTGGCACACTTCCTCTTCTCTGCCATTATTATATTATGTCAAGGTAAATTGAAGACAGATCTGTGTTTTACATGTCACAGCCACTCAGAACACAATGAAGGGTGATTTGGAGTGTGAGCTAATTTTAATTGCTAATTGGTTGGTATGGCCAATGCATAATAAGCCCACCAGATGAACGGTTTGGATCGTGGAATGGTGACGTAAAGCATTCTAAATTTTCCCTCGTTGAAACCCCGCTTAGCCAAAAATCAACGGAATTACCATTCTACATTTCCCATCTGGTGGGCCACACTGCGGATAGGTAACAGATCAGACCATCACTGCGTTTGATTGTTGGATCTATTAATATCTCACTGAACCAATTGCTGCATTTTATTTATAATCTGCTCGCACATCAACAATGGGATTCCATAACTCTCTTTTTCATGATTCATATACACTTGAACTTGTTTTCATCACTATTGATGTAAATAACTTCAGAGTCCAATATTGTATTCTGACAATATTATTCTCATGTTTTGCTCTTTTTTTTTTTCTTTTTTTTTGGTATTTGTTCCCTTTCTTCAGGGACTTGCATTACCAGGTGAGGTATTGTTCCAAGTGTACATTTCATTAAGAAATTATGTAATGTCTTTTGCCTTTTTGAAATCTAGCACATCATAGTTTTGAGCGTATGGTTGTGCGTATATAGATGTATAGTGTTTTATTTTTATTTTTATTTTTTAATTATTAATCTTTCTGGAATTTCTTTTAAATGCCATGTGCATCTTTCATATCTTAAGAATTTGAATTGATATTGTACTCTATGATCATCCTACTTTTCCTGAAATTACGGAACGTTTGTACTGTATTGATTGTACTCTAAGATCCAACGATTCCCACCCTCTCATGTTGCCGAAACTCGCGGGGATTTCACCAGAAAACCTGTTATGTGATAGATTGAGCATGTAGAGACCCTGCAGAAGACCCATCTCGCTTGGGATCTTCCCCTCTAAATAATTACTTGAGAGATCGATTCAAGTATGGTATGAAAAGACTAAGTCAAGCTCATGCTCCATCCCCTTGCTCATCATCTGCAATTCAATGCCCGCATACACAAGCACAATCATGTAACCAAGGAAGAATCCATCTTTGGGTTGGTGAGTTAATGTTTTGAGCCCACCTAAGTTTTTCGGGATCGCTACCTGTGAGTTGGTTGTTTGAAAAATCCATGAATTGGAGCTCTTGCAAATGGGTTATCGTTGGGACCAGATCATAGAAAGAATTTGATTTTAGCACGAGGATTATAAGATTTTGGAGCTCACCGATAAAGGAGGGGATCTTTCCTTCAAATTGGTTATTTCCCAAGTTCAAAATCTCCAAGTTTTTGAGGTGTTGGATGAAATTCAGAAAAGGGCCATTAAAATGGTTGTCATTTACTTGTAAAGAACTGAAATTTTCTGCAAACGCAAGTTCAATTGGGAGGCTTCCAGAGAGGTTGTTTGAAGCAAGGTTTAAAGAAATGAGAGATTTGCACTTTCCCAACCTGGAAGGGACTTTCCTAGATAAGCTATTATTTGAAAGATCAAGGTTCTTTAAAAGAACATTGTTCAATTGACAAAGGGAGCTCGGAATTGAACCGGAGAGTTTATTTCCCAAAAACGAAATGTATCTAGCATCGATAGTCTTTCCCGATTTGGGTTGGGATTTCACCGCCGAAATTGTTCGAGACGGTCGAGAATGTCGACGTTGTTGGGCAGCAGAGGAATTGGGCCTTGAAGGTTGTTGCTTGCTAACTTTAGCATTGGGAATAGGAGATTGAGATGTAGTTGAAGGGAAGGAGGGACAACACCTTGGAGGTTGTTGTGTGAGAGATCTAAGAAAGAGAGTTTGGGGAGTTGGAATATCCAAAAAGGGATTGTTCCAGTTAGGTTTTGTGTCCAGACAGTTGATCTTTGGGGTACCATTGCTGATGGGCCATGCCCCAAAAAATTCCTCCATAGGACAATCCTAACCTTTCAATTTGTGGCCTTCGATAGATAGATGGTTTTAAAAAGAGAGATAAACCATCTAACGAAAAGGGCCCACAATTGGTGCCTACAATCCTCCTATCTCAGATCTTTCGGTACATGGTCCATCCATGGTTACGAGTACATGCATACATTTCGGACATCGATCCATGGGCCTACTTTACAGATCGAAAAATAGAGCATTTTATGCACATCCCTGTGTAGATGATCACACCATAATTGTAAACTGATCGATGATCTTAACCATATCATATCGACTACTTTTTTTGTAATTCTCCATTAGATGACCATCAATTGTGTTTTTTTTTTTTTAAAAAAAAAAAACTAGATCAGTGAGATTGGGCTATTGCCCATCCACAATGGGCCCACGATTCGGATGGTTGGGATTGGCGTGCATCTAGTGGCACATAAACAATGGATGAGTTGCTGCAATTTAGCACAGTGGTGAATAATCATTGTAGTCTTGCACATTTGCAAATTTAGGGAGCTATAATGGCATGATATATAATTTTTTTGTCCAAGATTCTTTGGATGTAGAGCTTTATTTGTTTTGGTGACCGGCAAATGGCAATATTTTGTTTGCATTTATGGACAACTCGTGCATTTTTCCCTTTGTTCTTTATTTTCTCGTTTATACTTTAAGACATGAGCCAAACAAACCCTAAAGAAATCTATCCGTACTTGATGCATATGAAAACCACACTCCATTTGATATATCTTCCTTTATTTAAGCATTATAGATTTATAGAACCTAGTTAGGATTAGCTACTGCTAGAAATGGAAAATTATGAAAACTCAAACATATACTCTAGCCTAGAAGATTTAATAAACATACAAAGGATGATTCAGGTTGGACAAGTACAGAAACTTGTACTGCAAAAGAACTAGGTGAAATTCTTGGTAGTTTTCACTTATACTTTGCGTTATGACAAAAAAAATTAGTTTGTTTGATAATCCTTTTATTTTTATGTAATGTTATAATTCTTAAAGGCAAAGACATGATATTTTCTAAAATTCTCAAAGGCAGCATATGTCATAATTTATCATGAAGAAAACACATACTTGTATGACAAAATTTAAAGTTCAAACATCTGGTAAGAAAATTATTAGAAGTTACTTGAATTTTGAGATAGTTCATTGACATGAAATTCTCGAGTGAGTACAAACTTTCCTTTATCTATTCCTATTGGTAGCTACGCATTTATTTATTTATTTTAGTGTAATATTTTGTGTTCTTTAAATCGCTCTATAACTCGCAAGCATCATTGGTTGGCCTCGTCATACAGGTGTTATAGTTGGGATGGGATGAGAAAGATGCTTGTGTTGGTGATGAGACACAATCCAAGAGAGGTATTCTCACTTTGAAATATCCCATTGAGCATGGGACTGTAATTGGGATGACATGAAGAAGATCTCTAATCAATTGATTCCATTTTGAAAAAAAAATCCTTCCCTTCATCCTCGATTGATTTGCAAACTCATGCAAGTATTCAGACCATTATGACTGAATTACTATTCCCATGCAGTCCCACTGATAAATACATCTAGGTCATAGTTACTTGAAATCATGTTATTGTTGTGTCCTCATGCCTTGACCAGGGAAGCAAGTGGGATTTGCCGGATAGTGACCTGGTTGTTATGGTCCCTTCCTATGAACACTGCCGATATTCATGTGGCTCCACGTATCCAGTGTCTCATCTTTTGTGCAGGCAAGAATCGATATTTTCTGTTCTTTTTGTGCGGAGGTAAGAATCGATTTTTTTTTGTTTTTACTCGTATAGGGAGTGATCAACTGCTTCATGATTCTGTTTGGATTTGTTGATGATGTCCTTGATGTCCCATGGAGAATGTAAGTTCTGGTTTCATCCTATCTTGGCTTCCATATGTGCTTGAGAAGCTTGACTCAGTCTTTTTTCCCTTTGCCTGGGAACTTTACCTTAAATGATTTTGGACTATTCCTACTCTTATTTAACTGTGGAACAAAAAATTGGTTTTACCTCATTAGCAAGATGCCCTTGTTGGCTTTGCATATGCCTTTGGATATACAACAATAATCATACCAAAGCCCATTGTACCATACATTGGGTTTGCGTTTTGGATCTCGTGAAGCAGTTCTTGATTCAAGCTTGTACCATTTATGAACTTTTCTAGTAGCTGAAATTAATACAATGTGATGAGTATCTCTTTCTTTATTTTTGCTAGAATTGTTATGTAGTTATATGAACAATACGAAACACTAATTTACCATTTTCCCCCTCTTGATGGTTTTGATGGTCTTAGAGAGCATCTGCTACCTACCATTTATCCACCCTCTCTCTGGTCTAAAAGTAGATGCTTTTTTTTTTCCCTTTTTGGTCCATGGCTGATGTCACAATATGTTTGCTGCCTACTTTTAAAAGATTTACTTTCTCATATATTTATCTATGTATTTAATTTTGGAGAGTGAGCATTTCTCCTTTCTTTGTGATTGAAAAAAGGTCTGCATTTCCTTCTGCTGCCATTCCTTCCGAACTCCTTATTTCGAACTCGAGTTACTTGGAAATGATTTTTGTATTCTTATTTAAACATCTTAATATTGTGCCATGCACATATCTGTTGTATGTGGCTACTGACACAAGCCAGCATGGCGGAAGCCTTTGTGAGGCGGCATTGCTTGTCACCGAGAGGAGAGCAAAGTGGAGTGAGATGCAAGAAAGGGGAGGTCCGAGATTTTATACGGTAAGGAATCGATTGAGGTCTCCACCCATCTGCTTGCCCTTGCAACCATTGTAGTGGAATAGGGGCGTAAGACATGGAGTTCACGTAAGTCGCCTGTGATCTCTATTTATCCATGTCCCTATTTCATCTCCTAATTTAGAGAACATTCATGTCATTTAGGTGGGAAAAATAGCTTAAAATGACGGCCACCAGTTGATACTTCTCCACCATCTAAATTGCCAACCTGCATAACCCGGACATATAATGAGCAGATGATGGTAACCATCTAATTTCACCCTACTGAATTTGGACCACTCACTTTTCTACTTCTCACTAATCAAAATGATAGCCACTAGTTGGACAATTGGGATTACATGGTCAATGATGTCCCCCACAATTTGGATGGTTTGGATAACCTTACATGTCAACAAAGTGGGTGTTTTTTATTTTCCCATTTTCATTAGTAGCCATCTTTTTCTTTGTTCTTTGTTCTTACGCTGGCACAAGTACGCAGAAAGGACCCAACGAGGTTTGGGCGAATGGTCTTCACCATAAGTTTGCTTCCTATAGGTAAGATTTGTTGTTGTTCTCCTTTTTGTCTCTATTGCATTATTGAATTTGAGTTGTATTCCTTTTTTTTTTTTTTTTTTTTTTTTTTGCATGGCATTTTGAAGTTGTTCTAATGGTTGTTTATTATTATTAATATTATGGACTTCTAGTGGGGAACTTTTAGTAATTGATCAGGTTGGTTAATGGTGCTACTTCTTTATTTAAGTAGGAAACTATGCTTATCATGATATTTTTGTTGGGTTGATACTCATTTTTAGGATTTGTATTATGCTCATGAGTTTCTTCTCTTTTGAGTCGTCCATTGAGAATTCATGTTCAAAATACACCTTTAGTAGTGTCCAAGCATTTATTTGTGTGTTTCACGTTTAAATTGATAAAAAGAAGGAAATCATAATTTGAAGTTGAAATCTTTTTGAAGGTTTGGGGCCTCTTGATCTATGAAAGGAAATGCACATCTTATTTCTTTAATGTGAATAGTGGAAGTCTCAATTGCTCATCAATACAACTTTTGTGAAATTTCCATTCTTTATAGTGTTATTAACTTATTATAGTCATTTTTTGTGATTACCATTCTAATTTACACTTCCTTTTTTCTATTTGCATTTTTTTCCTTTTCTTTTATGATCCCTTTCAGCCAGATCATAAGCTTTGCATAGGTTTGGATAATGGCCTCCTGAAGGATGTATTTGGCTTGTCAGACCCGGCATCCGACCCATATTGATTGGTAATGCTCTCTCTCTCTCTCTCTCTCTCTCTCTCTCTCTCTCTCCGAAATGTAAACAGACCGGATTTTTTTCAGTGTCTGAAATGTTTACATTTCAAAAAGAAGAAGAAAAGATTGTTGTGTGTATCTTTTCGTGTCTCATTAGCATCTAAATATGGGGAGTTTTGGTCCATCATTGTTTGATGACTCAAAAAATTCATGGTCTTCAAGACTCAATAGAACTTAAACTACTCCACTTTTCTGGATGGCAAATAAACATCATGTGCCCTATGAATGTTTCAATAGTGGGAATCAGTTTATTTTTGGGTCCAGCCCATTTGTCACCCATTTATACAGATTTATGCAGATTGACTTATTGTTGGGTTGGGCTTAGTGAACCGTCTGGACAACTCGATCCACTAGCACTCCTATGTGAGGGGGCTATGATCTGGTGATTCATTCCAACAAGTTAATTCGATGGGCATGCTAAAAAAAAACCTCACAGATCAAGATCCTGCATCCAACAAGGAATAGAAGCTAACCTTCTTTGCAGTCCTGGGAGTTGTTTCTCTCTCTCTCTCAACAATGTAGAAGGCTAGAGTTGCTAGACGCTCTTATTTGTTATTTTACTTTCTCCAGGCCATCGACGTTAGGGATGTGTTAGCAAAATATATCTATGCTAGCTTGTTTGACTGGCTTGTTGTAACGCCCTGGAATTCGGGGGTCGAGTATGAACTCAACTCCAGAGTTCCAACGCATCACTTATGCAACATACACAATGATGGTTAAATGTTGTCTGAGTTAGAGCAATAAACATGAATGAGATTATACCAAAACAGTAATTCATACTCCAGTTCAATTGTATAAAGGCAAGCGGAAGACTGAAATTGTATATTTAAAGTATGTAAAGAACAAAATCTTTATGAACACCTGAGTATGAACACTAACTGAGTATCCATATACATATACTGTTTCTGAATCAAAATCAAAATACAATCTAAAAGATGAGTCCTGAAGTCCCTGCGATGCAGTCGGCCTAAGCATAGCCGTCAGAGTACTGCATAAATGAGAACTCATCCTGGTTCTCGTCGAAATCGGGCTCCGGCTCCTGAACCGACGCGCTGCCTATACCTGTGACAGAGTCTGATTGGTGTTACAAACATCGTCCCGTAACGTGGGAGTGAGTAGCTAACTCAGTGGAACAATAAGGCATAGGTTAACATGTTATCAACTTAATCAAGCAGTAATGATAAAGCGGTACAATCAAACAAGTTTAACTACTCTTGTTAAATGCAAGTATGAAATGACATGATGATGTATACCCTTGTCAAACCACCCTCGTACGACAACATCTTACGTTCGCGAATACATAACTCCCTCAGTGCTCCACATCTACTAGGCACATGCGGTGCAATGATGCGCATGATTTCTGAGTTGTTATTAGTCCATTTCAAATAGCAGTATTGGGAAACTAAGGTACCTCCCTTGTATCATTCCCAAACATGATCCATTCTAGGGTCGTCAGTCCTAGTTAATCTCATACGATATTATGGTTTGAGAGGCGTAGCGAAGGCATCACAAAGGGCTCGTCACCCGTCAGCACGGATACAGATCTCACCGTATGCGGCTCAATTGTTAACCGTCAGCTCGAGTACAGGTCTCACCGTACTCGGCTCAATCACTAGCCGTCAGCTCGAGTACAGGTCTCACCGTACTCGGCTCAACTCATACTCTAGTTGCTGTGAAAGACTCGTCGCCAATCACAGACCTTGGAGTATACTCGAAGATACTACAGAGGACTCGTCGCCCGTCAGCACGAGTACAGGTCTCACCGTACTCGGCTCTCGCCGTAAGTATCGACAGCTCGAATACAGTGTCCCATACCACCGTATTCGGCTCACGAGTTTGGGTTGCTCAATGGTCACTACGGGGAGGCACATGGCCCCAGCATAGGCCGACAGCTCGGCCACGGTGTCCCATACCACCATGTCCGGCTCATGAGTCTTAGCGGATCGAGGTACCATGGTTAACGGGATTGCCACTGGTAAGTTTGGTACCCTAGGTTCAAACAGTAATGACCAAACATGGTGAACACATATTCGACATATCGGGTTACTTGACGAGCCTGACTAGCTCGAGCGCACAACAAGTTGGGTGATATGAAGTGCAAAAGCACTCCGTGTGGCCAACCATTATCGCCAACCGAAGTACGACTCGGGTTCGTCAGACACATCCCTTGTGGCGACATGATTCTCAGCCACAATCTCAAGTCTGGTACCGAATGTTTGGACTATAGATATGGTCCTAAACTCAAACAGTTCTCATCAATAGCATGTGGAGTTAAGCATGATAAATAAAGTAACACAAACATGTTAGGAGGCATGTCATAAAGCATGTTATAAAGCATGATATAAAGCATGTTATAAAGTATGTAATAGAGCACTATACAGATAGGGATACAAACACATATACATCATATGTGAGTGGTTGAAGTAAATAACCACATGGAGGAAATCCTACATGTCTCTAAGGTAGTCGAGAATTCCATCTCAGCACCGACCTACGGTGCAAACATCCAAGCATTTGCTCTCACAAGTATTTACACAAACATTTGGAGTACGCTATTTCAACATACATGACGTATGTTAGTAAAACATGTATTAGGGCTATTCTTTTGCCAAGCTAGCATTTTATCCGCGTATATCGTAATCATACAGCAAATAATCATGACAATTGCGTTTCCAAAATTTACACATATACGGTATTTCTAGAATACACAATTTCAACACACATAGTATTTACAAGCGAACATGTATTACGGCGATTCTTTTCGCCAAGCAATTAATTTATACGCATATAATATATTTATACAATAATTAATCATGACAAACACATCGCTAAAATATACCCGTATACGGTACTTCTTACAATACCATATTTCTACATACATGGCGTATATTAGTAAACATGTATTTAGACGAACCCTTTCGCCAAATGAGTATTTTATCCATACATCATATATCCATACGACAAATAAACATGTCAAACACATTTCCATAAAAAATACGTATACGGTATTTTATACAAATACCTAGAGTATGTGAAATTCCAAATTCTACAATTCTAATCGAAACAGAAAACGAAAAGCACTTTGTACATGTGCAATTGCATGCAGATCATGAATCTACCATTAACTGACATTGAAAGCGTTGAAAACCGCAACTTATACACCTAAAGTCCTCACCTTGTCTCTTAGAATCTCAACGAATCAGCAAGGTTGGATGAGCTTCCGTATTCGGGAGTTTTTTAGCCTAAGGAGTGAAATCGGTTAGCTATTTCACTACCTATAGCCTATACACTTCAAATCATACCTAGGGTTAGGGTTTCTCACCTTAAAACGGAGTTGATATCGCCGGGAAAGCGCCTGGAAAGAGGCGGTGCAGGCCGTGCAATGATTGAAAGCAATAGGAGGAAGGTGCTCCCACAAATCCCAAGTCTTCTCTCTCTTTTCTCTCACTCTCAGTAGGGTTTTATCTCAAATTCGTATGGCTATGAGAGGGGCTGTTCTAAGGCCCTTTTATAGCCTAAAACCTCCCCAAAATAGACTCAGGTTCAAGGGTTACTGCTATTATAAGCATTTCGGCGATGTTCCAGCTCAAAAGAGTGTTTTCGGTGGCCCCCTTGAGCCAAACGTCGACTTAAGCTCACCACTCATGGATCCACGTGGGATTATGTTTTCAACTCGATCGGATTCCCGGATCACACGTGGCGGACCGCTTCGGATTCAACGTCGGTGGGCCACGATCCGAAATTCCAAGTACATGTAAATGTTTCGAAATTTTTTCTCGATCCGAGGGTGTAATTTGGTCCGATTTCGATGGTCAAGTTGCTTAATACGATCCGCAACCGAATGGTGCCAGATCACTATTCCGGATATTTATTTTGTAAAGGAAAGAGTGATTTTCACACTCCCTCACTCGACTCAAGCGAATAGCCATGGGACATCGACCTGGACCTGATTTCGAGATGGTTATCGAGCCCAGCGAGGCGGTCCTAAGTCCTTAACTTTGCGTTAATCGGATTTTTGATGTGCGGTCTAGACCTAATACGAAGTTTCAAGTCATTCCCGAGAATAGCCGGGTAATGAGTTTGATCCTAATCTTTAGAGTAACCTAGCGTCAATGATTCTACAAGTTTTGGGTCTTGCAGATCGTATTTAAAGCGATCCCAACAGATTTCATGGCTAATCGAGTTTAGCACTTAGTTAACTTTGTTAAATTTCTAAAGGATTTAATCCTAATTGATTTCTGGTCGAGGTGGTACTCGAGCCAAAGTACGGAAATTTACGGGTCGTTACAATTGTGGAATAAATCAACAAGTCTCTAGAAGTAGGCAGCGTACTGGGAGATTCATAAGCATCCTAGACATCTACATATTTGAATCTTTTCATGTATGTCTTTTGTGCTGATTATGCAATGTTATTTATTTCCCTGGTGTTTCCATTTCTAACATTTCTTTTTTGCTCATCTCTAGAAGAACAAGTTTGAAAAGTTTTGTATAAACTATGCAAATGAGAGATTGCAACAACACTTCAGTCGGCATCTGTTTTAAATTTCTTTGATTCCTTCAAGTCTGTTTAAATTGACACTTCAGGTACGTTTAAATTGACACTTCGTTCACCTCTAGCACCAACCATCTTAACTATCCTTCGACCACAATCATTGGATGCTTACTCTGCAACATGACCCAGAAGAAAAGCCAACATCTTTGAAGCAAGCCACCTTTGAAACACTTGGTTATGTCTGTGAGGAGGTATCTTCACAAGACCTCAAACAAGATCAGGTGAAGTCTATGAGGAGATTTGATCTTTAAGTGGACCTCAGTTTGTAATGATCCATAACTCTTACAACAAACCTAGCATAGATTTGAGATAGACTCATTAATGAAATACACATTTTTTTTTTCAGTTTTTTTTTACATATAATTAATTATAAATTAATCACAATTATTTATTTTAAAAATTTCTCATTATAAGATGTTTTCAGGTTATAACATCCGTATCAAACTGGTTTGTGGGTATATTTGACTTCTTTGTGGATTTTATTACTAAAGAGAAGGTCTCAAGTCCAACTGGTTGGACCACAAGTAATTTGTACCTTAAATTATTGTTGGGTTGTTGCACTTAGTAAGTTATCTGTTCAATCAGGGTGAGGTTCATGATGCGAGCAAGAAAATCGAGCTAGACCTTCTCAAGGGACCACAAGTAATCAGATTTTGTTACTTCGCTTGTATCTTCCTTGAATTAGTTTCCCCCTCATACTTGTCTTTTAATTTCTGGTTAAAAGACAACCAACTTGGCCTTTAAGACAATGTGAAACTGATTTTTTGAACCCCCACTCAAGAAAGCCATGCATTTACCGTGGCTACGGTACCAATGGCTACGGTCGAACTTTGGGCATAGTCATCTTTAGCTACGGATTTTATCCGTAGCTTTGACCATTTTATGCAACAAAATCGACGATTTAGCGGCGTCCATCACAATCATGTCAAGTAAATGTCTGGCCGTCAGAAAGCCTTTACCGACTGAGGCTTTACTGGGCTGTTAGCTAACCGCAGGCAAAGGCTTTGCCAGCAGTTTTCTTGGCTTTTGCCGGCGGTTTTGACCGCCGGTAAAGGCTAGTTTTCTTGTAGTGTTGCCCCATTAGGGATCACATAACCCGTTTGTTACCTCCACACTGACCCGCATAATATCTCCACCTAGAATCCATATCCTCTGCTTGCCACAAGTAGGAAAATCATGTTTTCCTGCATCTTGATTGGTCTACAATGAAAATACAAATTTTAGATTTTTCATCAAGTTTTTAACGCTTTTGAGATGGAATATGAACATAACAAATGCGACCGGAAATTTTGAGATGTTTTTCAGAAGGCTTATGACCTGACCATGCTTCAATCGGTGTTTTGTCATCCACAACTTTTGTAGGACTCCGATTAAACAAGTAAACACAGCTTCAGCCCAAAAAGTATTTGGGATGCCTTTCTCCTTCAACATAGAACAACTATTTCAACAATTGTTCCATTCTTCCGTTTGCACGCAACGTTTCTTTGAGGTGTGTAAACAAATGATCAGTTGCCTCTCGATTCCTTCTTCACAATATGTGATCTCAAATTCCTTAGAGACATACTCGCCGCCACGATCACTTTTCAACATCTTGATTTTGAGACCACTTTGTCTCTCAACTTGTGATTTGAATCCCTTAAAGATCGAAAGAGCTTCTGACTTTTGCTTTATGAAGTACACCTACATCATTCTTGTATAATTATCAACAAAGATGATAAAATACAAGCTTCCACTAAGTGATGGAGTTTGCATTTTTCTACAAATATCAGTGTGGATCAACTCCAAGGGCGCCTTTGCTCTCCACGTGCTTCTTGAGAAAGGTGCACGATGATGCTTTCCCAATGCACAACCCGAGCAAATGTCATTTTTAAGTTCGAAAAGTAAACCATCTACCAGATTTTTCTGATCCATAAACTTCAACCCATGAAAGCTCAAATGCCCCAGTCTTTTATGCCAAAGCCAAGATTCATCAAGTGTCTCGGCTTTCCGTGCACAATCGATCGAATATCGCAACTTAATAGGAAAATTATGATTTTTCTCCATATTCACCTTAACGATTACTTGATTTGTACCATTCTTGTCATAGATAATGCAAGAATCATTTTTGAAGAATATAGAGTGCCCATTTTGAACAAGTTGCCCAACACTTATCAAGTTTTGATCCAAGTTAGGAACAAATAAAACATGTTTTATATACTTGACCACTTTCTTGGTTTCAATGGCAATTGTCTCCTTTCCATTTGCTTTCACAATAACACCATTTCCCAAATGGACTTGAGATCTGATAGATGAGTCGATATTTGTGAATATCCGATCATCACCTGTCATATGATTGCTGCATCCATTGTCCAAGTACCATATGTCTTCAGTTTGAGTGAGTGAGTACTGACATGCAAAAAACATGTTTTCTTAAACTTTTTCTTCAAAAAAGTTTGCAGCATGCTGATTATCCTTGAAACGACAATCCTTCTTTATGAGTCCAAACTTTTTACAGTTAAAACACTGACGTTTGCCTCGATTCCAACACTCACTTTCAATATGGCTAGACTTTTTGCAAAAGTCGCAGGTAAGATTTGAATTTTTACCTTTGTTTCGATTTTGCCATTTCCCTTTCATCGATTTTCCACCTTTTTTTGTAATTGCCTTCATTCTTTAGGGACCAACTTGTGTCTTCTCGGAAGAACTTTGTGAACCAATTGAAAGTTTTGTTTGAAACGCACTTTCAATTGATTTTTCTTCACGCCTCAACAATCTTTGCTCATGTGATTCTAAAGAGCCCATCAACTCAACCAATGATAAGGTTGAAAGACCCTTAAATTCCTCTATTGCGGCAACAACAACATCATATTTTGCAGAGAGGCTTATTAAAAGCTTCTGAACCACCTTTTCATCAGAAATAGAATCTCCATAGATCCTAATCTGATTCACTACTTCAATCACTCCTGAAAGATAATATTTCATATTTTCTGAGTCTTTCATTTTCAGATTTTCATACTCCCTCCGTAGAGTTTGTAACTTGATGGCAATCACTTTGACGTACCTTTGAACTCCTGTTGTAAAGTGTCCCAAGCTTGCTTTGTAGTTTGAGATAGAATGATTCTAGAGAAGATAGAATCAGAGAGTACTTTGTTGGATGAAGAAGAGGGCCTTCACATCTTTCTTCTTATTCTCCTTCAGTTGTTCTTGTTGTATGGCTGAGAGAGATGTGAGATTAGTTGTAGTTAGATAACCGGTTTCAACAATCTCCCATAGCCCTTGAGATTGGAACAGGTCTTCATTTTGATGCTCCAATGATCAAAGTTCTCCCCTCCAAAAATGGGAATTGCGGGATGAATTGTTGTATCATTCGTTGTCATCGATTCTACTTCTTTAGAAGTTTCTAACACCTAGTCAAGACCCAAAACTAAGCTCTGATATCACTTTGTAGGCTATTGTAGCCTTTTTACTTAGAAAAAATAACTTAGGAATAGGAGAATAATGATATTTTTTGTATGGCTGCTTCATACTTGAAAATGAAATCCATACACATATTTATAGGCTTTTGGATACATTCAACAAATAAAAGCTATTTAATAGATGCATTAAAAAAAAATAAAAAAATAAAAAAATACTAAGGGACATGTGACTCTTCAACAAAGAGACATGAACCTTTTCACAAAATTCTAAGCATGAATACATGCATATATTAACAAATACATGTATTCCAAAAGATACATGTACTAGAACAAATACATGTATCTCTCTTCAAGTGCATTAATTCAACAATTCCTGCTTAACTAGGAATGCAATAACACCACTATATAAAACACAAGGTGAAAAGTTACAAGCCACAAACAAACACTGTTATAAGTAAACATAGCAACAGGACATGGACCTATAGCTTCCACTAGAAAACAACACAACACAAACACGATTGATATTATTTTATGTTAAATCATCAATCGCCATTCACTAGTGGAAGTGCATCTACACTTAGCAACACGACCCAACACACACCCCAACCAAAATACCAACCGGAATGCAATAACACCCATTACAGCAAGGGTCGTTCAGGATATTGCATGAGGAACCGGACAACCATCATTCCTGTGGAGTCCACCTTCCAGCATTATCCTTGACAGGGAGTTCCTCTGTTAGTAACCCCATTGCCATTCTGACAATGGCAAAGGCAGATGGAGCAAAGCTAGCCACAAGCACCATGGCCACCAACATGAGCAAATTAAGTAACCTTCTTACTCTCCATCCCTACCATTCTCTCTTGCTTACTTCAGAATGTATGTTGTATGCCTCTCCCTCAACTCCTTTTTAGAACAAGCGACAAAAAATGAGGCAGATCTAAAACTCAAGTGGGCCAAACAAGAGCGAAAATTGGGGAAAGAGTTTTCTATTATTGAAACCTTTTTGGACTCCACCTTGGTGTTTATATGGCATCCAAACCGTTTATAAGGTCATTCCCACTGAGATGAACTGAAATCAAAAAAAAACTTAGCTTGATATGAAGCTTTTGTGGCTGCATGAATGTGTCAACGTGGTCACTAAACCCCAAAAACTCATATTTCCTCATATAGTCTACGCAAACGCACCATTTTGTCCTCTATTTATCAGCGCCAAAATAAAATAATAAAATTTAAAAAAAAAAATCTGTTACAACAAGCATGTAAAAAAGACTGAATTTGTATGGAATTCCCCGCATCTATTCCGGCCCTAATTTTAATGTTAGAGTTATTAACTTGATGAATTCGGTGTGCATGGTCCGAATACTTGAAACTAGCGAGTTACCTAAACCTTAACTCCACTTAAGGAAACTAAATTAGGAAGGGTGTTCAAAGAGAAATAGTAAAACTTAGGGCTAAATTGAAGTATTTTGAGGTGCTTGAATGAATAAAATCATGGGAATTAGGGGTATGGAGAAATTCTATCAAAACTGAGGAACTAAGTGCAATTTTTAAAGAATTATAACATTTGGGCTTTTATGGGTAGCCCATTGGAGAGCCTTAGGCCTTAGAGGCCCAACCCATAAGAGAAAGCAAGAGGTGGAAGGTGGAAGCTAGAGGTAGAAAGTGGAAGCAAGAGCTGGAAGAGGAGGTAGTTTGCTAAGTGATATTAGGTGAAATAAAAGAAGGAAAATCAAGAAAATTAAAGAGAGAGTTCTAGAGTTTGGGAGGAAGAAGAAGACCTAAAAAGGAGTTTTGAAGGCTTTCATGCTTGATAAATTCAGCCAAACAGGTTACTAACCTAAAACTTGAGAGGAAGCAAGACTGAGTGAAAGATACCTTGTTTCAACACTGAGGTATTGGTAGTGGGGTTGGCTAACAGTGAAGTGTGAACTGACAGTGGGGTGTACTAACAAGCTAACAAAAAAAGAAAAAAAGATTACTAACCTAAAACTTGGAAATTTGGTAGCTTCTGTGTGCCCTGTTGTTGCACATATAACTAGACATGGGAGTTGAATAAAGTCGTGAAATTTGGTGAGTGTCAAGTACACTCATACAGATTCTATTATGGAGAAAATCATGAATTTTAGTTGGTCCGAATATAGCAATGGGAAAATAAACCAATAAAAATATTATTTATTTATTTATTAAACTCACACACAACCACTGTGATGAAGGCGGGATTTGATCCTGGGTCTCTAACACAACTTCCTAGAGACAAGTTATTGGAGGGAACACTACTAAATTTTATGTACATTGTCTTGTCCTCAACCTGAAGCAATTAAAAAATATCTTAGAATGTATCGCTTCCAAACCATAAAGAAATATTGGATAAGAAAAAAGAAATTTTACACAAATACCATCAAAAAAGCAAAACCCTAGAAATCTCAACTCACTCAAAAGGCTTACTTAAAAATTGATCTGGGTTGGGATGATTTTTGGAGATCCTCAACTGGATCCATTTGCAATCCTCCATTTGGGAACAGTTAAATAACCTATGATCCCACTATTATGTGTAACACCCTGAACTTTACAATAATCGAGTATTGAAAGTTCTTAACTGTTACCATGAAATTTAACTTATTAGTTACATGTGTACGATATCAATCTAGCTATCCTAACCTTACATCCATTCTCCAACACGAATCTGACCATTGAGAATAATCTCCATTCATAAATCATGTCATCTGATCATTCATTTTGAGATAGGATAATCATATACCCAAGCATTCTCACTTGTTCACATAACCAACCATTTAATCAACTATTCATCGCTAAGTAAAGATTTCTGACCGTCTACTCGGAGTTTGGACAGCCTAATCATAGTAAACTAGCTACTTGATCTTAGCATCCACTCGTACATATATCGAATTGAGATTCTGATCCGTTCATCTTATTTATCATCTATGAATATACTTAATCCACCATTAAAACTACAATTTGAGAAACTTACACATGTGAACAAATCACTTGAATCTAACGGTGTACATGTTCTACCTCTTGATCACTCCAAAAACCCACTTGTGATTATCCGTTTACAAAACTGACCATACACCCAATTACATACATGATTAAAGTACTAACCATCAAGTTTTTCTATTTTTAACATGTCATCTGACCATTCATTATGTTGGTTGACACATGTACATTCCTATAATTAATTTAGTGAATAATTCTTTATTCATAATGATTTAGATATAATTTATTTTGTAAGAATTACTTAGAAATATGCTATAACTACATAGAACCATTAGATTTTTAAAAACTCTTAAATCAACAATGATTACGAAAATGCCATTAACCTAGACCATTGAATTCAAAATCACATGGTTTCATGATTCGTTTGAGGTCGAATTTCATACCATGCCTATATATTATAAATTAACCACACATGTCAAATTTCAGCCATTAGATCATTGTAAAAGTAGCATAATCGACAAATCAGCTTCTTAATCATTAATTTTGGTATCTATTAATTGAGGAAACCTTGTTGGTAGTCATAGTAGGATATTTCCATTCATATGAATGACTTGAATCGCCCATCATATGGACCAAGTGTGAAATATGAAGACCCTGCTTTGGTAGACTTTTACTTAGTACGATAAGAGAGTACTAAGTAACTTAATATGCAATCCGATTTCGCTGGAACGTAGCCTTCCTTATTTTATAAATAATTCTTTATTTCATTATGTACGCCATGGAAATCGGATTGTGTACTGAGTTACTCATTACGCTCTTATCATACTAAGTAAACTTAGTTGGGCCCACTGTGAATGTATTTTGTTTATCCAAGCCATCCATCCATTTTTCTAGGTCATTTTAGTGGTTGAGTTTGAAATTGAAGAATATCCAAATCTCAAGTGGACCATACCACGGAAACAATGGGAATGATGATTTCCACTATTGAAACCTTCCTATGGGCTACAATGATGTTTATTTGTCATCCAACCTGTTCATGAGATCACAACGACATGGATGAAGGGGAAATAGAAATATAAGCTTGATTCAAAACTTCTGTGGCTTCTAAGAATTTTTCAATGGTGGACGTTCAATTCATACTTTTTCCTATGGCGTGGTTCACTTGAGATTTTTATATGCTTCATTTTTTATATCATGCAATAAAATTATTTGTTAAAATGGATGGACAGAGTGGATAAAATACATGAACCACGGTGGCCCCGGAGGTTTTACTAGTATGCTTAGCGTAGTGAGTTACTCAGTACACAATCCGCTTCCATTGGGGTGTGCTGGAAGGAAGCAGATTGTTTGGTGTACCCGCCACTGACCTAAGCGAATTACTAACGGGTAAATTCTGTGGGGTCCACAATGATTTAAATATTTCATCCACTCTGTCCATCCATTTTAACATATAATTTGAGGACTCAATCCCAAAAATGAAGTATATCCCAATCTCAAGTGGACCTCACCATGTGAAAGATTGTGAATTGAAATTCTACCGTTCAAAATTTATTGGGTGCCACAGAATTTTTGGATGATACTTTTATTTATCTTTTCCTTCATCCATGTCTGTGTGATCTTATGAATAGGTTGGATGATAAATAAACATTATTGTGGGCCCTAGAAAGGTTTTAATGGTGGAAGTCATTATTCTTACTGTTTCTTGTAGTTGTGGTTAACTTAAGATTTGAGCATACTTCAATTTTCAATTTTGAACCCAACCCTTAAAATGAACTGGAAAAATAGATGGACGGAGTGGATAACCCACATACATTCACAATAGGCCCAACTGAGTTTACTTAGTACGATAAAAGCTTATTGGGTAACTTCAAGACATTTAATCCGACACGTAGATACTTGTCGTGTGAAGACCCACACCGACGCTCCCAAGCTCCGAGTTGTATGAACGGTTTAAAGGACATCAAAGTTACATGGCCCCACAATGATGTATTTATTATGTCCACATTGTTCATCCATTTTTCAAGATCATTTTATAGAATTAGAAAAAAAATGAATCATATCCAAAGCTGAAATGGACCACACCAAAAATAGCAGTGAGGATAATGATTTTCACCATTAAAATTTTCGTAGGGCCCACCATAATGTTTATTTTCCATCTAATCTGTTAATAAGTTCACAAATATATGGATGAAGAGGAAAAAATAACTCTCATATTGATCCGAAACTTCTGTAACCCCAAAAGGGTTTAACTGGTAGACGTTCAATCCCCCACTACTTTTTTCAGTGTGGTCCAATTGATCTTTAGATCTATTTTATTTCTTGGTTCAAGCCTTAAGACAAGCTCGCCAAATGGATGGACGGTTTGGATATAACACATACCTCGTGATGGGATCCATAAAACTTGCTGACGTTAATACACTAGCAATATAGCTGGTGGGTGGTACACCAGCCAATCCGCTTCCATGCTGGAAATAGACAATTCTCACTCATTGTTGACCGACTTTGATTTAAAAACACGTTACCATTAAGGCCTATTTGGTTGGGCAGATTAGATGGGATTGGATGGTATTAGACTGGATTGCAAGGATTTCAAGGTAATGATAGTTGCGTCAGTGGATTGGTGCAAGATCTATGGGATTGCTATATCGGGTCTGTTTGGCATGCCCGCCAATCCCAGGATTAAACCTTCCAATCCCTCCAACCAAACACGAGCCAGACAATTTTAAAGGGATTAGGGTGGATTGGATGGAATTTAAAGGTAATAATGGTGATGTTAGTGGATTGTCAAAAGATCCGTGGGATTGCTATATCCCGGGATCAAGATCCCGTGTCTTTTGGCAGGCTTAGCCAATCCCGGGATCTCTCTTCTAATCCCTTCCAATCCCATCCAATCTGCCCAGCCAAATAGGCCCTTAGAGTATTCATTTGATTAAGAAAGGCTGCCAACCGCGTGTTTGGCTGGACGGATCCCATGCGGTTAGAAGGGATGGGATGGTAAAATCCCAGGATATGCCAAACAAGCCAAACAGACCCGATGAACTTGTCCCATGATATATCAAACCCATGGATCTTAAACCAATCCACTGACACTACCATCATTACCTTAAAAACCATTCGATCCCTCCTAATCCCATTGCGTGTTTGGATGGATAGATTGAATGGGATTTGAAGGTAAAATCCGAGGATATGTTAAACGTGCCAAACAGACTCGGTGAACTTGTCCCGGGATATAGCAATCCCATGGATCTTAAACCAATCCACTGACACCACCATCGTTACCTTAAAATTCATTCCATCCCTCCTAATCCCATTCAATCCGGCCGGCCAAACAGGTTTAGAGTTTTGGTTTTGGCCTTGTATCCAAGACTAAATAGGCCCACTTGGATGTATTATTCAAACCACTTTTTATTTATTTATTTGTTTTTTTTTTTTGGTTGACTACTTTGATTTAAAAACACTAGACTATTCATTTGATTAAGAAAGGCCACCAACCACTTACATTAGAGTTTTAATTTTGGCCTTGCATCCAGGATTAGATGGGTCCACTTGGATGTATGCATCCAGGATTAGATGGGTCCACTTGGATGTATTATTTAAACCACTTTTTTTTTTCTTTTTTCGATTAAGAAAGGCCACTAGCCCTATACAATAGAGTTTTGATTTTGGCTTTGCATCCAGGACTAGATGGGTCTACTTGGACGCATTATTCAAACTGCGCATTTTTTGTTTTGTTTTGTTTTGTTTTTGTTTTTGTTTTTGTTTTTTTTTTAAAAAAATATTATTGATAGGGAGACATTCTACAATAGAGGGAGAGTTGGGTACAAGATGAGTCGACTTAGCAAACTCGACTCGTCCGACTTGTACAGATCTAACTCGGTCGAACTGAGTGAGTGAGTTGATCTAAACCAAGTAGACTTTGTCCAAACTAAACTCAAACCGAGTCGAGTTTGGGTCACCTAGTAACTTGACTTAACTCGAGTCGAAATCTGACTCGATACTAACTCGACTCGATTCGAAACTCAGACCTAATCTAACCTACATGTTACACCCGACCTCTCTCTCTCTCTCTCTCTCTCATTTCCATCATGGCCACACCCGATGGTCCCGACCTGATAACTACCAGCTCGTCTCGAATAAGCAACACATTCACACCCATCCAGCCTACTCGCTCGCTGCCAACTCTCAACAGCCATCCTACTATCCAAATGAACTAATCAAAGTAATTTTGTATTAGAAAAGACAAATATTTCATGATTTTCATCTATTCTTGTAAAATATATCATGCTAGAGTATTTTAAATTGAGAGTTTTGTAAACTTAGAGTTAGGTAGGGTTTAGTGGAAAAATTGAAATGGGTGGGGTACTTGTATTTGGTCATGATTTGCTCGGGTGCATTCGGGCTGGTTCTGGTGCATCTGGCTGGCTCAAGTGCAACTAGGTTGTTTGTGATAAATTCACTTATCCATCAATTTTGCCATATTATGTTATGAGATGGCCCAAAGATAAGACAAATCTAAAACTCAAGTGGGCTACACATCGGAAAAAAGTGTGCAAGAGAATTTCCTCTTATTGAATCCTCTCTGGTTTCCATATTTATATGCCATTGTTCAAAACAGAAAAATATATGCAGATCCAAAACTTCTGTGGGCCGTTAATGTTTCAACGGTGGACATTCAACTCTCACTGTTTCCCATATTGCAGTTCACTTGAGTTTAATTCGAATCTACCTCATTTTTGGGCCATTTTCCAACATGATCTGGAAAAAGAATGAATGGGGTGGATTTCTCATCAACATCACAGTGGGCCCACCTAGCTGCTAAGAAGTTCCTGCTAAATGCTTTCGCAAGGAATCAACATCCCAATACGTCTTTTGAATGCGCAATTTACCAGTAGATGGTCTGGGACCATCACATTCTGCCCTTGGGCCCCACTATAATGTATGTATTATATCCATGCTATCCACACGGTATGAGCCCAAAGATGAGGTAGATCCAAAGCTCAGGTGGACCACACTATGGGATTGAATGCCTACCATTGAAAACTTTTCTAAGGAATTACGGGAAATTTTAAATCTACCTTATGTTTGGTCTCATGTTCTAAAGGGCCCGTTTGGCACCATGAATTTAGGAGAATTCATATCCCTGATTGTTTGGCACCATAACTGAAAGATTGGGTTTGAAATCCTCTGTAAAAACTTGATTACATCTAAAATCCTTCCAAAAGTGCACGTGTAACATGTGTATCACTTGAATATTAATTTGTTGGGCACATATATCCCAGTAATGATATCCCGAAACAATTAAATTATCAATTGCATCACTATAATTGCTTTAATATGAATATCAGCATCATCCAAACATTGTCCATATAAATCAACGTTAAAAATTGTTGGCTAGTCGGACATGATCTTGTGATTGTAGCTCGTCGGATTTGGAATTTTATCATTTTTGGCCAAAGTATATATTTCAGCGGGCTTATTACAACCATTGTGTCAAACGTTATATACTTTCATTAATTAGAGACATTAAAGTTGATTTAGTAATTAAATTCAAACCCCTGTAAATATACATGTATAACTACTTTTGGATTAAAGTTGATTCCCAATCAAGAATGCCAAACACAGTAGGAGGATTTCAAATCCAGGGGTTTCCGAATCTAGAGGTTTTGAATCCACGCTCCCAAACCGGATGAAATAATATAAAAAAATGAAGGAAGGATAGCATCTTAAGGAACGTTGATTGCGTCCTACCCGGCTCGTCTCCAGCAGGAGCTTTAAGTGTCCATCGTGATGTATGGATTTTATCCACACTGTCTGTTGGAATATTTGGTTGAATTAAATAGACATTAAAATCGAGAACCAAAAAAGAAAATAAATTTTTTTTGAGAAAAAGAACTTATTGTATTGAGTCGAGGCGTGACTGAGTCACTCGGCTTGAAATCGAATTTGCTCCCCTTGGACAGCGTCCCAAGTGCAACAGGTTTCCAGAGCAATCGACCTCCAGGATACAACGACTATGACCTGGTCCCAGCGGTGCACTCACTGTACACGGGCTCGAACCACTTGCAGTTTAATCCGAAAGTACTGAGTTGACTCAGCGATGAACTCAGTAATAAAATGTTTTAAAAATCCGTATCAGAGAGAGTTTTATAAAATAGAGTATTTTCGTATTTAGAAACTGGAATCGGAAGTCTTTATATAGACTCCGAAGTGGTGTATAAACACCCTTTACAAAAGGTTAGGTCCATTGGGTTTAAACCCAACAGGTGCGACCAACCGGAAGGGATGCATCTCTCTGGTTTAAAACTAAAAGGCGCAAGTGCGAGTACACTCTCGCAAATAAAGTCCCGCGAGTACCCACACACACATATACACAAGCGAGTACACTCACACCGCACCCGCACCTGCACTCGCGCCCAGCCCGGCTCGGCCAGACCCGTCCCGTCACGTCGCATCGCATCGCGCACGCGCACACGGACATGGACTCGGACTCGGCTCGGCTCGGCACGGTACGGCTCGGCTCGGCGCGCGTGCGCGTGTGTGGTCGATGGCATAGATTAGAGCTATTGGCATAGCCCCCCCACAGGACCAAATTCACATGCCCCGTGAAAGGGGCACAAGCCCTAGGCAAAAATACTATCTTATATACAAGATAGTTTACTTTGTCAAATCCGATGTGGGACTAAACCCACAACATAAAAGTACCACAACTTTTCAAATGTTTTAATAATATACAACACCAAAAATTTGAAAATTCAAATTTTAATAATATTTTAAAACAAAATATAACAATCCCCCACATGTTTTAAAATAAAACTCTTTCGGATTAAAGCGTAATAGTTGTGCAATGGTGCCGGTGTCACCATAGACTTGAACCGACATTAGAGTAAGCAAGACAGGTCTACAGGAATCAGGTGACACCATAGTCTTGAACCTGAATCCTTTTAATGTAGATCGCAAGTACATGCCACTCACACAACTCTTCCTCTACAAGTGATTCTGCGGTTCGGTGCGTTTCGGCCATACACCATTACCTGGATTTCATGAGTGCTCTAGAGAATTCGCCTAGATTCTCATAGGAAGCGGCCTCCACCTCCACACCCATATAGGTGAATTCCATCAAGTGTATGCAGCAACTGTATACACCACCAAATATATGGCTATGGATTCATTAAGAGTTCTAACAACTCATCCTTCTTCGTTGCTGCTCGCACTGTATACCATAGAAGGGGCTCAAACAACTCAGTGCAAACATCTACCTCGTGTCTTGTTGTTTATCCATTGAACCTATCTCATGGGATCTCCACTTGTATAGGTTGGGTTGCCGATACTGACAGCTCATATATTAGGCTCAGCCCCATTCCCTTCAATGTATCATTGACTAACCTTTTAGATAATCCTTTAGTCAGGGGATCTGCTAGATTCTTTTCTGACCTCACAAAGTCAATAGATATGACTCCATCACGCAACATGTGTTTCACCATGTTGTGTCTGAGTCTAATATACCTGCTCTTTCCATTATATATTTTACTTTTTGCTTTCGCTATAGCTGCTTGACAGTCACAATGAATAGACACGGCCGATACAGGCTTTGGCCACAATGGTATATCAGCTAAGAGATTTCTAAGCCACTCGGCTTCTGATCCAGCCTTTTCTAAGGCAATAAACTCGGATTCCATAGTAGACCGAGCGATACATGTCTGCTTGGTAGACTTCCAAGAGACCGCTCCTCCACCCAAAGTGAAGACATATCCACTTGTAGATTTTGTCTCATCTGAATCACTGATCCAGTTAGCATCACTATATCCTTCTAATACAGCAGGATAACCATTATAATGTAAACCATAGGCCATACTGCCTTTTAGGTATCTCAAAATCCTAGACAAGGCATTCCAATGCTCTTTTCCAGGGTTATGTGTATATCTACTTAGCCTTCCTACTGCAAAAGCTATGTCTGGTCTAGTGCAGTTTGTTAAATACATGAGGCTACCAATTATTCTGGAATACTCCAATTGAGACACACTATTTTCTTTATTCTTCATGAGAGTCACACTATAATCATAAGGAGTACTGACAGGTAAATAGTCAAAATGGTTAAACTTTTTCAATATTTTCTCAATGTAATGAGATTGTGATAATATAATAACACCATTTTTCCTGATTACTTCAATACCCAAGATTACACTCGCCTCTCCTAAGTCTTTCATGTCAAACTTAGATGACAAGAATTCTTAGTTGAATTAACTAAATTAATATTAGTTCCAAAAATAAGCATGTCATCAACATAAAGGCATATAATAACATAATCATTTCCAGAAATTTTACTATATACACATCTATTTACATCATTAATATGATAACCATTTGATTTTAAAACACAAGCAAATTTTTCATGCCATTGTTTAGGAGCTTGTTTTAAACCGTATAGTGATTTAATTAGTCTACATACTTTATTTTCTTTACCTGATATCTTATAACCCTCAGGTTACTCCATATATATTTCTTCTTCTAAGTCTCCATTTAGGAAATCCGTCTTAACGTCCATCTGGTGTACCACCAGTTTATATATGGAGGCTATCGCTATTAAAACCCTGATTGATGTAATTTTAGTTACAGGGGAATATGTATCAAAGTAATCTATTCCTTCCTTTTGTTTAAATCCTTTTGCTACCAACCTAGCCTTAAACTTATCAATAGTTCCATCTGGTTTTAGTTTCCTTCTAAACACCCATTTACAACCTATTGGTTTGTTTCCAGGTGGTAGGTCTACAAGTTCCCAAGTATTATTAGATATTATAGATTCCAACTCATCATTTATTGCTTCCTTCCAAAAGGTTGCATCTGGAGAATTAATAGCTTCTATATAGGTTGTAGGATCATCTTCCACTAAGAATGTGAAAAAACCATCTCCTAGGTTAGTTTCTCTTCTAACCCTAGTACTTTTTCTTGGTTGTATCTCTTTTACTACTTTCTCGTAAACATTTCTACTAGTAGACGCGATATCTGATTCATTGACTTCCTCTATTCCTATAGATTTAGATTTCATAGGGAATACGTTCTCAAAGAATTCTGCATCCCTAGCTTCTATAATTATATTAGGATCCAAAATATTATCCTTAGTTTTTAAAACTAGAAACCTGTAGGCTGCACTGTTTTGTGCGTAACCTATAAATACACAGTCAGTCATTTTAGGACATAATTTTCTTTTCTTAGTTTCAGGCAATCCTACTTTAGCAAGACACCCCCACACTTTAATATATTTGTAACTAGGAACATGATTCTTCCAAAGTTCATAAGGTATTTGTTCAGAAGATTTAGAAGGAATCCTATTTAGGATATAACAAGCAGATAGAATTGCTTCTCCCACATATTTGAGGGTAAGCCCGAACTGTTTAACATGGCATTCATCATTTCTTTTAGGTTCTATTCTTACGTTCTGCTATTTCATTCTGTTTTAGTGTATAAGGAGTTATAGTTTCATGAACTATTCCATTCTTTTCACATAATTCTCTAAATTGAAAAGATTCATATTCTCCTCCTCTATCTGTTCTAAGTCTTTTAATTTTTATATTTAACTGATTTTTAACTTCAATTTTGTATTTAGAAAAAGCATCTAAAGCTTCATCTTTGTTTCTTAATAGATAGACTCTAGTGAACTTAGAGTAATCATCTACAAAAGTTATGTAATATCTTTTTCCACCTCTAGACATGTGATTTCTAAAATTACCTAAGTCACTGTGTATTAACTCTAATAGAATAGATGATCTTTCTATTCGTTTAAAGGGTTTTCTAATAAATTTTGATTCTACACATGTTTCACATTTTTCGAATTCTTCATTAGATATATTAGGTAATAAACCTAATCTTTTCATTTTCTTCAAAGATACTTTATTTACATGACCTAATCTACTATGCCATAGATAAAAAGGTTCAACGATATAAACAGAACTAGATGCCTTCTCATTATTATCATTTGATACATTTACAATGAATAAACCATCACTACAGTATCCTTTACCAACAAAAGTTCCATTCTTGGTCATTACAAGCTTATCTGAATCAAATACTAACTTAACACCAAATTTTATTGAGGAGCGAACTAGAGACCAAGTTCCGTCTAATGTCGGGCACATGTAGAACATCATTCAACATCGAGTCTTTTCGTATGAGTTTGTAAGTACTTTCCTTTTCTACAACCGGAGACGTTTAAGCATTACCCATGAACACTGCTCATCATCTTCGATACTTGGTAGGAGGTAAACATGCTACGATCCTTGCACACGTGCCTAGTTGCACCAGTTGTCTAGTACCCATTCCAAGTTGTTTACCAGAAGACTTCGACACAAATGCTACTACCATGTCGACTCATTGCTGTTTAAGTAAGATTAGCTCACCTGGGCTTATCTTTGTTTTTCTTAAGCTCTGCAGGTTTTAATATGTGTCCAAAGCTTTCCACGCTTGTAGCAGATTTCCTTTTTCTTGAATTGATTGTTTGCATTCTTCTTTTTAAGCTCGCATTCATTTGCGTAATGTCCAGGTTTGCCACGCTTATGACAGTTGGTTTTTTCTTATTATTTGCCCGACTTGATTCCACAAGATTCGCCTTTGAATCTATCTCATTTCCATTTTCTTTTTGGTACCTGATTCTATTGGCCTCCTCTATTCGTATATGTACGATAGTGGTTTCCAAAGAAACACCGTTCTTTTTATGTTTCATTCTATTCTTATATTCTTTCCAGGAGGGCAGTAGTTTTTCTATTAGCGCTCCTGATAGAAACACTTCATCCAACTTAATTCCTTCTGTCGATAGTTCGTGAACTAGACTTTAAAAATCATGAATTTGATTTGTGACAGGTTTATCGTCTGTCATTTCATAATGAAGAAAATTAGCAATTGCATGTTTCTTAGCACCTGCATCTTCCAATATATATTTCTTTTCCAAAGCAGTCCATATGTCTCTAGCGGACACGTAAGAAGCGTACACATCATATAATTCGTTGGATAAAGAATTGAGAATATAATTTTTACAATTATTTTCATCTGTTACTTCAGTTTGATTTGCTGGATCTATAGTAAATGATTCAGATAAAATGTATGAAACTTTCAGGGTGGTCAAAGCGAACATCAGTTTTTGTTTCCACCGTTTAAAGCATTGTCCAGTGAACGGTTCGATTTTGGCTAACTCAGCAGAAGCATTTACTGTTACTGTAGCCATAGTCTATATAATTCAACAATTTGATTTCAAGATTGTTGGAATATTTGGTTGAATTAAATAGACTTTAAAATCGAGAACCAAAAAAGAAAATAAAATTTTTTTGAGAAAAAGAACTTATTGTATTGAGTCGAGGCGTGACTGAGTCACTCGGCTTGAAATCGAATTTGCTCCCCTTGGACAGCGTCCCAAGTGTAATAGGTTTCCAGAGTAATCGACCTCTAGGATACAACGACTATGACCTGGTCCCAGCGGTGCACTCACTGTACACGGGCTCGAACCACTTGCAGTTTAATCCGAAAGTACTGAGTTGACTCAGCGATGAACTCAGTAATAAAATGTTTAAAAAATCCGTATCAGAGAGAGTTTTATAAGATAGAGTATTTTCGTATTTAGAAACTGGAATCGGAAGTCTTTATATAGACTCCTAAGTGGTGTATAAACACCCTTTACAAAAGGTTAGGTCCGTTGGGTTTAAACCCAACAGGTGTGACCAACCGGAAGGGATGCATCTCTCTGGTTTAAAACGAAAAGGTGCAAGTGCGAGTACACTCTCGCAAATAAAGTCCCGCGAGTACCCATACACCCATACACACAAGCGAGTACACTCACACCGCACCCGCACCCGCGCCCCAGCCCGGCCCGTCGAGTCGCGCACACGAACTCGGCTCGGCTCGGCGCGCGCGCGCGTGGTCAATAACATAGATTAGAGCTATTAGCATATCCCCCCCCACAGGACCAAATTCACATGCCCCCTGAAAGGGGCACAAGCCCTAGGCAAAAATACTATCTTATATACAAGATAGTTTACTTTGTCAAATCCGATGTGGGACTAAACCCACAACACAAAAGTACCACAACTTTTCAAATGTTTTAATAATATACAACACCGAAAAATTGAAAATTCAAATTTTAATAATATTTTAAAACAAAATATAACACTATCCATTCATTTTTCTATATCATTTTATAAGGTAGGATGAAATTTTAGAAAAATCCAAGGCTCAAATGGACTACACCACAAGAAGTAGCAGTGATAATGATTCTTACCGTTGAAACTTTTATAAATCCCACCATAATATTTATTTGTCATCCAGCCTATTCATAAAGTTACATAGACTGGGATGAATAGAAAACACAAACATCAGCTCGATCCAAAACTTTTACGGCCCTCAAGAAGTTTTCAACAGTAAGGGTTTTATCCCCATTAGTCCACATATGTCTTGGATTCTTGGCTTATATTCTAAAATATAGGAAAAAATGGATGGTCTGTGGATAAAACACATACATCGCTGTGGCCACTCAAAGCTCCCTCGCACGGCTCAACCGGTGAGACGGCCGTCCCATCTAAAGCCATCTCGTTACTTCTTTATAACCATATGCATGCATTTACAGCTTATCGAACAGCCCAATACGTCAGTGACATTCCACTTCTCATTTATGGAAGTGGACTAAACAGTCGGTAATCCAGATCATTGGTGACCTAGAGATTTACTTGTTGGACAATTATAACCTTTCAATTTGTGGCCTGAAAAATGACCAAAGATTTGTTGGTAGGATCTTCCTACACAACCACACCTCTAATATGCACGGTGGAACCCACACCATTTTAAGTGTCACATCCACTCCGTCCATTGGGCAAGTCATCTAATTCTAATTGTATAACCTAAAATTCAGGCTGATCCAATACTCATTCGATCCACATCATTGAAGTAAAGTGAAAACGTCTGAAAACCTCTAAATTCACATTGTGTGGCGTCATCTGAGTTTTGGATGTGGATGATTTCTAGGGTGTTTGGTAATCCTTGTGAATTACACGCTCCTAATGAATGAGTTGAATGGAATATAATACAATGTTTACCCTCAAATATAAACTTGTGGTTGGAGTCCATATTGAAGACACCGTGTACGGCGGTGTGTGTATATACATAGATAGAGAGAGCAATGCTCACCTGCTCATCTTCTCAAGTAAGCACCCGTGTGCACCTTTGCACACTTGCCATGGACACAGAATTTAAATGGTCCACGTGATGTGGCACCCATTGAAATCTTACAAGCTCAATTTTCAGCTTGATATAAAACTCTATAGACCCAATTTTCAGCCCGATCCAATACTTAGATGGGCCATAGTGAAGAGAAATGCAAATCAACGGAATAAATTGTTTCATTTTGCCATAGGCCATTAGAAATTTGTATTGGGCTGAAAATTGGGCTTGTGAGGTTTCGCATGGTGCTACATCACGTGGACTGTTAAGATTTTGTGCCTATGACACGTGTACAAAAATGCATATGGGTGTGCCCAAGTGAGCATTCTCCTCTCTTTTTATATATAGTTCATGTAATACTCTTTTTTTTTCTAATTTAAATGTCCATGTCACAATTTTCAAGTGGATGATAGTGATAAATTGAAATTATTATTATTTTTGTTTTTTGTATTGGATCGCGAATGTCACCATCTCGGTTTGATGATAAGGATCAGGTAATATGTGGACCGTCCATACATTTTTTCATATCATTATAGAGTATGGGGCCAAAAATAAGTCAGATCCAATTCTCAAGTCGACCACACCAAATGAAGCAGCAGTGCTAAGGACACCCGCCATTGAAATCATTTTAGGGTCCACCGTATTTTTTATTTTCCATCCAACCTATTAATATGGTCATTATACATTTGCATGAAGTGAAAAAACAAACACTTCTTTGACCTCCAAGAATTTTTTGACCGTAGAAATTTAATCCCTAATTTGTGGTCTATTTGAACCTTGGATCTTTTTTTTTTTTTTTTTTTGTTAGATTGTTAGTCCACCCCACTGTCAGTTCACACTTCACTGTTAGCCACCCCTACTAGGGATAGATATCAAGACCTCTATGTTGAGACGAGGTATCTTTCACTCAGTCTACCGCTTGAGCTATGGATCAGGATGTTTTGAACCTTGGATCTTTGTCATTTCTGGTTTCATTATCTAAAATGATATTTAAAAATGTATGGATGGTGTGGATAAAATTTATAAATCATTTTTGCATCATGCAAGAGCCGTCGGTGCCTCTGCTTGTCCCGAGCTCCGAACAGTGAGGGTAGTACCTAATCGGCGCCTTGTTTTTTTTGTTGTTTTCTTTATCTCTGGTTTGATGCTAGTGATAAATATTAATTAATGTTATTATTGTTATGTCTAATGAGTTGACATAACCAAGTTTTGTGGGCCCCACTATGATCAATGTGTTATATCCAAATCCTATGTTCATTTTTGGGGAGAATGTTTTAACACTCCAACCCAAAAATAAGACAGATCCAAAGCTAAGTGGATCTGACTTGAGAAAATAGTGGGGATTGAACGCCTACCAGTGAAACCTTCTTAAGGTCAGAGAATTTTGGATGAATCTAATATTTGTTTTTGCCCTTCATCCAAAAACGTGTGACTTTATAAACAGTTTGGATGACAAGTAAACATCACGGTGGACTTTAGGAATTTTTTTTTTAAGGTGGGAATCATTGTCATCACATATTTTTGTAGTGTGGTCCACTTGAGCTTTTGGATATGACTTATTTTTGGGCTTATACCTTGAAATGATCTTGCCAAATGACGGTGTGAATATAATAAATACATCATATCATGGTAGGGTCTGTAAAAATTGGTGACATCAACACACCACATTATAGACATAGTGGCACACAACACACCACATTATAGACATAGTGGCACACAACACAGTCAGCTTCCAGTTGGGCATGCTCCATCCGCCATGCACCCAACGGATCAATGGTCCAGATCGCTGAACCTTGGGTTATTATGAATGAAAAGAAGTTTAACTTGCATTTCCCTCTCACTTGGCACATTTATGACATGTGATCCCTGTTAATTTGCAATAGAGTTAAAATCTAACTCAAAAATCAGGCATAAGTCAACCTTGTAACAGGTGAGTTCCATTACATACATGCCATCCATGTATTTTTTATTTTATTTTATTTTTACTATCATTTTAGAGCATGAGCCCAACAATGAGACAGATCTAAAGCTCAAGTAATCGTCGTTTAGGAACGGTTTTAAACCGTCCCTAAATGCTTCAGAACGGTTTAATACCGTTCCTAAATGAGGCGTCGCAGAAAATCGGAACGGTTCAGAACCGTTTTGGGTACCGTTTTAGGAACGGTTTTAAACGTTCTGGTGCCAACGGTCACGTTTTAGGCACAATTTTAGAAACGGTTTTGAATGCTTATTAATGTTGCCAACGGTCGATTTTATGATGGAATTTTAATAACAATTTTAAACCCCTTTGTTCATTGTATGAGAGAGATAGTGGGGTATGTAATCTACTTATATTATATGCCAGATAATTACACAAATAGAAGAAAAGGACAATAGAATGATTCTCACACATAATAATATTTAACCACATTGTGGTAGCAACTAATAACTGTCTCTCTGTGACTAACCAATCAATATAAAATCCACCAACCACATCCATCCAACCGTCCACCGATCTACTTCAACATCTTGTCCCTCCATCAATATACCCCACCCAAGATAAGTACAAAATACAACATACAAGATCTCCCATTCCCAATTTTTTAATTCCGTTTGTCCTTCTCTGCTCCTGGAATCTTCTCAGTACCCCTTCAAGGGAAACATCAAACGCATCCTTCATACCGGCCAACCTCTCTTTGGGGGCGGTGTACACAAACTTCGGTATATACTCGACTATCTTATCTTTCATCCTCTTCACTCTTTTCTCTCCCAACCCTTCCAAAACGGCTCGAATTGAGGTTCCGTTGTTCACAACCCTTCTATCAATGAAAATCGAGTACGATTCCGGGTCTTCCGGTAAATGCCACTTGTACTGCAGGTAGGCCGTACGCCTCCAGAAGAAAATCGAGATCGAGCCGGCGATCATACAATTAAAGATGGACCATCTCGTGAAGCTATCACCTCGCGGCTGTACCTATAAACATGTTGAAGGAAACTAAACGTGTCAAAAGCACATATGGACATATATCTAACCATAGGGAAATTAGATTTGTGTGCTTCACCTATAAAGGCTGCTCTCTGATAACTCTGGGCTCTTCAACTTTGGCATCACTCCTTCCATCAACAAAGAGATAGACATGACTTTATTTTTAGAAGCTATTTAAAAGAAACTGAAAGGAAGAGATGGAAGAAGAGGAGCATACCTTCACCTTCTTTGTGATCTTGTAAGAGCTTCCATGATACAAAGGGAGCTATCGATTTCAAAGTGGCATTACTGAGACAATTGGGAGTAAAGGGCCCCACCTTGTGTTTCCATCGAGGAGCTAGAAAGAAGTTGGTTGGAATCAGGAGAAACAACAATTTACATGACTTGTGTTTGATGATAACTGAGAAACATAAAAATAATTAGAAAATGTCAATACATAAAAATGATATTAATGATCTCAAATTAATATCCCACCCGATCAACAAATGCGTAAAAACATTATTATTAGCCTAATAAAAAATATGTCAGATCCAATTATAAGGTGAGTCAATCTATAAAAAAGTAATATACATCATTCAAAATATCTCAATTCAAGTGTATCCTATCTGGCATGATCCAATTGGTGCGATGTTTTGACCGTGTTATCACTATGGTGGGGTGCAGCTATAGAGGAGTTGAATGTTATACACGTAAAACATGGGCCCATAAGTCTCATCTTTCACTACTTTTTAAATGGGTATTTTTGTATTTTTTGCCCTAAAAAGCACGTGCATGTGATTTCAAAATTTCCAGACATTATTTGGTAAAAATATAAATTCTTATGGAATTTTGCTATCAAAATCCCGTAAAGAAATAAATAGTTTTGAAAATTTAAATACATGGTCATTAATGATTTGGTTAAAATTCTAAGAGGGCATTTGTATCTTAAGTTGTTTAAAATAAGTTGCTTGTGCCAACAAACTTATCAGTTTGTCCTATCTTTCATCCGATCTATACCTCTTCTATAACTAGAGAAAAGTAAAAAAGTTTTAAAAATTAGTTAAAGTGATTAAGTAGTTTTAAATATAAAAAAAGGTTACTTATAATTAATTATAAACCAAACTTATTTGAAATAAGTTACTTATCTACTAGAAATAAATAATTTCCATTAATTTCAGAATATTACAGTGATAAAATTGCAAATATCTGATAATTTAAAAATGTAACGGTAATGTCATTTTGTCAGCTTTACTCAAACGTACAGTGAAAATTTCAGAACCTAGGAGATATTTTTTGCACCGGTGGGAATTAGGAAGTTAGTAAAATGGCCCAGAAGGATATAAGAAGGTACGAGAAATTTTGGGAAGAGTAAAATTTGATATTCGGGCAGACTATGGGGGTTGATACACAGGTACTAAGAAACTCGCAAACAATTAATTCAGATTAACCCGTCCAAGTTGTGATCATTAACTTAGATGGGTCATATACCATAAGCTGCAGCACTTCGGTATTTTATGTAGGAAGTTGGTGAACATGAGTTGGATGGTTGAAATAAGAGCTAGTGAACATTCGAAATTCAATATAGCCTACCTTTTAAAAAAATAAAAATAAATAAATAAATAAATTTCCCATGTAACTTACTTGAATTAAGATGACTCAATGGACGAGATGATGACCTGTCTATGGTGGATCCTGCAATTTGGGTGGTCCATTTGAGTGGGACGGGGATTGGGTAGATCCAAGGCTCAAGTGGACCACACAATGGGATTAAACACTTACCGTTGAAAATATTTTGCTTGCCACAGAAGTTTTGGATCAAGCTGATATTTGTGTTTTCCTAGATCTATGTGACCTTATGAACAGGTTCGATGGCAATTAACCATAACGGTGGGCCGTAGGAAGGTTTCAATTGTAGGAGTCATATCACCACGATTTCTGTGATGTGGTCCATTTGATCATTAGATCTGCCTCAATTTTGGTCGTGTACTCTAAAATTATATGGAAAACTAGATGAACGGTGTTGATAAAACCCATACATTAGGGTTGCCCCTCACAGCTTTGTACGTTCCTAGCTGGATACAGGCGGGGGTAGTTCCCAATCCGCGTCCTAGCTAGCGACACCGTATTACGTGCGGCCATGGCCATGGGCCGGCCTTGACTTATGTGTAGTAACTACACACCGTCCATCCATTTTTACAAATCATTTTAGGGTATGAGACCAGAAATGGAGCAGATTCAAAAATCAGGTGGACCACACTACAGGAAACTACAGGAAACAGTGGTGATTGACAATTAAAATCTTATCGTGGCCCAAAAACGTTTTGTACCAAGATGATAATTTTCTTTTAGCTTCATCCAGGTCTCTGTGACCTTATCAACAGGTTGGATGGAAAATAAACATTACGGTGGGAGCAAGGAAGCTTTTACTGGTGGGTGTCCAATAATCGCTGTTTCGGTAGCATGGTCCACATCAGATTTGTATATACTTCATTTTTGGGCTCAAGAGATACAATGATATGTGAAAATATATGGACGGTGTGGATATAGTACACATGCATCAAGGTGGGCCTACTATGAGGACTGCACCGTGTTGGGTAAGGCAGGCCGCACCTAATCCGCTCCCCTCTTTTCGAACAAGAGAATCTGAAATTTTGCAAAGGCGAGTGATACTCTGGCGGCGTTTGCAAAGGCCCCCACATGCGGTCTCATATGCTTGGCAACAAAGATACATTTCACAAGCTCCTTATAGCCAATGTTCAAAATATCAAGTACACCTTTTAAAAACTCATATAGGCCTCAATAAATAAATTAATTAATTAATTAAATGCATAGATTCTTGTTATGTCACTAGCATTGGTGTGTCAAATCTCTCTTTTGCATCTTTCACATTTCTAAAGGTCTTATCTTTTTTGAAGGGTATTTTGAAATGTATCATCGGAAATAAAAGGAATTAAACAAAGCAGATATACCTTAAAAGTAGAGCCATTTCCTTAAGTCTCAGGGTTTTGGCTTTCTTTTTCATCTCAAAGAAGCTCAAGAATGTCATGCATGTGCTTCTTTGAGTATACACAAACAAGATTTCTGGCACAAAACAGTTGTGCAATAATAAACATTGTGAGAGTTCAATAAATATAGTCAAATCACTAAGCTTCATGAGCACCTTCCTATGCTGAAGGGCTTGCAAACAGATCTGTCACAACCCTATCTCTAGCAACATAGGTCTGTGGTACAAAGCACAATTAATATTTAGTCAATAAGAACAATCATGATTGTCTTTTCATTCAGTGGCCTAGAATAAAACAAACAACAAAGTAGCATACCATCTTCTCAGCAACATGAGGGTGTGATGTCTCAAGCAACAAGGCAATTATCATTGGTTCAGCTTCTGTCTAATGGTTGGAGATCAACACAACATTATGACCCTATGAATCAAAGTGCGAAGTATTGATCATATCTGTTAGAGTAGGAAAAAAATTGGTGGAAAAACTGAAATATATTTGTACTTCATTTCAATTGAGAATCCAAACGTAAACCCCCAAAGTAACCCCCAAAGTACTTTTGACTCTTGGTCATTCCCACATTTATTGATTAAAGAAACAGAGAATAAAAGTAAATGCTAGGTGGGCAGTTATCGAGTTTTTGACAAGATACCACGAAAATAAATATTACATTTATTCCAAGCAAATTCCGATATGATATCCAGTGCTATCACTTGCAATTTAAGTTAGTCATCAGGCATTCTGTTTGCTTAGACATGGAACGTCTATGAGTTACGAAGTGTTCATATATTGTCCTGCCTTGGATAGGCGTGCTCTAAAAAAAATGCACTAATCAGGTAATCATAGCTATTGATTGACTTTTGAGGATTATGAATCCCGAGATAGATAGAAAAAAAAGGGTCCAACCAAGCCTCAAATTCAATGGGCAGAAAACATCGAGACTGGCTAGGATAATCTGATTGGTGCTTTTAGGTATATGACCTTTCCACACAGTAAGGCACCTCTGTCTACTTGTTTGCAGATTGAATGCTTGATAGCTTAGATATTGACATTTAGCGACAGATCATTCCCCTACCCTATAAGCATTCTAGCAGTCTTGATATTCCATATCACAAGCATGAGTAGGTTAGAACTTAGAAGTATCTCGACTTGCTAGATTGTGGCGAAATAGGCGACGGACCTGATCATTTCCTCGAAAGGAGTTTGATATGCTACCATCCACAGTAACACTGCCAGTGCCCATTTTGTCTTGCTGATGAAGATGTGGGTTTGAACTCTGCGACTGCTGACTCGAAAGCGTCTTCTTGAAGCCGTTGTTCTTGATTCTTATGTTATGTTGTTGTTGTTGCTAACGCCGGCCGCAGAATCGAACTATTTTCTACTACACGTAAACAAGCACAATAAGGAAAAGGGAAGCAGGAAGGCCTTAAGATGGCCAGAAACAAGTAGTAAACTTGCAACCATACAGCAATTTATACAAAAGAATATAGATTGCTTTAGATCTTAACCCAAGCATGAAACTACCAGCTATCTCACTTCTTTAGATCTTAATTAGAAATGTTTTGTACACGCCATCAATGCCACTGATTCTTACAGTCATCCCAAATATAGAATTGGAACCATGAAAAGCCAATATCATTGACCATAAACAAGAATTGACAGTTTGAACTGTCAGACAACTGAAGTGTACACTGATTAGAATCTGTCCACTGCCGAGAATAATCTAGAAACCTATCACAGGGTAAAATGATCAGACCCAGATACATTGGTGAATGTGTCAATCAATCTAAACAAACTAACTGACGGGCCAACTCATGGAGGAAGATGGTATGGACCTATGGTCAGGAAGGAAACAGGAGAGACTTCAAAGGGCAATCGCAATAATGCCACCTGCTATAAGTGTGGAACAAGGGCCACCTTGCAGAGGTATGCCCAATGAAGAATCCCAAGTTCCCAACCTTTGTGAAAGGACCATCTATGAGGAAGAGGTGGAAGAGGAAACAAGCGCCTGCCATGTTGAGCCATCACTTGATGGCCTAAAGGGAAGTCCCATGTCTTATTTCATTAAGGGGTCGTTTGGATAGGAGTAAATGAAGGTAAATGAGGGGAATTGGGAGTAAATGGAGGTAAATGGTATTTGAGGTGTGTTTGGATGGAAGTTAATGCGTGTAAATGAAATGAAATGGGAGTAAATGGGCATGTCAATGACGATACCACGAAAATAAACCAAACCGAAATAGAAGAAATGGGCAGATGATGTTGCTGATGACAATGACGATAATGATGGTGTCCTTGACAAACATCCAAGCATGCTTGACACACATGCTTGACACACATCTAGCCCATGTGCCCAACATTGCAATTCTCTTTGGAGTATGCTTCTTAAATAGTAGCTGACTAGAACCAAGATGACTATGGAACCAAGGGAATTCACCACCATTATATGATGTAAATTGCAAGGTTTCAGTTCCATCTCAAGGGGTATTTTAGAAGCTAAACTTACCAGCAGATTTTAAAGATGTTGCTAAAATATAATGCCATTGATTCCACTCGATTCTTGTCAAGTATGAGCAATCCAATTCCCACCTGTAAAATAGCAAAGTAAGAAATGAAATTCTACAAAAGCCATTCTCATATATTCCCATTCACGTATTTATATCCCATAAACGTGGTGAAAAATAAGGCATAATAAGCAACAATACCAACAGAGGAAACAAATATCTTCTCTTCTTGATGTCAGAAAATTCAGTTGTTCTTGTGCACGTCATAGCTACAAAATCCTGCAAAATGAAAATTGATTCAAATATGAGAAATCTACAAAGAATACACCATCATCATTGTAACCTTGGCCCACTATTTGGGGTTAGCTTTACAAGTTCGGTTTCAATCTTCAATCCTATCTAAGACCCTACCTTTACCATGTGAACAAGCCTTCATATCACTTGTAAACAGGAGACTTTTCGATCATATGTAATAGATGCTTCAGCAACATGAACAACACTTTATAGGATGAGACTTTCTGATCAAGCGTGTCAAGGCCTTGACTTTCTTGAATCTTAACATGTGCATATGCCTATGGTAATTTCTTTTTATGCTACATGTTCAGGAAGCAATTCATTTGTTTTCATCGTCAAACCATGGTGAAGTATGAAAAAAAGGAATGTGGATCCCATCTTTACTAACATTTACAGAAGTGACAGGTAGATCGGCATTTCATAATCACCAAATTACCTTTATTAGTTAAGAGGGAACTATTGCTATATTGACTATAGGTGTGTTTGACCAAGCAATCTTTGAAGAAAATCAAATCATGCAACCTATTAAAAAAAAAAAAAAATTAAGGGAGAGAGAATGCTACATGCTACTGAGATGCACACATAGGGTATTCAGCTTGCAAAAAATGCTAATTAGGCAGAGCGCTTCCTTTAAGAAATGGTTTGGTCCTCTGTCCACGCCGCCTTTTTTCCGTACCAATTTCCAAGAACATGGCAGGAATTCTATTTTAAACTCCTACTAAAGCACAAATCTAACAAAAACCTTCTTAATAAAATCATATAAAATCCATGATGGAGGGTATGTGATGAATGATGTAGGGATTAGAAAAACAAGCTGGTTGTAGCATGATTGAGGTTAATGGTACATTGCACAAGTTTCTGGCTGGTGATCTTAAATGAATGTGTTTTGAGATAGCCTTTGATATATGTAGATGGGGAATGATCAATCGAAGCGTAGTTGTTTGGAGCCCACCTATGATGTGTATGTGGAATCTGAACCATGAATCTTGCAAGAGATTAAAAGACCTAATCTACTGCATGGATTAAAATTCAGCCTATATCTATTTCAGGAAGAAACTAAAAAGAAAAGAAATTGAAGACTTGCGTCTTTTTCAAATTTTCTCCAAAATGGCCTACAGAACTTTGATTCATCCAAGTCGCCCAAATCGAGTGTTTTAATCTGCAAAGAGCTTATTTTAACACAAAAAGATGGATGTTTTCCTTGGCTACTTTTTTATTTTCCATTTCCACCAATCCAAACAAATTTCTAATCGAATATAGAAATTGCAAATTTGCAATAGACAAGTTGAAAAAACAAGCTTTGTTTTGTCACTTTCAACCGATTTTCCTTCTTTTTTACTTAAATGTCAATGATTGCATGGTGATTTAGGAAATAAGAAAACTGGAGGCTTTAGGAATTGATTAAATGGGTTATTGAGAAAAGAAGAATAGATCACTGGTAATGCAATGAAAGCGTTGGAATGGCAGGACATCTCTCGCCTTCCTTTGATGCATGGTGGCCAATTTGCAAGAGTTACACAATGAACAATAGCAACCTTTGACATATACAAGAATGTGTAATAAGTTACTGACCAATGAAGATAAAGACATTCTTTGAGTTGTATCGATTGTTCTTTTTGAGCCGAGTCTCAACCTGCTAGGTTTGAGAAATTTGTTGGGCAGATGAATTTGTGTGACTTAGATTGAGGTGAGGAGCGCAAGTTTCTGTTTGTACAATTTAAAATACATTTCCAATCCATTCATCGGAGAAAAAGCTCCATAAAAAAAGAATAAGAAAACCCATGAGCTAAAAAACATCAAAATAGAAACCCAAAGTGCAAATATATTACACAAGAGAAGGACAAAAACATCATAAAGAATTAGGGCTCTTAGCGATTCAACATGGGCTGAGGGTCTGTGATGGAAGTTGGGAAGTTTCCTTCCCAATCCAATCTACCAAACAGTCCCTTCCACTGATTGTGCCTATTGGCTGTGTTTGGCAAGCATCAAGGTATCGAATCCACCATTTGACCAGTAGACAGATTAACCTGCATTTTGTAGACATTGTAAGACAATACACCACAAACATCCGAGTTTATTAAAAAGTTGGAGGAAAACTGATATAAAATCCAACATGTCAATCAGCACTAACATGAGATGAGCTCATTTTTAGCTTTCTGAATTTCTATGGAAATTTTCTTTGATGAATCAGGTGGGGGCCCTCTGACCCAAAAAGCAAGATGGTTGCTCATCAGGTGGCCAGATGTCTGAATATATTCAATCATCTTGTCATAACTTTCTCATCCATGTGTGTCCACCTGAAGAGTGGACTAGCTTGATTTCTGGGCCGTGGAAATGTTTGCATTGACCCCTACCTGATGAATCACCCAGATATCTCACATAAATGCCATGAATCACCTCTTCAATCTCTCCTCACATGAATTACCCAGCACTTTAAACATTGAAACATAGTACAAGAAGAAGTGGGAACAGAAATTTTCAGTTTTTGCCAACTACCATGAACCAGAGGGGAAATCCTCAACAGTACATATACAGAAAAAATAAATAAATAAATAAATAAATAAAATAAAAATGAAGAACAAAGTGACAACAGTATCCTCAGGAATATAAGACAGGATGAGAAACAATAAACTAGAGGATTGAAACACTCTCAATGGGGTAAGTTTTAACTTACACAACAATAATTACAGGATTTACACTTCTGCAACAAACGAGAAGAACTTGCAAAACTTACAAATTGGCATGCATTTAAAAAAAAAAAAAAAAAAAAAAAAAGCGTGGTTCAGAGAAACAAGAAAATAACAGAATCAATTGGATGAAAATGTACAAAAATTGTCAAACAAAGTAATTGAGAATCCCTGATGAAAATGGTTTTATGTTGGAATAAACAAAGCTTGGAGACCTACTAATTAGATGAAACTTACTACCCAAATGAATTTTAAAAAATCTTAAAATTGGTGGGTAGAATTCCAAGAAACCAGAGGCTTTTTGGCCATCTGGTGATGGGTAGAATAACCTTTTGTAATTTTTTTCTCTAGAAGAATGACTTCCCTCTCTTCCTACACACCATAGAAATAATTGAATCAAAGGGATCACTTGCATACCTTATCTACGGTGTTGTTCTGCCTGCATACTATATTTGCACTGCCAATATCACCTCTAGTTGAGAACTTACGCCTTCTTTCGTCACTGATATAACAACTGAAATGCTATGCACAACCAATTAGTAGGTTGTATGATAACAAAACAGCAGAAAGAATCTGATAGAATGAGGTCAAAAGCAATGGGAAGGGAGACTCTAAATAAATGAGGATAGAGCTTGAAATGTTTACAGGTGTTTTTAACAAGGTCTGCTGCCTTAGAATATCCACGGTCTCCATGTCCAAGAGCTTTTCTTCTAGTCTATGACAAAAAGTAAACAATGATTTTTCAATTAAAAAAAGGACACTCATGAGATAGAAACAAGAGAGCACTAAAATAGTTGTCTTCTTATAATTTAGAAATGGAAAAACCCATTGAAGCTGAAGCTTAATTCTAGCTTAACAGTCTAAGAAAGTTAACAAAGAAATTACAAGAACATCTGCATGTTAGTCTTCAATTGAATTATCTTTGACTCTACAACCATAGCCTGCTTAAGCATTCTTCACTAAGCCTGTGTGTTTCTTCATACTTTCTTTCAATTTCATCTATCTTCTTTTCCAGTGAGCTCACCATGGCCTACGACAAATTAATGGTGAGTGACATAAATATCACAAGTAGAAATGCAAATGCATGTTCACCCATAGAATTTAGGCAAACTAATTTGAAATGTTATGTTATTTATCACAAAACTCCTTGAGATGGCAATCCCACCTTGATTGTTCATTTTCAAAAGTCAGTTTATCCAACGGCACACTGTCAATGATGGGACATCTGTATGACAGAATTTGGTTTTCTTTGCTTCTTTTCTGACCTCTTGTTCCTTCACTAGCATCTTTTCTGTTTCTTTGAATTGAAGCTGCATCTCTTCCAATTGCATTTCTTCAATCTTCTTTTCCAGTAAACTCACCATAGCCTATAACAAATTAATGTTGAGTGACATAAATATCATAAGAGGCCATTTCTGGATACCTCCAACATCTATCACAGAAATTCAACTGCTAAAAATGATTTTGCCATTCAATCTAAAAGAAATAAATACTGGCGTGATTTAATGCCATTTTCAAAAATGAATGCAATAACCACTAATAAAAAAAAATCCTCTATGTAGTTCTCACCAAGAAAATCAAAGCATCATCTAAAGACCAACTAACTAGAATCAGCTACACGAATCCTGTTCTCGCCATTGCACTCCATCAAGGACCATTTTCTCAGATAAACTAGTTCTCATAAAGGAGATGCATCCCTAAATATGGCCATTTAGTCAATCACCCAGTTGCAACATTGCAATAAGATTTATATTAACGGAAGAAATACTAAAACCATATATTTTCTTATGGTTTCTCTGCAACATAGTAGACAACTAATTCTACAACTAGGCAGGTTTCTCTGCAGCATTAGCAGCATAAGCTTATTCTACAACTAGGTAGATTCCTCAGTGACATTTGTAGAATAAGCTTATTCTACAATATGTGTGGAGCCCATCATGATCTGTGCAAGGTTCCACTGTCCATCATGTGTGCCCCCCTCATTTTCCTTTTGGAGGACAAAAATCAGGCTGACCCAAAACTCAGGTGGGTCACACCATATAAAATCATGCCCAAATCCGCTAAACTCACGTGGTGTGGCTCATTTGAGTTTTGGAATGGTATGATCTTTTGGGTGTCAATCCATCCTTGTGGGGCGCGTCTTATGAATGGATTATATGGCAACCACAAAACATGGCAGGCTTCCCATCCCAATCATTGGGTGTCGTGTGAACCGCCTGTGTTTTGGAATGGTCTGATTTTTTGGATATGGGTGAACTTATGAATGGATTGTATGACAAACACAAAACAAGCTGCAATGAAAAACAGAACTGAATCAATCAAAACAGTCTTCAAAATACCTGCAGCAATCATACATGCTAGTGTAGAACAAATGTTGGAAATAATCTGATAAAAGCTATCCAGTAGCTACTCTGCTATAAAAAAAAAAAAAAAAAAAGGAAGAAAGAAACGTGATTCGCCTTACCAACCTGTTTCTGCAATATGACTAGAACTGACCACTGACCAAGTGAGTCTGGGATTTTAGACCCTGCTACATGCAAGGTCATGTTTATAGAAGTAAAATGATTCAAAAACCTGAGAAAGATATCTATATGATGAAGAAAAGGTGAGAATGTTCTGACATTAGCAGTGACATTATCTTTGTAAAACATAGATATCTACATAGCTAATAAGAAAAAGTGACTTCTATCAATCCATTCTATGCAAAGAAAAAAGTGATGACTGAATTGGTTGTGTTGGCACTGACACCTTTTTCCAATAAAAACAATATTAAATTACCATTAGTCACTAGCCAATGGCTCTTTGGATGACACACTTACCCCAAGCAGGCCCCATCAAATGAATCGCTCAATGACTTGTTGGAACCCATGTCTAATAAAAGAACTACTTGTTCTTCTCACAAAAGAAGCTAAGTAAAAATGTACGAACTCAGATTTTGAAAAGTTTGCTACCTCCAAACACATTGTTTCACACAGCACATGTGCCAATCTAGCAAGTGTGTGGGACATCAGAGTGGTGCATAAGTATCATGCAATATATATCCTAATTTACTGAAGGTAATCAGATTAGAGAAAATTTCAGATGGGAGAAAAATATGTACGTTGGTTGACATCAAGGTTTGGCGGGAAACATGCGAGAAAAGTGACAACCTGGGATGATCGAGTAATTGTGAGCCAATCCAGATGGGCCCCACTAGATGGAGAGCCAAGATTCATGAGTTCCTCATTTACTCGCAGTAAGCAAATCAGCAAAAAAAATTCCAATGCTAAAAATTATTAATGATTAATCAGCAAATGTAAATGTATCTATGAAATCAACTAATCTAGATCAAGAACTGATAGAACAAACTATCATAAAACTAAAAAGAAAAAATTAAAGGAAAAATATACTCTAAAAAATCCACATGGAAGAAGCATCAACTAATAATTCCAGATCTATACCATTTTATAACTAAAAAATAAGAAAAAATATACTCCCAAAAATCCACATCAGGAAAATGCTACAGATCTCAAACTCTAAATACTATAAAAGAAAGAACATTTCTTGCCAACCCAAATCAGCATCTACAGCTTCACATAGACAGAATCATGCCAAGATATTAAAAACACAATAATTAGAAAAATGGAAACAGAGGGGTTTTGAAGAAGATCGCCTCTCTTGCTCAGTCGTACCCCGAATCTAAGCTTTGGTGACCTTCTCGTCGACGTTCAAGCTCCGAGTTGCGAACTTGACCCCAATCGTCGACCTGAACTCATTCCTGGTGAACCTTGAGAGCGGATTTGACTTCCTAACTCCTGAATCACCGATTACAACGACAAAAAGGCAGGAAAGATGGCGGAATTACAAAAATACCTTGGCAGAGCTTCCACGGACCTCGAGGAAAGATGACATTGTTGAGGTCATTGATGCCATTACAGAACTCGACGGCCACGATTCTTCGCCCTAGCGGCTACAAGCAGATTAGCACAAGGCCTAGAGCTGCGACCCCGCTGACCACCGCTTTGGAGTAGCGACTTGGCCCTAATCTGCGGCGGTGGCGCATTCACCACTTGTGCTAGAGGCTCCACACTGTTACACGTAACGAGAGGGAGATCAAGAGAGGGTTGAGATTGGGAGAGGGAGATCGAGAGAGAGTTGAGATCGGGAGAGGGAGATCGAAAAGAGATGGAGATCGAGAGAGAGAGGGAGATCGAGAGAGAGGAGGGAGATCGAGAGAGAGGGATGAGATGGAAGGGAGAGAGAGAGAATGAGAGAGGGAGAGGGAGACAGAGACGGAGATGCCAAAGGAGGCATTGTAGGGCTTTTGGCGTAAGGAAGTGTTTAAAACCCATCGGTAGTCTATGGCAGATAGAGCAACGTGCCTCTTGGGCCTTGTGGGGTCCACTCAAAGTTTTTTAATCGAATCCATTCCGTCCATCTGTTTCAAAATAAAATAATAAAACAAAATAATAAGAAATAAGAAAATCAAACACTCAATTGGGACACACCAACAAAACAGTAAAAAGAACAACGCATAACACAATGACTCTAGTACGGTTGATTACCGTCTCAAATCAAGAACGGCTTAGAGCCGTTTTTGAACCAAATTTTCAATTTTGGTGTAGTGCCAGATCTCCCGACCTTGTTTATTTTTGGTGTAGTGAAAATGGAGGTCTTTCACCACGTTGCTTGGACCTGGTCGAGGGGACTCGCCGACCGGGTCAAGTGGGCTGCTCGACTCAAAGTCCAGAGAGTCATGTTTTTTGGCCTCGACAAATCAGGTTCAGGCTCGACTAGTCGAGCGTTACACAGATTCTGCGCGAATTTGGTGTGGACTGCGTAATTTTGAAGTGGTTTCGCAGAGATGTGCAACAAAAGTTTCCTAAACTATAAATAGGGGTCCTAGGGTTATTATAGGGTATGAAAAAGGATTTTTTAAAGCAAGGCTAAGGGTTTTCTATATGTACAAAGTGAGTATATTACTTATAATCTCATTTTTCTTCATAGTAGAAGTTTGCACCCGTGGTTTTTTACCCTTGTTGGGGTTTTTTTATGTATATTTTGTCTTGTAGTTTGTTAGTATACTTAGATTCTACTTCTAGATTATATTTCTTCCTGTATATCGTTTGTGGGTGAGACCGAAGATTGGATCTCGGTTCACTTGCGTTCTTGGCGTGCTGCACAACAACTGGTATCATAGTTATTGGTTTAGTTCAAGTGGGACCGATGATGGAAGAAGGGAATACTAGAATCGAGAAGTTTGATGGTTCAAACTTTGCCTTCTGAAAGATGCAGATAGAGGATTATCTGTATCAGAAGGACCTCTATATTCCTCTAGGAGGAAAAGAGAAGAAACCAGAGAAGAAGATGTCAGATGATGAATGATCTTTATTGGATAGAAAAGCTTTAGGAACGATCTGACTCTCTTTGTCTAAGAGCGTCGCCTTCAATATATCTAAGGTGAAGACCACAAAAGAATTAACACAAGCTCTAGCTACGATATATGAGAAACCCTCAGCGTCCAACAAGGTTCATCTTATGAAACGGCTGTTAAACATGAAGATGTCAGATGGTGGGAGCATGGCTGAACATCTAAACGAGTTTAATACAGTCACGAGCCAATTGGAATCTGTTGGTATCACTTTTGAGGACAAGGTCAAGGCGTTATTGATCTTTTCCAGTTTGTCAGACAATTTGGATGGTTTGGTGATTGCCGTGAGCAATTCTTTAGGGTCAACAAAGCTGAAGTTCGATGATGTGGTCGATCTAATTCTTAGCGAAGAATCTAGAAGAAAGGCATTGAGAGTTTCAGGGGATTCGGTGAATACTCTAAACGTTGAAGGAAGAAGAAGATCGCTGAACAAAGGAGACAATAAACACGGACGTTCTAAGTCAATGAAGAAGTCTAAGGGATCGAAAGACAAGGACGAGTGTTGGCATTACGGGAACAAGGGGCACATGAAACGTGATTGCAGGGCACTTAACAAACAAGAAGGAAGCTCTCAAGGTAGGAAGGATTTAGTGAATCTATCTGAGGAGAGTGAAACAGAGACATTGATCTTGTCTCTTGATGCGCGGGATGAGTCTTGGGTCATAGACTCGGGTGCTTTGTTTCATGCCACTTCATGTAAGGAAGTTCAGCGTGATTATTTGTCAGGTGACATTGGGAGAGTACTTGGGTAATGATGAGCCGTGTAGTATTATTAGAAAGAGGGACGTTCATGTAAATCAGAAAGATAGAACGACTTTAAAATTGAAGGATGTCAGACATGTACCGAGTTTGAGACGGAATTTGATCTCAGTAGGGCAGTTGGCCGATATTGTATATGTGACGACATTCACTAGTGATTCCTGAAAGGTCACAAAAGGTGCCTTGATGATATCTCGAAGCAAAAAGGAAGGTACTTTGTACGTGACTTGCGGATCATATAGTTCACTCGCAATCGCGTCAACTGGAGTTAATTGGCGGTTATGGCATCAGAGTTTGAGACATATAAGTGAGAAAGGGATGAAAGTGCTATTCTTAAAAGGGAAGCTACCAGGGCTAAAGTTTATTGACTTGAAATTTTACGAGGACTGCTTGTATGGCAAGAAGAAGAGGGTAAGCTTCAAAAAAATAGGACGCGCTCTAAAGACGCATCTATTGGAGCTTATATACACTGATGTGTGGGGATATCTACGAAAAGTAATATGTCTAGAGGGGGGTGAAATACCCTTACAATAATGAATCAATTCACAATGCTAAATATAAATCACCTTGATAAATAATTATTGAGAGATTGATACAAATTCGATTCTAAGGACAACCTTACACCATAATAAACAAGGGCTTATGGTAGGACAACCTTATTTCTAGAACCTCTTTTGAATCAAGAACTCAATGTTAATATAAGTAAATGAAATAGCAAGGAATTGAAAATAAATGCGAAGTAAAGATCTAAATTATTACAACAATCCCCACACTTGCTTGAAAATGTAAATAGTTACAACATTCACATCCACTTGTACATTCCACACAATCGAATGATAAAAGATATGAAAATTAAGCAAGCATTCAATCCACAAGACAAAGAGTTATAGTGGTTCGCTTTGTGTGTACACCACCTGTTTTACAACATGACCACACAGAATGCTACTCCACTCCTAATATCCTCACACAGGGGATATTAGCGTTCACTATCAAATAGGTTTTCTCAGGTTCACCAAAAACCTTTACAATTGTGTCTTTTTCACTTGGGCTTACACAATTCAAAAACCCCTTTTTCTGAGTTTTCTGGTTTTCCTCAGACAACCAATACAATGAGATTTTTCTGGCTCAATCTCAAACAAAACCAATACAATGAGATTTTTCTGGCTCAATCTCAAACAAAACCAATACAATGAGATTTTTCTGGCTCAATCTCAAACAAAACCAATACAATGAGATTTTTCTGGCTCAATCTCAAACAAAACCAAAAATAAAAGAATTTTCTGAAATTGTAAAATACCGGATTTCTCCTTTAGCGCCCGGTAGAACCAATCGGAGTAGATGATTGAATATCAAAGTTCAATTTCCAATACTCACATTCAAGGTTCTAAATTCTAATAGATTTTAGATTTTAACTTGTTGGGCGTAGCTATATTTGATTTTGATTCCAAGAAGAAGGAATAATATAATTCCTCTTTTCAAATAAGATTGGAATAGAGAAACAAAATCAAATTAAATAAGCTAGCAAAAGGAATATTAAATAAGCACAATTTAGCTTAAAATAAACACGGACTTATCTCGAGTGATTACTTGAAAATTCTTGAAAGGAATGGAGTTCGGATGTAAAAACTCGAATTTCGTGTTCAATTTATAGAAGAAAAAATCGTTCCTACGATTTGGTCTTAGAAACCTAGGGTGGTCGTAGCTCTAACAATTTTTGAAAATTTGAGCGCGATCTTTGAAAACCGCGTTCTACGACCGGTCGTGTGTACCCTACGACCGGGTCGTGGGACACTACGACCGGTCGTGGGACACCTACGACCCGGTCGTGGGACCATGAAATAGGTTCTTTGGATTTTCGGTCGTAGCTCCACGGCCCGATCGTGGACGAGTCGAAGCCAACCTACGACCGGTCGAAGGACCTCCGGGGACCTGGTCGTGGGCGTTCCAAAAAATCGAAAAATCTTCAACAAATTAGGACCTGGTCGTGGGATTTCTTGGACTAGTCGAACCAATGCTGGGGATTGGTCGAACAAGAGCTAGGGACGGTCTTGGAGCAGACCAAGCTCATGTAGAATAAACATTTGTATTATGTATCCAAAATGACCTACTTAAAGGGTCAACCTAAGGTCATTCAAAACGAAACATGTCGTATGGACATTGAACTTCAACCATTCAACGAATGTAGATTGTTTGAACCAATATCGGGCTTGAAATCTTGAACAATATCGGACTTGAAGTCTTGAACAATATCGGGCTTGAAGTCTTGAACAATATCGGGCGAAGTCTTGAACAATATCAGCTTGAAGTCTTGAACAATATCGAGCTTGAAGTCTTGAACAATATCTTGAAGTCTTGAACATCTTGAAGCTTGAACAATTTTGAACTTTAACATCTTGAGCTTCATCTTGTAGCTTTTTAACATCTTGAGCTTCAACTTGTAGCTTTTTGAACTATTTAAGCAATGTCTTGAATAAAAATCATCATACCAGCACAAGACACAGATAGATGTTTTGACATAACAAAATTTGACAACCAAAGGAGTATGAGACCATAACCCTTACAATCTCCCCCTTTGTCAAATTTGTGACAAAACACCACACCAAGTAAATAGACATAAGAGAAGTACAAAGCAAGCACAGATGTACAGATGATAAGCAATGTATAGACATGATAAGCAATAATCATTTTCCCATAACTCTTGAGAAGAAGTTTAACTCCCCCTGAGTAATAGGACTTTAACTCCCCCTACTCCCCCTGAGTAATAGCACAACAAAATTAATAATCATTGACCAAACTTCTCCCCTTTTTGACACAAAATGACAAAGGAAGAAAAGCAGTTAATGTGCATAATCAAGTTGGAGTTGAAGCAAAAAAAAATAGTCCATAACCAACAAAAAGGTTTGAGATGCAAGCTAATATCAGTAAATATTACAGACCAAAAAAATTCAGTCAGAACCAGAAGAAGGTGCAGGATTAGATGGATCAATTTTGTGTAATCCCTTAGCAATTCGCCTCATATATTTACGCATATAAGAAAATTGTGTGTCTTGAGTAACACGAATTTGAGCCACCTGCTCTTGAAGAGAATTCAACCTTTCATCAAAATCAGAAGGCTGAAAATCAGGATCATCAGCCGAGTCCGACTCAAGTTCTTCAAATAAGTCATCCATATTTACGTCCTCAGGAAGATCACTAGCTTCAGCATTACCTGCTTCACCACCACTGCTACCAGCATCCACTTGGCCTCTAGCCAAATCTAAAGTCATCTTATTAAGATTGGAGTTATTAAAAGGGAGATGGTGGATGGGTTTTTCTCTAGTAGGCATGGCTATGAGCATATGATTTGCTAACCTAGTCAGTAAATAACCAAAGGGTATATCACTATGTCCAGGATGGTGACGTGACAGAATAATGGAATGACAGATTAAAGAAGGGAGGCATATATTAACACCAGAGACAACAGAATGCAAAACACGAACCATAAAAGAAGTGAGTTCGGTTTTGTTACCAGAACGTGGATAAAGATTTGAAATGAATATCTTATGAAGTACTCGGTGTCTGGGTAACAAATACCTTGAGGGAAGTACATGTCCTTTATGAGTCCAATGAACATCCATATTACATAAGTCTCTAGTAAGCATTCGTCGTTCAGATTCTGAGAGACTATCATGTAAAATATTAATTGGAATGCTTTCATCATTGATAGGTATTTCCATAATATCTGCAATCAAATGTCGATCTACAACAAACAAACCTTCTTGAGTATCAACTTTAAATGTTAAATTCTCAAGAGAAAAATCGCAGATACATGCAAACATGGATTGGGCAATGGGTGGTATGCAGCTCCACCCCAATGTAGGATGTTATCCCATCCCACAGATTCCAACAAAGAAGGAATACCAAAAGAAGCAATGTGATTGACATTAACATGACGTTCAACAATTACATTACGCATACGCAAATCTCGAGCATCAGTAGAATCATTTTCAGGAGAACGAAGATGACGTTGAACAATAGAAGTTGATCTAGAAGAAGATGGACCTCGAGTAGTTTTCTTTTTACCTCTAGGATCCATTTTCAAAGAAAGATTTCAAGGGAACAACAAGATGCAAGATAGAAGAAATGAGATTTAGATAGAACAGATTTTTTAAGAAAAACCCCAAATCCTGCAATCAATGATCAAATAGATTCCACAAACATGAGTTTTGAAGCACTAATAGTAAGAATCTACAAGGAAAATGTAAAAGAATCACTAACCTTGAAGAATAATGAAGATGGGTTAGTGCAGCCCGTGCTAGAAGCGTTGGAGAGAAATGAAGAAATGAAGAAGAAGACTAAAATCCCCAATTTTAAGTGAAATCCCGTGCTTTACGACAGGTCGTGTACGTGTTCGACCGGTCGTGTATTCTCACGACAGGTCGAGTATGACAAAAAATTTGTAATTTTTTTTCTTTTATTATTATTATTTTTTAAATAATTTCAAGTTTAAGCAAATAAAACATTAAACTTATGATACACAAAATCATGCAAACTCAATTTAAATTGCACATACCGAGATCAAATTTTAATTTATTAAACCGGCTTTTGTCGAGCGGTTTAGTGAAAATGTCCGCAAGTTGAATCTCGGTTGGAATGTAATCCAAATTTATTAATTTTTCTTCCACTAATTCACGAATGTAATGAAATCTAATGTCAATATGCTTAGTACGTGAATGCTGAACTGGATTTTTAGAGATATTTATTGCACTGGAATTATCACAAAATAAAATCATAGAATCTTGAGTAATTCCATAATCGCTTAACATTCGTTTCATCCAAACAAGTTGAGTACATGCATTTCCAGCAGCAATGTATTCAGCCTCAGCAGTTGATAGCGATATAGAACTTTGCTTCTTGCTAAACCAAGAAACAAGACAATTTCCAATGTAAAAACAACCACCTTGGTTGATTTCCTATCATCAATGTTTCCGGCCGGTCAAGATCGACATCTGCGTGCCGGCTAATTGAACATTAGTCTCATGTGGATACCAGAGACCCAATTTAGTAGAACTTGCGACATAACGCATAATCCGCTTAACAGCAGTTAAGTGAGATTCTTTAGGATTTGATTGATAACGAGCACAAATACCAACACTCAAAGCAATATCTGGTCTACTAGCAGTTAGATAAAGTAAACTACCAATTAAACTACGATACAATTTAGGATCCACATCATTACCTGTAGAGTCTTTTGAGAGTCTTACAGTTGTACTCATTGGAGTATCAAAATTTTTACCTTTCTCAAATCCAAATTTTTTAATTAAACTCTGAGCATATTTGGTTTGTGAAATAAATATTCCATCAGGTTGTTGTTTTACTTGCAATCCTAGGAAATAGTTTAATTCTCCAACCATGCTCATTTCGAATTTAGACTTCATCAAATCTGCAAACTCACATGATCATGTTAGTAAAGTTGATCCATAAATAATATCGTCAACATATATTTGAACCATTAGAATATCATCGTTATATTTCTTAACAAAGAGTGTCTTATCAACACACCCCATCTGAAAGTTATGACTCAGTAAAAACTTAGTCAATTTTTCGTACCATGCTCTGGGAGCTTGTTTCAGACCATAGAGAGCTTTCTTAAGACGATACACATGATCGTAAATTTAGGATCTTCAAACCCTGTAGGTTGTTCAACATATACCTCTTCATGTAGATCACCATTGAGAGAAAGGCACTCTTAACATCCATTTGATAAATTTTAATTTTCTTAAAACATGCAATGGAGATAAAAAGTCGATTGATTCAAGACGAGCTACAAGGGCAAATGTTTCATTATAGTCAATACCTTCGATTTGTGTATATCCCTGTACAACTAGTCTTGCTTTATTTCGAATAATATTTCCAAGCTCATCAGATTTTTTTGAAAATCCATTTTGTTCCAATAATATGTTTATCTTTAGGTCTAGGAACAAGTTGCCGGACATCATTTCGACAAGCGATTAAGTTCTTCTTGCATCGCAAGAATCCAATTTTCATCGAAAGTGCTTCTTTTACGTTACCGGTTCAATGCTGGGATGTAAAGCATACGTAGTTACATATGTCCTCTAATTGTCTACGAGTGCGCACACCGGTGAGAGGGTTTCCAAGTATTTGAGAGGTTGGATGATCTTTACATGTCCTTAATTCGGGATTAGTTTCACTTAATGAAGTTTCTTGTTTTTCAAGTATAAGAACTTCATCATTATCTAAACTAGGGACAGTGTCTTCAAAAGATCGTCAATCACAACATTTATTGACTCTTGAATCACACCGGTCTGTTGTTGAGAACACGATAAGCACGATTTGTTTAAAGAATAACCTAAAAGATCCCTTCATCACTTTTAGTGTCGAATTTTCCCAAATTTTCACGGTCCACGCAAAATATAGCACTTCTTTGCCAAAAATTCGAAAATATTTGACAGAAGGCTTTTTCTCAAACCACATTTCATAAGCCGTTTTATTATTAGTTTTACAAATATAAACACGGTTAATAATGTAGCAGGCTGTATTCACTGCTTCAGCCCAGAGATTCCTAGGTAGCTTCATGCTATTTAACATAACACTTCCCATTTCTTGAAGCACTCTATTCTTCCTCTCGACTATTCCATTTTGTTGAGGAGTTTTAGGTGCAGAGAATTCATGCGATATTCCTTGATCGCTACAAAATTTCTCAAAACCGCTATTTTCGAATTCGGATCCATGATCACTACGGATTTTGCTGACTTGTGAACATTTTTCAGTTTGAATCCGTTTTATAATCTTTTTCACTTCATCAAGGGTTTCTGATTTATCTTTCAAGAATGAAACCCAAGTGTATCTTGTATAATCATCTACAATAACTAAGATGTACTTTTTGCCACCTCGACTTTCCGTTCTTGTTGGTCCTATAAGATCCATATGGAGAAGTTCGAGTGGTCTTGTGGTGATATTGGAGTTCACCTTTTGTGAGAGCTCCTAGTTTGTTTACCATACTGGCATTCACCACAGATCTTGTCTACTTTTTGCATTTTAGGTAGACCTTTTATTAGTTCACTTTTGCTCAATCTGTATAAATTTCGGTAGTGTACATGTCCAAGGCGTTTGTGCCATAAATCTGTCTCATCGGTATGGACCATGTAGCACATTTGATTAGATGAGCTACCATTGCTTACTATATAGCAATTTTGAAGTTCTGCGACCAGTTAATATTACAGAACCCTTTTCATTTGTAATTTCACAACCTTGATTAGAAAATTTAACATTATGGTTGTTATCGCATATTTGAGATATGCTCAACAAGTTGTGTTTTAAACCCTCAACATATAACACATTTTTAAATAAGGGAAGGTTATAGAGTTGGACCGTACCTTTGCCAATTATCTTGCAGTTGCTACCATCACCAAATGTGGTGACCCATCAGTCATATCTTTAAGATCGGTAAATAGAGCTTTGTCGCTTTGTCATATGTCCTGGAGCATCCTTTGTCAAGGTACCATTTTGAATGGCTTGTAGCTTTGAAAGCGGTGTGAGCAACCAAACAAGTAACCTTGGGAACCCATTTCAAGATCTTGTTTTGGGTTTAGGAGAATAATTGGTCTTCTTTTGTTTATAGTTATAAGAGTGACTCTTGAGTTAGATTTTAATAGCTCCTTAAGTAAATCAATAATTTTTTTCACTAGCGGGTTTGAATCGATTTTTGAAATTTATATAGTTGCTTTTGCGTTTTGAAAGGTTTTTGTATTTTTAGAAAAACTTGATTAGTACCTTTTCCTTTTGAGTTAGAAGTTTCTCCTTTCACAAAAATGGAAGGAGCATTCTTGTTTAGGAGATGTGTTTTTGTCAAAGCCCAACCCGGATCGATCACCACATTTTCTTGATCCGGATAATAATTTTTCTAATTTTGGATCACCTTGGGCATATCTCCATGTGTCCTTCAAACTCAGAAGAGAGGATACTTCATTTTTAAGTTTCTCATTTTCAGATTTTAAATTTTCAATTAGGGAGGTTTTGAATTCTAAATCACACTTTGATTTTTCAAAACAGTCTGAAATTTGAGATTTTTCTAAAACAAGAGTTTCAAAACATTCTTTTAGTTTAAAGAACTTTTCTTTTTGAAGTTTAAGTTTGACAGCAATTTTACAACTTTCTTTATATAAGGCATTGTAAGCATCTTGTAGATCTTCATCATTTTCATGATCACTATCCAAATTTTCTTCACTTGTAGAATCATCGTGATCTGAAAAGGTAAACTTGGCTAGAGTCATAAGGGCCTTAAGTTCCTTTGCCCGACTCGGTTCTGAATTTTCTGATTCAGAAGAGGCTTCAGAATCAGACGATTCATCCCAAGTAGCCAACATACCCTTCCTTTTGGATCTGTCCTTTTTAGGACATTTGTTTGCTAAATGCCCATATTCTTGACAGTTGTAACATTGACTATCTTTCAATGATTTCCAAGTTTTAGACTTAGGTTTAGAACGTTTCTTTTCATTTGCCTTTTGAAAGTCGACTCTTTTCTTACTTTTGAAAATCTTATAAAACTTTTTCGCTAAAGGGCCATATCATCTTGAGACTTTTCTCGAATCTGAATTTTCTTGAGTAATACTTTTAGATGACTTCAAAGCAATAGACTTACCTTTAGGAGCTTTAAAACTTAATTCATAGGTTTGCAAAGAACCAACTAATTCTTCTACCTTCATATTGTCCAGTATCACGAAGTTCTGGATTGCGGTTACCTTTGAATTGAACCGTTCAGGAAGAGAGCGTAGTATTTTTGCACACACTTTACTTTCTGAGATCTTTTCACCAAGACCCCACATAGAGTTTACAATGTCATTCAATCTAGTGTAAAAGTCCATAAACATTTCATTTTCCTCCATATGAATTTCTTCAAATTTTGTTGTGAGGAGTTGGACTTTAGATTTCTTGACAATTGTTGTACCTTCGTGTGTCATTTCTAAAATATCCCAGGCTTGCTTTGCAGTATCACAGGATATGATTCTTTTGAACTCATCCGGTGATAGTGCGCAAGTGATTGCATTTAGTGCTTTAGCATTAGCACTACTCTCATTTTTCTGAAGTGTGGTCCATTGGAAAAATGGTGTAATTTTCATAGATTTTGAACCATCAACACCAGTTACTTCCATGGTAGGAGGATTCCATTCAGTCATTGTGGCTAGCCACACACTTTCATCCATTGATCTGAGGAAGATTCTCATTCTGGCTTTCCAATAGGCATAGTTGGAGCCATCAAAAGGTGGAGGCCTAGTAACTGAAAGGCTATCAAAATTTGACATCTTTTTAAATAGCTTAGATCGTTAGCTCAGGAAATAAATCCAAATAAAAAGTAACAAGAAATGAGCTATTAGGCTCTGATACCACTTGAAAAGGCCAAGCTATATGTCCTAGAGGGGGGGGTGAATAGGACTATGCCAAATTTAAAAATAAATCAGCGGAACTAAAGTAAATCAATACCCTTACAATAATGAATCAATTCACAATGCTAAATATAAATCACCTTGATAAATAATTATTGAGAGATTGATACAAATTCAGTTCTAAGGACAACCTTACACCATAATAAACAAGGGCTTATGGTAGGACAACCTTATTTCTAGAACCTCTTTTGAATCAAGAACTCAATGTTAATATAAGTAAATGAAATAGCAAGGAATTGAAAATAAATGCAGAAGTAAAGATCTAAATTATTACAACAATCCCCACACTTGCTTGAAAATGTAAATAGTTACAACATTCACATCCACTTGTACATTCCACACAATCGAATGATAAAAGATATGAAAATTAAGCAAGCATTCAATCCACAAGACAAAGAGTTATAGTGGTTCGCACTGTGTGTACACCAACCTGTTTTACAATGACCACACACAGAATGCTACTCCACTCCTAATATCCTCACACGGGGGATATTAGCGTTCACTATCAAATAGGTTTTCTCGGGTTCACCAAAACCTTTACAATTGTGTCTTTTTCACTTGGGCTTACACAATTCAAAAACCCCTTTTTCGGACAACCAATACAATGAGTTTTACGGTTTTCCTCGAGACAACCAATACAATGAGATTTTTTCGGCTCAATCTCAAACAAAACCAATACAATGAGATTTTTCTCGCTCAATCTCAAACAAAACCAAAAATAAAAGAATTTTACTGTAATTGTAAAATACCGGATTTCTCCTTTAGCAGCCCGGTAGAACCAATCGGAGTAGATGATTGAATATCAAAGTTCAATTTCCAATACTCACATTCAAGGTTCTAAATTCTAATAGATTTTAGATTTTAACTTGTTGGGCGTAGCTATATTTGATTTTGATTCCAAGAAGAAGGAATAATATAATTCCTCTTTTCAAATAAGATTGGAATAGAGAAACAAAATCAAATTAAATAAGCTAGCAAAAAGGAATATTAAATAAGCACAATTTAGCTTAAAATAAACACAGACTTATCTCGAGTGATTACTTGAAAATTCTTGAAAGGAATGGAGTTCGGATGTAAAAACTCGAATTTCGTGTTCAATTTATAGAAGAAAAAATCGTTCTACGACGGTGGTCTTAGAAACCTAGGGTGGTCGTAGCTCTAACAATTTTTGAAAATTTGAGCGCGATCTTTGAAAACCGTTCTACGATCGGTCGTGTGTACCCTACCGGTCGTGGGACACCTACGATGGTCGTGGGACACCTACGACCGGTCGTGGGACCATGAAATAGGTTCTTTGGATTTTCGGTCGTAGCTCCACGGACCGATCGTGGACGACAGTCGAAGCCAACCTACGACCGGTCGAAGGACCTCCGGGACTGGTCGTGGGCGTTCCAAAAATCTGAAAAATCTTCAACAAATTAGGACTGGTCGTGGGATTTCTTGGACTAGTCGAACCAATGCTAGGACTGGTCGAACAAGAGCTAGGACTGGTCTTGGAGCAGACCAAGCTCATGTAGAATAAACATTTGTATTATGTATCCAAAATGACCTACTTAAAGGGTCAACCTAAGGTCATTCAAACCTGAAACATGTCGTATGGACATTGAACTTCAACCATTCAACGAATGTAGATTGTTTGAACCAATATCAGGCTTGAAATCTTGAACAATATCAGACTTGAAGTCTTGAACAATATTAGGCTTGAAGTCTTGAACAATATCAGCTTGAAGTCTTGAACAATATCAGGCTTGAAGTCTTGAACAATATCAGGCCTGAAGTCTTGAACAATATCAGGCTTGAAGTCTTGAAGTCTTGAACAATATCTTGAAGTCTTGAACAATATCACTTGACTTTGACATCTTGAGCTTCATCTTGTAGCTTTTTGAACTTTAACATCTTGAGCTTCAACTTGTAGCTGAACTTTTGAACTATTTAAGCAATGTCTTGAATAAAAATCATCATACCACCATTGGATGGTGGGCTACAAGACACGTGGATGAGAAGTAAACCTTACACATGAGTGTTCATTTGCACTTCATATGTTCACATTGCTAGTCACTCTACCTAAGGGTAAGAAAGCTCTTCATAACAAGTGAGTTTACAGACTGAAGGAGGAGCACGATGGTTCAAAACGGTACAAGACCAGATTGGTTGTGAACTGGTTCCAACAAAAGGCAAGTATCGACTTCACTGAAACATTTTCACCAATGGTGAAAATGTCTACGATTCACATAGTCTTAAGTATACTGGCTATAGAGGACTTACATCTAGAGTGACTAGATGTTAAGATAGCCTTTCTTCATGAGGACCTTGAAGAAGAAATATACATGCATCAGCCGACAGGATACGTGGCACCAGGAAAGGAGAACAAGGTGTGTAGACTGAAGAAGAGTCTATATGGCCTGAAGCAGGTCCCGAGGTAGTGGTACAAGAAGTTCGACACTTTCATGTTGAGAAATTGTTTTAGGAGATGTCATGCAGACCACTATTGTTATTTGAAGAAGTTTGATACGTCGTACATCATCATTCTTCTATACATTGATGATATGCTTGTGGCTGGATCAAACATGAAAGACATCTCATATCTCAAAAGATAACTGTTTAAAGAATTTTTTATGAATGATTTAGAAGCTACAAAACAAATCTCAAGCATAAGGATAAAGCGTGGCAGGGAAAACAAGAAACTAGTTTTTTCCCAGGCAGAGTACATATCCAAAGGCTCACTGTGATGTAAGTATTTTATCCACATCGTTAATCGTTTTTATATGATCATTTTAAGGTAGAATACAAAAAGTGAAGCGGTTATACAGCTCTAGTGGATCACATCAAAGGAAGCTGTAGTGATAATGACACCCACCGTTGAAACCTTTCTAAGGGCCGCCGTGATGTTTTCTTACCACCCAACCTATTAATAAGGTCATGCATACTAAGATGAAGTGTAAACACAAATTTCAGCTTGATCCGACACTTCTCCAACTCCCAAGAAGTTTTTAATAGTGGAAGTTCAATCCCCACTTTGTGGTCCACTTAAGCCCTGCAATTATCTCAATTTTTGGTTCATATCTTAAAATGATCATATAAAAATGATTAACGGTGTTGATAAAATACTTACATCATGGTGGGCCCCAAAGAGCTTTGCCTAATAATGCTTCTGTGCATGATCATTTTGTGGCGCTGTAACACCCGTGTCTGGTAACTCTTCTAACTCTACAAATCCCTTTTCCTTGGCCTTAGTAACTTGCACACTGTCCTTATGCATCACTTTTTCATTAAAGAATACGTCCTTGCTTCTGATGATTTTTCTATTTTCTGCATCCCAAAACCTGTAGCTAAAATCATGCTGCCTGTAGCCTATAAATGTGCACCTTCTGGACTTCGCATCCAGCTTATTTATATGCTCTGCATCAATGTGAACATATAAAGTGCAACCAAACACCCTGAGATGTGTAAGGTTCACTTCTTTCCCAGTCTACGTTTCTTCTAGTAGCCTACCATCCAATGGTGTTGAGGGACTTCTATTGATGAGATATGCGGCAGTATTCACAGCATCTACCCAAAAGGTCTTGGGCAACCCTGCATGTAACCTCATGCTCCTAGCACGCTCAAGGATGGTCCTGTTAATGCGCTCAGCCACACCATTCTGCTGCGGTGTCCCTGGAATCATTTTCTAATGTTTGATTCCATTTGCTGCACAATACTCCTCAAATCTCTTATCACAGTACTCTCCCCCATTATCAGATCTAAGACATTTTACTGTTTTACCTGTCTCGTTTTCTACCATAACTTTCCACTTCTTAAATACATCAAATATATCAGATTTATGCTTTAAGAAATAGATCCACAGTTTTCTGCTAGCATCATTAATAAAAGAAACAAAATAATGTGAGCCACCAAGAGATAATACCTGTGCCGGTCCCCACACATCAGTGTGTACAAGCTCCAACAGATGCGTCTTTGGAGCACGTCCCGTTTTCTTAAAGCTTACCCTCTTCTGCTTGTCATACATGCAGTCCTCACAGAATTCCAAGTCAATAGATTTTAGCCCTGGTAGATTTCCTTTAAACGATAACACTTTCATCCCCTTCTCACTCATATGTCCCAACCTCTAATGTCATAACTGCCCATTCACTCCAGTTGATGCAACTGAGAGTGAACTATACGATCTTGAAGTCACGTAGAAAGTACTTTCCTTTTTGCCTTAAGATATCACCAAGGCACCTTTTGCGATCTTCTAGGAATCACTGGTGAATGTCATCACATAACCGGTATCGACCAACTGCCCCACTGAGATCAAGTTACGTTTCAAACTCGGTACATGTCTGACATCCTTCAATTTCAAGATCGTTCCATCTTTCTGATTTACATGAACACCCTCCTTTCCAACAAGACTACACGACTCATCATCACCCAGGTAGACTCTCCCAAAGTCACCTGACACATAATCACATAGAACTTCCTTACATGAAGTGGCATGAAACGAACCACCCGAGTCTATAAACCAAGACTCATTCCTCGTATCAAGAGACAAGATCAACGCCTCTGTGTCACTCTCCTCCGATAGATTCATTGAATCCTTCCTACCTTGAGTGCTTCCTTCTTCTTTCTTGAGCGCCCTGCAATCACATTTTATGTGCCCCTTCTTGCCGCAATGCTAACACCCGTCTTAGTCTTTCGGTCACTTGGACTTCTTTCTCGACTTAAAACGCCTGTGTTTATTATCTCCTTTGTTCAGCGATCTTCCTATTCCTTCAACGTTTAGAGCATTCCCTCAATCCCTTGAAACTCTTGATGCCTTTATTCTAGATTCTTCGCTGATAATTAGACCGGCCACATCATCAAATTTCAGCTTTGTCGACCCTGAGGAATTGCTCACAGCAATCACCAAACCATCCCAACTGTCTGGCAAACTGGACAAGATCAATAACGCCCTGACCTCATCCTCAAAAACAATGCCAACGGATTCCAACTGGCTCCTGACTATATTGAACTCGTTTAGATGTTCAGCCACGCTCCCACCATCTGACATCTTCATGTTAAATAGTTTTTCATAAGATTAACCTTATTGGACGCAGAGAGTTTTTCATACATGGTGGCTAGGGCTTCCATTAATTATTTTATAGTTTTCACATTGGATATATTGAAGGCGACGCTCTTAGACAAAGATAGTTGGATCGTTCCTAAAGCCTTCCTATCCAATAAAACCATTCACCATCTATCATCTTTTCTAGTTTCTTCTCTTTTCCTCCTAGAGGAATATAGAGTTCCTTCTGATTCAGATAATTCTCCATCTGCATCTTCTAGAAGGTAAAGTTTGAACCATCAAACTTCATAATTCAAGTTTTCCCTTTTTCCGTCATCGCTCCCGATAGAACTAAACCAATAGCTCTGATACCATTTGTTGAGCAACACGCCAACAACGCAGTGAACCAAGATCCAATCTCCAGTCTCACCCACAAACGATAAACAGGAAGAAATAAAAACTAGAAACAAAATCAAAGCATTCAAACAAACTACAAGACAAGATATACGCGGAAAAACTCCAAACTAGGGTAAAAAAAAAAATCACGGATGCAAACTTCCACTATGAAGAAAAACGAAGATTATAAGACAATATACTAACCTCTCCCTTGAAAGTATAGAGAAAATCCCTTGCCCACACCTTAGAAATATTTCCCAATATTAACCTTAACCCTAGAATAGCCCTAGGGACCCCAATTTATAGTTTTGACAACTTCCCTTTCGCACCCTTACGAAAGGCGACACAGAAGTCCGCAGTCCGTATCTGTAACGCCCTGAAAATCGGGGGTCGAGTATAACTCAACTCCCGAGTTCCAATGCATCACTTATGCAACATATTTATGATGTTTGAATGTTGTCTGTGTTAGACCAATAAACATGAGTAAGATTATACCAAAACAGCAATTCATACTCCAGATCAATTGTATAAAAGCAAGCTTAAGAATGAATCAGTATATATGAGTATGTAAAGAAACAAAATAAACGTTTCATTATCCAGAGTATGAATCCTTCTGAGTCACAATATACATGTCTGTTTATAAACAAAATGTCAAAATAAACTAGGTACAATCCCTGTAAATCCCATCGGTCCCGGCAGCCTAGTCGAAGCGCTGCCGCGAATCGCATATACGAGAACTCCTCTTGGTCCTCGGCATAATCCGGCTCTGCCTCCAAAGTTGCCGGCTCGCCTAAACCTGAGACAGAGTCTGGTTGGTGTGCGCAACACCGTCCCGTAACGTGGGAGTGAGTAGTTAACTCAGTGGAACCATAAATCATAGGTTAACATGTTCATCAAAGCAGTCAAGCAGTAATGATAAAGCAGGAAATCAAACACTCCTAGTTACTCTTATTAATGCAAGTATGAATGCAGGTATGATGGATGCCCTCACTGACATACTCCCTCATGCGACACCCTCTTCGTTCGCGGCATGCTGTTAGATGGCCAAAGAGCACCAATAATCTATATTGTCCAATCTAACATGACCTGACCAGCCAGGGAGTGTGCCCAAGCTCACCAATCAGGCCGAGCCAATTCAACATGTTTTATGGTTTTGACAGTGATGAAAATGTGCGAGTCATGTTCACATATTTTATAGCTCTAAGAGTGAGGAAAGGGACCAACAAGCATTCTAATCGATCACATAAACTATTATATCAAGTAGAAAGGACAGAATACTACAATGTCTAATTGGAATATCTATAGTTTTGGCGTCCCGTATGTGTTCGGGGTGGAAGAAAACTTGCGCTCTAAGTCACTAAGGCCCCGTTTGTTAAATATGAAGTCTAAAACCTGAATCTAAAGTCTAAATCCTCCATCTGAAATTTGAAGTCAAAAAACTTGTTTGGTAATTATGGCTGAAGTCTGAAAATTTAGTACTGAATTTGAAACAACATGTTTGTCTGAAATGTCTGAAATATGTTAATTTGACACATTTGCCCTGATTATAAAGAAATTATTTTTTATTATATAAAAATAAAATTATTCTATTTAATTTAAATAAAATATGAAGTACTTAATAGAAAATTAAAATATCATTATTCACCTCTATTTTCCCCCGGAAGCCACCTCTATTTTGGCCTATGGACAGAAAACTGTTACTTTTAAAGTATTTATGTAAAACAGCCTAATATTTCTATACACGGACTCTCTACTGCCTAGACAACTTTTGACTCAAGGAAATGTTCTATTGAGTGGGAAACTGACAATTTGCCCTCTTCACAAATGAAGAATTGTACTTCTATCATATTCTATATCTAGACCCATTTTGACGTGTTTGTACATGGTTTTAATTGTCGCACACGTGGCTTAATTGGACTAGATCCAAACCATCCATCCCTTTGCTCGGCTCATGGAAGGATGTGATGCAAGGATAACATGGCCCATGGTCCATGGTCGGAAGATAGTTTGGTATTTAGAGTGCCATGTGTACCATGGCCTAAGAATACCTCATGTTAAGACTCAATTGCTAATAGACCAACTTTCATCAATTTGAACTATTGATGTGTTGGGTGGCCCACCATGGATGCTCCATAAAATCTATGAGTGGAAGATCAACCCATTATTATTGTTTCTACTTTCAATTCCATTTGGATTATTGTTATTTCTCAGTAATTATTCGATGGCCCTAAAATGAGGAACATAATTGTACTTAAGAAATCTAACAAGGCATTATCTCCACAAAAAGATAAGATCAACAGGTAATTTCATAGCCATCTGCTACTTGTTGATAGAGACATTATTGCTTGTAATGACTTCTTGTATTTGTCGCTGGTCAAGGAGTTCCTTAGAAATTAATGCCACATATTTAATCCATGTCAAAAGATATGCAAGATTCTAAACTTGACTTTCATATTTTTCTACTTCTAATATTCCCAACATCTTCATACTGTAAATTTTTATAAATGGTAGTGATTGTCACATTGGTTAATTAATATCATCAAAGAAAAAATAAAACTGATTAATGAATTGGTTCCACCCTTTAGAGGAACTCCTAATTCTAATTCCCAACTAAACATCTTGAGTTAGTAATGACTGTCAACATTTCCTATAAAATCTCCAAATTACTTAAAATATATAAGGTTTCCAGTTTTCTAACCATATTCGTCGAGAGGAGCTTCATCGTAACAGCGAGTTGTTACAAACAAGGAATCTATTCTGCCAAAGTTCGTTCCACCATGATATAACAAGCTAAGAGTCCAAAGAATGCTATTCATCCCACTTATATGGAAGTTCTTGTTGACTTGTAAATCCCCAAAACCTTAAAAAGAGGCATCTGGATGGTTAACGAAGAGAAAAATAGCGGGACAAATTAAAATATGAGCGGGGCAAACAAGAAAAACAGCGGGGCAAACAAGAAAAACAACGGGGCAAACTAGAAAAATAGCAGGGCAAACTGAAATATGAGCAGGGCAAACAAGAAAAACAGCGGGGCAAACTAGGAAAACAACGGGGCAAACTGAAATATGAGCGGGGCAAACTATAAAAATAGTGGGGTAAACTGAAATATGAGTGAGGCAAACTGAAATATGAACCTCAATAGGTAAAATCTTATACATGCATAAATGAGTAACATAGCTAATGTAAAAGTGAGTAGTTAAAATTATATAAATCAAATTAAAAAAATAAGCTTTTGGATAGGTTAAGAAGACTAGTCTAAGGAGGGGAGAATTGCATGATACTGAGACGAAGGTAAATACAAATATCCAAAACTTCTACAACTCCCAATTTTTGTTTTTTTAAAATGATGGGAGTTGAATCCCTTGCATGATCCACTTGAGGATTGGATATGACCCTCTTGTAATGCTCTTTGCTCAAATTGAGAGAATGAAACCCACCTATTTATAGCTGGGCATGTAAAATCCATCTGATAAGCTGATGGGTCCCAAACAACTAGAATAGATTACAAGGGAAATGATAAATGAGGGACTAGGAAACTATTTTTACTATCTAGGTCATTTTATTTTGAACAAGCTACCGCATCAAGCTATCTAGAACACTTATGGACATGGCTTGGGTATTACTTCCATCAGGACTTAGCAAGAGATGGATGGTTGCATTAAGACTTTATGGGGCTAATCGTGACGTATATGTTTTATTCGTGTAAACCATCTCGGGATTGCTATATAGAGTCTGTTTGGCACGCCCGGCCAATCCGGGGATTAAACCTTCCCATCCCTTTCAATCCCTCGAACCAAACACGTCCCAGGCAAATTTGAACGGATTAGGGTGGATTGGATGGGATTTAAAGGTAATGATAGTGTTGTCAGTGGATTGTCTTAAGATCCATGGGAGGATTAGGTCACCCTGTCTGTTTGGCACTCCGGACCAATCCTGGGATTTAACTTCCAATCCCTTCCAATCCGCCCGGCTAAACGGGCCCTTACATTTTTGTATAGTACATAATTATGTAAATATGTATATATAAGTATATAAAAATATTTTTCTATCTTTTAATTCATTTCTTTGTCTATTTATCGGGTTGGTGTTTGTATAGCCCAAACTTGAGATCGAACCCGATATACCTGCCCGAGCCCAACCCAATGTCGGGTCGGTCAGGTTGAACCCGCCCAACTTTCAGCCGTACATAAAATTCAGCGAGGCAAACTATCAAATCAGCGAGGGAAACATGAAAATGAGCGGGGCAAACTAGAAAAACAGCGGGGCAAACTGAAATATTATCAGTGGGGCAAACTAGAAAAACAGCGGGGCAAACTGAAATATCAGCGGGGCAAACTAGAAAAACAGCGGGGCAAGCTGAAATATCAGCGGGGCAAACTAGCAAAACAGCGGGGCAAACAGAAATATGGGCGGGGCAAACTAGAAAAATAGCTAATTAAGGGGATTGATGGTGGTGTCAGTGGATTGGATTAAGAACCATGGGATCTTGTTTGACCTACTATATCAACTGGACAAATCACATTGGTTTTTGTTTATTTTCTGGATTCATTTTCTCTAATTCCATTTTGGACTTTATATTGGGGATTGCATTCTTTGAATGATCTGAACCGTTCTTGTTCCCTACATCGTTTGGAAGCCATAATCTGAAATATAGTGCTTCATTCATGATTTCGGCCTTCGAACATTGGATACATATGAATATGAGTCTCTAAATATTCGCCTTCATACACAAATCAGCAGTCCAACAAGTGCTTCTTAAAATAGCCCAAATAGTATAGAGTTCATAATATGATTAGATATAATTTGTAGTTGATGTTGCGCAGCATGCCAACAACAGTGTGGATGAATAGGTACGTTAAATATGGATGCGTTTGTCTTTCCAGTCCTTGTTGTCATTGTCAGTGTTCAATGTGTTGTAATTTTCGTACTTGTTATTTTTTACGTGTTTAACATTTGATTAGAAGATTTGAATAAGATGGATATCACATCTGCTATTTGGACTCGGAAGGTTATTTCCTTTTTCGACAAACGTAGAAATTGAGCGAGGCCCCGCTGAAAATGAGTGGGCCAAGGAGTTCCCTTCTATGCCTGTGAAGTTCTTGTCTACCAGACATGTTTGAGGTTTTGCTTATTCTAGTATATGCGCGATTGCTTTGCATTGATTTCCATGTGCATTTTCCTTTTCGACGAGTCAAACGGGACAAGCAGAAAATACAGTGGGACAAGGTAAAAAGTTCATTCATTTACAAAGTATGCTATACATCAAAAAACAAAATAAATTACAAAGTATGCTATTTTTCAGGTATGGGAAACTTGCACTTTCGGCGATTATGCCCAGTTTGTTTGCATGCCCACACTTTGTTGTATTCGATTCCTCTCCACGAGATGGAATTCTAAGCTTTTTGGGTCTTCCAGCTGACCTCCTTTGTCCTGGGGGTTTAATTTGCGCACAATACTCCTTAAAGCCCACTGAAATTTCTTCACACTCACTCTTGTCACGTACTGGGTACACCGATTCGTTATACGTAGCTATGTAATTTTGCACCGTGTAGAATGGGGAGCAGTATGAGTAATGAAGGAGATTATAGTTTATACATGCTGACAGGACATGCATACAAGGGTACCCCTTCACGTCAAACTCGCGACATGTACACAAAAACTCACTGAGCTTGACTGTATCATTATAATCTCCCACAACATAATACTCATTTCGAGAAATAGGATGACAGCGAACATCTCGCGCCTTCTGCATAAGATCCTTTAACTATTGCTCCGCCCATGGAGTCAATGGCCCTACAAACGATGCCGCAGATTCTCTCCTCTTATAAAACAACTCTTGTATCTTCAATCTAACCCCTTCTATCAATTTCGTAATGGGGTATTCGCGTGCTTCTTTGAAGAGGGCATTAACACACTCAGAAATGTTTGTAGTAACCAAGTTGAATCTTTTTCCTGGAAAGTGCGAAGATGCCCATCTCTCGTATCCAATTTCTGTCAGCCATGCATGTACTGTGGGATTGGATATTTTGATATCATGCTTAATTTTTTGAATTCAGCCACCCTACATGTCTTCACTGCCCGCCAGAAGTACATCTCCAATGACTTGTCTTTAAAGGTGTCCACCAAGTTTCTGTAGATATGATACACACAGTAGCCATGAATTGCACGTGGGAAGACTTGGGGAATCTCTTTCAGTAAACCTTTATGTCGATCAGATATAATAACAAGATCCTCCAGAGACCCTATCGCATCGCTAAGGTAAGTAAGGAACCAATTCCAACTACTACCGTTCTCTGATTCCCCGATGCCAAATGCAACTGGAAATATATGGTTGTCCCCATCTAAGGCCGTGGCGATGAATAGAACACCCTTGTATTTGCCCTTTAGGTGTGTCCCGTCAATGGCTAATACTCTCCGCAATGAATTTTGAAAACTTCTAACACATTGACCGAGCGCAACAAAACATTTTTCGAACCTGAAAGTCTCTTTGTTAACACGCAGTGCAGTCACTGTCCCTGGGTTGACCGTCCTCAACTCATGCAAATACAAGAGGAGTTGATTGTAGGAGTCTTCATAAGACCCCATAACCTGATTGATTGCAAGCTCTCTAGCTGCCCATGCTTTCCTATAACTGATAACAATATTATACTTCTCTTTCATGGCGAAGATAATATCATGTGGCCTCAACCCCAGGCGTTGCTCCATGCGGCTAACAACCAAATCACATGCTAACTTACTGCTTGCTTGCCGGTGATCACTCCTCATCCATGACATGCCACACGTGTGATTTACCGTATAAGTCCGTATCTTGAAAATCCCCGAATCACCAACGCGTGATGCATGAACCCTCCATTCACATCTATTTTTGAAGCATACAACCGTAAATCTCCTAGAATTTGAGTACAGTACCCTGTACTGGAATTTATTTTGAAGGGCAAATAGGCTCAAAATATGCTGGCACCGACTCTTGTCCTTGAATGTTTGCCCTTTCTCTATCTCGATCGATTCACTTAACAAATCCGTATATTCCAACATTCACTTATCAAAGGGCACGGGAAGTTGACGGGTGTTGAAGTTTGATGTTTCGGAAAGGTCTGAATGCGGGATGTCGTTTTCAGGATTGATGTATCTTCGGGCTGTAGATGATGACGGCAAATTTGCTATTGTTGCTAGAGGCGGTGCCATGTAATCACAAATGAGGTCAAGGTCACATGCATCACTAATTTGGGCACTAACAAATTTTGATGTTAGGGGCGGTTCGGGCAGTAGATCATTTGTTCCTCCTACTTGTAATGGATTTGGCTTATATTCAAATTCCACGTCATGCTCTTCTGCCACACTTTCAACGTGTGTTGTCATATTTATGTGTTGGATTGTCTCGATGACCAAAGGGATAAACTTTTTCGAATGCTCCAACTGTGTTGCCAAGAACTCTTTCACGTCATCGTCGTCCTCAAGTACGGTTGGAGGGATTGATTTATTGGAGCAGAGATACAAAACTTTCATCCGAATATCACAATCTGTTGGTGTACTCTTAATAATCTTGTATATTCTGGATAGAAGTTCCTCGTACGTAGTATCAACATCTAGCGAAATAGTTTTCGTACTTCCATTCTTATACATCCATTGCTTGTTTTCACATTCTAACTCCCTGCCATAGCAACAGATGATTCTCGTAGCCATAATCTGGAAATCAATACAATGACAACTTATAAATAAAATGTTAAACAACGGAATCTTGCCATAAGACAAAACTCAATTAAATAGTAGAATACCGAAAACTCGCTTTCCCTTATATATAACAATGATACAAATCTTAAGGAAATAAAGAGTAAGCTGGAAAAATGCGCGAGACAATGTACAAATTAAGCAGGGCAAATATGAAATTCAGTAGGGGGGTAAGCATGAAATTCAGTAGGGCAAACATGAAATTGAGCGAGGCAAACATGAAATTCAACGACCATAGCATGAAATTTACCGGGGCAAACTATAAAATAAGTTATGCAAGCAAACATTTAATCGAATGTATGTAATCCCCATCAACGCATAAAATTCAATAAGTCTAACGCATGAAATTGATTAAGTTTAACACATGCGCATCAACTTGCATTAAATTGACCTTAGCTACCATCAAATAAGTCCATCAGTAAATTCACCGCGCTACCATGAAATAAAGAACCAAAGCTCATACGGATTAGGCCTTCAACGTTACGAATGATTTCATATGGTGCTCGTTTAATTTTGTGACACTAGCTATCATTACATTGAGTGAGGCATGTATGGAACTTGATCAATGCAAACTAGGAATTGATCGAGGGAAATATGAAATTTCAGCGGGGCAAACTAGAAATTCAGCGAGGTAAAGTAGAAAATCGGCGGGCCAAATTAAAAAATCAGCGGGGTAAACTAGAAAATCAGCGGGGGAAACATGAAAATCAGCGGGGAAAACATGAAATTGAGCTGGGCAAACTAGAAAATCAGCGGGGGAAACATGAAAATCAGCGGGGCAAACTAGAAAATCAGCGAGTGAAACATGAATATCAGCGGGGCAAACTAGAAAATCAGCGGGGCAAACATGAAATTCGGTAAGGCAAACATGAAAATCAGCAGGGCAAACATGAAAATTGAGTGGGACAAAGTAGAAATTGACTGGGGCAAAAATGACAAAATTCAATGAGGAAATCCGAAAAATTAGCAAGGCAAATTAGAAATTGAACAGGACAACCAGAAAATTGAGCGGGACAAACTATAAATATAGCATGCAAGCAAACATTGAATCGAGCGAGCATAACATCATATTGAGCTAGACAAACAATATTTCGAGCGAGCATAGTATGATATTGAGCTGGGCAAACATTAAATCGAGCGAGCGTAGTATGATATCTAGCGGGGCAAACATTGAATCGAGCAAACATAGCATGATTTTTAGCGGGGCAAACATTAAATTGAGTAAACATAGCATGATATTTAGCGGGGTAAACATTAAATCGAGCAAACATAGCATGATATTGGGCGGGGTAAAAATTAAATCGAGCGAGCATAGCATGATATTGAGCTAGGCAAATATTAAATTATGCTATCCTAGCATGAAATTTATCGATGCAAACATTAAATTGACCTTGTCTACCATTAAATTGAGCTGGGCAACCATTAAATTAAGCGATCCTACTATGAAATTGATTGAAGCAAACATTAAATTGACCTTATCTTATCTACCATGAAATTAAGTTGGGCAAACATTAAATTGACATTATCTTATCTACCTTGAAATTAAGCTGGGCAAACATTAAATTGAGTGATCCTAGCCTGAAATTTATCAAGGCAAATATTAAATTGACCTTATCTTATCTAGCATGAAATTAAGCTAGGCAAACATTAAATTGAGTGATCCTAGCATGAAATTTATCAGGGCAAACATTAAATTGACTTTATCTTATCTACCATGAAATTAAGTTGGGCAAACATTAAATTGAGCAATCCTAGCATAAAATTGCGCAGCGTAAAAATGAATTTCAGCGAGCATAGCATGAGATCAAGTGATCCCTAACATGGAATTGAGTGGGCTTTAAATGGAATTCAGAGAGTTTCACATGGATTTGACCGATCAAAGCATAAAATTAACTAAGCCTAACACATGAATTTGAGTAAGCCTAACACATGGAATTGACCGAACTTCGCATGCAATGCAATTGTACTCTTGGAGCATTTAAAAAAAAAAAAAAAAAAAAAAACTGTTCTACCAACTACCGTAGTACAGGTCAAATGTAGGTTGAAGAGAGGTGCTTTAGAGTGACAGAATATTTTGAACCTTTCCAAGGATTGCAAGTGCAGCCACTTCATGGGATTTCACGTAACCCTAGCCAAGACGAAAAATGACAAACGTAGAATGATGATATCTAGATGATTCATGGAGAATTCGATGATAAAAATGAAAAGAATAACCTCCATATGTTGGTTTATAGTTGAAAGGGAGTGAAATGCTGTTATGTTGATGTAACACCCTGAAAATCGGGGGTCGAGCATAAACTCAACTCCCGAGTTCCAGAACATCACTTATGCAACAAAATGAATGATGATTGAATGTTGACTGTATTCGTGCATTGAACATGAGTAAGATTAATCCAAAACAAAGATATCATACTCGAGAGACAGTTAAATTTGCAAGCGGAAGACGCGTGATAGATAGATAAAATATATAACTTATGATGAGTCTCCGAGTGTGATAACATTACCTGGTTAAATAAATACAAGTGCAGTTCTAAAATGTACCAAATGTGAGGAAGTGTAATGCCTCCTATCCCATGTACCATAGCCCGTCAATACAATATCGAGGTCTTCATTGACTGGAGAGAGATACTGAGATAGGAGAATTCCTCCTATCATCATAGAAGTAGTCGGCTCGCTTCACAAGCATCGCCACCACCGAAACTCAACAAATCTGGGTTGGTGTGTACAACACCGTCCGTAACGTGGGAGTGAGTGATCAACTCAGTGGAACAAAGAAAGCATAGGTTAACATGTTATCAATTCAATCAAGCAGTAATGATAAAGCAGTACAAATCAAACATTTCTAACTACTCTTGTTAAGTGCGAAAATGAAATGACATGATGCTGTATGCCCTTGCCAAACCACCCTCAAGCGACATCATCTTACGTTCGCGAATGCTTACTCCTCAAGGCGCCACATCTACAAAGCACATGCGGTGCAATGATGCTCATGATTACCAAGTTTTATTAGTCCATTTCAAACAAAGCAGATTGGGAAACTAAGGTACCTCCCTTGTATCATTCCCAAACATGATCCATTCTAGGGTCGTCAGTCCTAGTTAATCTCATACGATATTATGGTTTGAGAGGCGTAGCGAAGGCATCACAAAGGGCTCGTCACCCGTCAAAGACGGATTGAGATCTCACCGTATGCGGCTCAATTGTCGACCGTTAGCTCGAGTACGGGTCTCACCGTACTCGGCTCAATCACTAGCCGTCGGCTCGAATACGAGTCTCACCGTACTCGGCTCAACTCATACTCCGATTCTTTGTGAAAGACTCGTCGCCAATCACGGACTTGGAGTATACTCGAAGATACTACAGAGGACTCGTCGCTCGTCGGCCAAGACGAGCACAGTGTCTCACCGTACTCGGCTCTCACCGTAAGTATCGACAACTCGAATATAGTGTCCCATACCACCATAATCGGCTCACGAGTCTAGTTGCTCACCGGTCACTACGGGAGGCACGTGGCCCTAGCGTGGTAGGCCGACAACTCAACCACGGTGTCCCATACCACCATGCCCGGCTCATGAGTCTTAGCGGATCGAGGTACCATGGTTAAAAGGGACTTCATGGTAAGTTTGGTACCCTAGGTTCAAGCAAGATGGCGACCAAACATGGTGAACATACATAAGACAGATCGGGTTACTTGACGAGCTCGGCTAGCTCGAGCGCACAACAAGTTGAACGACATGAAGTGCATAAGCACTTCGCGTGGCCAACCACTATCGTCAATCGAAGTACGACTCGGGTTCGTCGAACACATCTCACGTAGCAAATGAATCGCAGCCACGAATTCAATTCTGGTACCGATTGTCTGGACTATAATCATAGCCCCAAACATGATAACTTGCAGATAGATAAAGCAATAATGGATCAAGATTTAACTCATACAATCAAGGTCTAGTATTATCCGTTTTAGGTCGCTGGAGTCATTGACGCACTCGTTGCTCGCTCCCCCATCACCCATGACGGATCATACAACGTAAATATAAATTTAATCATATGCATTACATAGTTATAATCATAAAGCAGTTGAGCATGTTATGAATCACAACACAAGCATGAGTTTATACATGTTCAATTCCTAATCACACAACAATCCAAGGAGATCATACACAGTTAAAAGAGGTTGAGAATCACATCTCAACACCCTTATACATTACAATTTGCTAACTACTACTCATTCAGACATTCCAAGAATCACTAAAACAAACATGCATCAACATACATGACATATGTCGATCACATAGGCATTAGGCCAAATCCTTTCCCTAGGGAGTTGCCCCAATCATAACACGCGTACACCCACGACGGAATTCATGGCAAGGTGAATCCAAGTTCCATATTCATTCGGTCATTTCGCAAACACTTGGGCCACACATTTTAGCATATATAGTGTATATTGGTCGTGGCGTGATTTAGGCAAATCCTTTCGTCAAAAGGGTATCGCCAATACAACAATCATGAATCCATGACAATTAGTCATGGCAGTACGAATGAGAATTCGATACTCATTCAATCATTTTCACAAACACTTAGAATACAAAGTATTACAACATACATGGTGTATGTTAGTAAAACATGTATTAGGGCTATCCCTTAGCCAAGTGGGTATTTTATCCATGTATAATATATTACTACAAAGAAATAATCATGATAAATTCATCTCCCAATATTTATACGTATACAGTATTTTCTAGAATACGCATTTTCAACATACATAGTGTATACAAGCAAACGTGTATTACGGCGATTCCCTTCGCCAAGAAAACGTTTTATACGCACATAATATATTGATACGACAATTAATCATGACAAACACATCACTAAAATATTCATGTATACGGTACTTCTTACAATACCGCATTTCCACATACATGGTGTATAATAGTAAACATGTATTTAGGAGAATCCTTTCGCCAAATAAGTATTTTATACATACGTCATATATCCATACGACAAATAAACATGTCAAACACATTTCCATAAAAAATACGTATACGGTATTTTGTACGAATACCTAGAGTATGTAAAATTCCAAATTCTACAATTTTAATCGAAACAGAAAACGGAAAGCATTTTGTACATGTGCAATTGCATGCAGATCATGAATCTATCATTATCTGACATTGAAAGCGTTGAAAACCACAACCTATACACCTAAAGTCCGTACCTTTTGTCGTAGAATCGCAACGGAGTCGATAGGTTCGCTAAGCTTCCGTATACGGGAGTTTGGCAACCTAAAGAATGAAATAAGTTAGCTATTTCCTAACCTACAACAGTCTAAACCCCAAAACAGATTAGGGTTAGGGTTTCTTACCTAGAAACGACGCCGGAAACGTTGGAAAAGTGTCAAGAAAGGGATGATGCAGCCCGTGTGGTGGCAGGGAACGACGGCAGGGAGATTCTCCCACTTCTCCCTTACTTCCTCTCTCTTTTCCCTCTCTCAAAACCCAAATTCGTATGGCTGCCATGAGAGAGGGTTTAAGGTCCTTATATAGTCTCAAACCTTCCCAAAATAGACTCAGGTTCAAGGGTTACTGCTAATATAGGTATTTGTCACTTTTTCACCAAAAGAGAGGTTCTGGTGGCCCTCCTTGAGCCAAACGTCGGACTTAAGCTCACCACACATGAATCTATGTGGGATTTCGTTTTCGACTCGATCGGATTCCCGGATCGCACGTGGCGGACCACTTTCGGGATTCGACGGTCGGTGGGCCACGATCCAAAATTCCAAGTACATGTAAATGTTCCTGAAATTTTTCCGATCCGAGGGTGTAATTTGGTCCGATTCGACCTGGTCAAGTTGCTTAATCGACGCGTCAACGAATGGTGCGATCACTATTCCGATATTTATTTTGAAATGGGAATAGTGTTTTTCACACACCCTTGCTCCGAATCGAAACGAATGGCCGTGGGACATCGGATGGACCCGATTTTTGAGATGATTGTCAAGTCCAGTAAGGCGGTCCTAGTTCCTTAACTTCGTGTTAATCGGATTTCGATGTGCGCCTCTGAACCTAATACGAAGTTTCGATGTGCTCCCGAGAGCACGTGTAATGAGATTGATCCTAGATTTTAGGATAACCTAGCGTCAATGATTCGCAAGTTTTGGGTCTTGCAGATCGTATTTAAAGCGATTCAAATGGATTTCATGGCTAATCTAGTTTAGCACCTAGTTCACTTTGTCAAATTTCTAAAGGATTTAATCCTAAGTGATTTTCGTCTGAGGTGGAACTTAGTCCATTGTAGTTTGTATATAAAGTGATCCAAGTTATACTACTTAGCTAGTTTAAGATAGTGTCTAGGGCGAAGGTGCTTTGAAAAATTGAAAGCACAAGGTAGTGAAGGGTGGGATTTGTGAAGAAAATAGTTTAAGGAGCGATTTGAGACTTTAATTGAGCGTTTAAGAAGTTAAACCTGTGTTAGGATTGACCCATTGCCTAAGGACGTCTAATCCCAAGTTGGCAAAAATCCGGGGCGTTACAGTTGAGGAGGCTTTTTCGTTAAGGGAGTGGAAGCAACGAATGAAAGCTGAGCAATGCAAAAACGGATTGGCTACTCACCCTACCACCATCCAATGGCTGTGGTCGGTGTTCATTGAGCCCCACCATGATGTATGTGTTTCATCCATTCCGTTCATCCATTTTTACAGTTCATTTTAGGGCTTACTCCAGAAAATGAGAGGGATATAAATCTCAGGTGGACCACACCACAAGAAGATAATATTGATTGGATATTGACAATTAAAATTCTCCTAAGGCCCAATGAACTGTTTATTTCACATCTAATCATTGATTAGTTCATACAAGTCCTAGATTAAGGTAAAACCAAAAATCGGCTTCATCCGAAACTTTTATGGCCCCCTAATGGTTTATAATGGTTGACACTCATTCAACACTGTTTCCTGTAATGTGGTACACTTGAGATTTGGATATACCTCATTTTTTGGTCTCATATCATAAAATCATCTGAAAAAGTATATGGACGGCATGGATGAAAAGAATACATCATGGTGGGGCCCACAGATGACCGACCATCCGCCGTTAGCTGGTGGCACGGAGAGTACCGAATCTGTTTCCGCCAAAAGGAGGGGTATTTTCGTCCTGAAATGTTGAGTCCGTACGAGGAGGTCCAAGCGCGTATTCTAAGTTTGTATTGTTTCAAAAAAACCGTTGGATAAAAGGTGGGGTCCACAGTCGTAAATTTCTCGAAAATTTATTTCACTTTAGGAAAAGGGTTGTTGGCTCAGGTGGGCCTCATCGTGGTGTTTATGTGAAATCCACCTAGACCATCAGCTGTGTTTCCCCATTCTAGGCCTTGGGCAAAAAAATCAGCCTCGTCCATGTTTCAAGTGGACCATACTATTTGAAACAATGCATATGAACCACTCACCCTCCAAAATATTTTTGTTCGTGTGGCCCACCTGAATAATGGATGGGCCTGATATTTGGGCCCCAGGCCTAAGTCTTAGTGTGGTATCTAATGATTGGAGTGGATTTTTATAATCTTCATGGTGGGCCCTGTAAATATTAAAGGTGGACGTCTCTTCCAACCGTTCCCCTTAGTGTGGCCCATTTGAATCAGTGGTCAGCTTGATGTTTTGGCCATGGCCATAACTTAGTATTTCACCTCTGATGGTCGAAACCAATCTCACAACATCACGATGGGTCCTCCAAAAAATAAAGAATGGGTGTCCCAAGCAAAGTCTTTTCATACGCATGTCACCAGGGTAGTAGTTCTGAGAAGAGCTTTCTTAATATGATTTTTTTTTTTTTTTTTTTTCTTTTGTTGAATTTTTTGAAGTGGGTCGCAGCTTGACGGGCTCCACCTTGGTGTTGGTGTGAAATCCACCCCGATCATTAGGTGTGTCAAACCATGTTAGCCCTATATCTCATAAAGCAGCCCTATTCATAATTCAAGTGGGCCACACGATTAGAAATAGTATACAAAAAAATGATCACCCTCTGAAGTTTTTCCCTTGGTGTGGCCCAAATGAATCACGTATGGGCCTGATTTTTGGATTTCATGTCTAAATATTGGTGTGGAATCTAACGGTTGGAGTGGATTTTATATAAGCATCACGGTGATCCCTGTAAAATTCAAGGGTGGGCGTCTCTGGCAAGTGTTTCCTTGCGGCCCATCTAAATATAAATCAGCCTAACTTTTTCATCGTTGACCTACTGTTGGATTACACATCTAATGGTTGGAGTAGATCTTACATTGCACGTTAAATTTTGCCCCATAAAAAAAATTGAAGGTTTGCCCTTTTTTTAGAAAACTTTCCAGAAAGCTCTAAGTAGTTGGGAGAGGGACGCCTTTTCGTGTGTGGGGCCCACCTTAACTAGGTAGGTAAAATCCACCCCTGACCATTAGATTTTTAATACCAAGCCTAATGCTCAAAAATCAACTTGACCAGTTATTTAGAGGTGTGCCACACCAAAGGAAATAGTTGGGAGAGAGATGTCCATTGATATTTACAGGGCCCACTGTGAGTATTATATATAATCCACTCCAGCCATTAGATACTACATTGAAACTTAGGCTTAGGGGCCAAATATCGGGTCCATCCATTATTTAGGTGGGCCATACAAAGGGAAATGTTTGGAGGGTTAGTGTTGCCTATGCACTATTTCTGGTTCACCTGAAACACGAACGAAGGTGATTTTTGGGACCTGGGCCTAAAATGAGGTGACACATCAGGTGGTCGGGGGTGGATTTCACATAAACACCATGGTGGGCCCACCTGAGTTGTCAACCCCAACTGATTGGACTTCCTCGTTGAAAGATTACTCAAAACCCTAAAATACATTCCTTCCTCATCGCCAAAACACGATGGGATATGGCTCTCCAGCCAAGTCCCTATTGCCATTGTAGCAATGATGTCCTGGCCATTGCGATAGGTTCGTCTCTCTCTCTCTCTCTCTCTCTCTCTCTCTCTCTCTCTCTCTCTCTCTTGACCGTGGGGCCCACCAAATGCACGGATCAGATAGCATAAGCCAAAGGTATGTGTCCCGCAAAATGTCCATTTATTTTTTCAAACTTTTTTTGAACTTCGGCTGACTCTTTTTATACATTTCAGGCCGGGCTCTGGATAGACTACTTTGGCTCGTCACAGGCCTGGGCTGGGTTTGGGCTTAGTTCAAAAAATGAAGGTTGGGTTTGGTTAGAGCTTGGCCAGCCCTAACCTGGCCCCTTGACACCCCTAGTCACCAAAATGCCAATCAAACGGGTGCATTTGCAGCATGACACGGCATTTAGCCAATGCAGGAGCACCATATCATCATTTGACCCCCAAGGAAGTCAATACAAAAAAGAGGGTTTTTACCGATGAAACTTTTAGCGACGAACATTTTTTCGTCGCTAAAAGTCACTTTTAGCGACGAAAATTTTTTTCATCGCGGAAAGTCTACTTTTAGCGACGAAATTTTTTTCGTCGCTAAAAGCCACCTTTAGCGACGAAAGTTTTCGTAGGCGGAAAGTTTACTTTTTTAGTGACGAAATTTTGTTTTGTCGCTAAAAGCCACCTTTAGTGACGAAAATCTTCGTTGCTGTTCACTCCCCAAGTGCAGGGTTGTGATGTAGTAATAAACTCGGTAAGACCGAGGTCGAATCCACAGGGACTGAAACCTGTACGTTATCTGAAACTAACTAGAACTAGAACTAGAATGAGATGAAATCTAAATTAAGTTGTAATTTGAGGAATAATTGTGAAATATGTATCTAAAACTTGTGAAAAATAAAGGTGGGAACTAAGGTGCTAAGGATCCACTTGTAGCAATTGGGAAGTTACCTTATATTGATTCAAGGACACAACTGGAATTAGAGTCATATCCTATCCAGTTGGTGAGAAGAGATTTGTCAGATCTCTGAATGTCTCATGGATCTAATCATCAACAAATATGATTGGCGTAAATTTGGAAGTGATCCCATCACCTAACCATGCCTAGGAGACTATGGTAAACAACAGCAATTTACCAAACCCACAGTCAATCACAGGAGAATTGTAAAAGTTAGGAAGAATTCCATCACTCGACCATGCCCATGGGACAATGGTGAGCAACAAGTCATACTAATTTCACAATCTCAATAACAGGAAAAAAACATACTTAAAGCTATCGCAGATCCATTGTAATTTGAGTCACAACAAACCATTAAAAACTAAAAATATGCCGTCATAAATAACTAAAATCCATAAGAATTCAACAAAACATGAATTAAAGCCAAGCAAACGTCTCAATCATGCCACAAGCTTCACCTCTTAGCCCTAGCTAAGAGGTTAGCTAACTAATAACATAATTACGCTAATCTCTTAAAAGAAAAGAAAAAGAAACAGAAAAACAAAAGAAAATAGAAAACTCCTCTCTCCTCTGGTGCTCCACATCCAGCCGAAGATGATTTTTCCCCTCATCTCTCTCTAACTTATATGCAGCAACGAGCAGACTCAGGTCCGTGGAAAGATTGGCAGAACTCCCCTGTTTCTGCAGTCCAAAACTCAAGAGGAAACAGACTCTGTTTTACGCAGGAAAAACGCAAAGACAACTTGCGTTTAGAGGTTGTTTTGGCCGGCTGATCGTGATACCTTCCCTTCTAACTTCATGGCCAGGGTCATCCCTGACCTGAGAATCCTCTAAACGGTTTGGATTGGCCAACCAATCAAGGATGGTGGGCCACAATTACCCCGGAATCCCAGATTTCACGGGCATGGGAAATCCTTCTGCATAACCGATTTACGCTGTTGACGTCGGTGGACCCCTGATGAGCGTCCTATGAAAAATCCAGTCCGTCCACTGGATTCCCAGCGAAAAACCGTTCAGATATGACTGGTTTCCGATCGAATTAAGTGTGGCCCATTGAGTTTTAAACCAGTCGTCCGTCCTACGGTTAACGACCAGGATTCTCCGATCGCTTGCATGGGGCAAAAATGCCACCTTGATGAGGTGAATACCCCCGTTCCTCACACAATGGATGGTCCTGATTAGTGACTTGGATGAGGAGTGGGCCCCATTGGAAAAACCAGCGTCCGGTTTTCGCGACGCCTGCGAAGCAGAGCTCGTGTACCTGCGCTGACGAGGCTGGTGGGCTCCACTTCGATGTATTTTTAAGAAATCCAAGCCGTCCATTGGATCGACGTCGAAAAACCGTCCGGGAAAGAATATCTTTGGAGAAAAATCAGTGCTGTCCACTTGATCTTTAGCTCCGTCATCCATCTTCCGTTCGGATTCTTCAAGGACACCAAATAACTACAGAAATCTGTCTGCAAATCAGGGAACGGCCGATTTTGTCTCCTGAATCTAATGAACGGTGTGGATCAACGAAATGCATGTTGATGGTGGCCCGCCGAGAGCTGAACGCAGCTCCCTGTTTGCGAACGACGAATCTCCGTCTTCGTTTTAAAACAGGAATCGGGTCAGCGGCTGCTGACCGATTCCGTCCGTTTGGTGCACTGAAAGTGCACAACTAGTGTGCACTCTCACTCCTCAAAGTGGGTCCCAAATTGATGTATATGTAAAATCCACTCCGTCCATCCATTTTTTTAGCTCATTTCATGCGTTGAGACCAAAAATTGAAACGTATCCAGAGATCAGGCGGGCCCTAAATCCGAGATTTGGTGGATGATCTGTCTGTTAGGCCACTTCCATCAAGATCCAATGGTTGAAAATTTGCATGCACGGTTAATTTAAGGTCTTCAGGCCGTGTATGAAGTTTCGAGCTGAACAGATGGTGGAAACCCTGTGATCTTGCATTCTGGCTGACTTTCAGGCCACTGGAACTTCAGTTTCGCGATTTTCTCGGGTCTCTGGTGTGTAATTCCATTGATCTTAGTCCCCTGGGGTCCGTCTCTTGCTCTGGTGAATTCTGAGCGTCAAATCCACACTTTTAGTGCTCTTTTACAATCAAAGCTCCTAATTTCCACCCGCAGCATAAACACGATTAAGTCGGCCTTTAAACAATATTATGTTCGTAAATCCAAGCAGTAACTAGGGTCTGATATGCAATATTTGACCCTCAACACAACTCCCAACCAGCATTTTGCTAGTCCCAAGCAAAGTACGCGAAAAAATAAATTGAGAATTACCGAACAATTTCTAAGAACTCAAGTGATTTAGAAAAACAATCCAGACACGAGAAATCTAAGATTCATAAATATTGGGCATTCTTTCTTCTAAACTCAAGTACATGACAAAACCTCATAATCAAGTCCTAAGCATTAATCCATAAATTAGAAAAAATTCTAAACATCGAGTTCCATGGGTGTATAGTGGAATCTCGGCTTACCATCATTAAGAGATTCAGTCATCTATTTCTAAGATAACATTGATGATCAAAAGAGCATTCAGGACAACCTAAACTAGAACTTGCTTCACAGATCATCTTTTCATTCCTTCAGCTTTTGATTTTTATTTTTTTTATTTAAAGTAATGTCAAGAAGGGGAGTCCAATCCTCACCTATAGGGAGCAAACCCATGGTGAAGACCGTACACCCAACCCTTTTTCACATATCATCTATGGAGAATCAAATCCTCACTTATAGGGAGCAAACCTATGGTGAAGACCGTTTGCCCAATCCATTCGATTTTCTCAGGTTGGTTCCTTTCATGCTTAGTGATTACCAAATTAATCCTTCAATATCGACTGAAACTTCAATGTGTAAGCGAGATGTGACATGTGAAATCATGACTCAACCAATGTTTAAAACTTCTAATCATGGATTGATAATTCGAACTCAATCATGGAATCTATCAGATACCTAAATCCAAGAGTCATAAATCCAGCGTTACATATCTTATAATTCTGCATTAAAGACGACCATCAAAATCACTTTGCATTCACAAGAAATGCCAAAAAAAATTAAAAAATTTCACAATTTTTGCTCAAGACCAAGAAAACACTGATTAGGCAACCTAATCTCTCACCCCCAACCTAAAATCTACATTGTCCTCAATGTAAAAGATATAAACATGTAACGCACATGGGACAACGAAAGTAAATGTGAAGTGATGGGAAGATAGTACCTGGATGATGAATCGTGAGAGACTTTTCCAAAAATATCAGCGAGAGAGTAAGTCAGCGCAAGGAGAAACCAACACAAGTAAAACACAAATAACAAAAATAAACTCCTACCTATACCACTTTTGTAGGTGCTCTCGATTGCATTTAGCGCATGCAACAAGCCTTTAAACCCCTAGGTTGCCCCTAGTGGACGAGTTGTAGTCTCGTGAGGGTTTGTAGCAATGTTATCCACAAACATTGAACTAACTAATTAAAAAAAAAATGGAATGGCATGAAAAAGCTGGGTTGCCTCCCAGGAGTGCTAAGTTTACCATCTATCCTAAAACAACATAAAGGAAACTACCCTAGTCCTAAGAAAGCAGGGAAAAACTACTCGATCACGCCGCAAGGTTCCTCTTCCGGCCAATCTCTTGATAAGTTTCTCAGTAAGTTCCTCAACAGGATCATCCAAAAGCCATTTTTGCAATAGACTTGGACGCCCTGGAGCATGACTTTCCAGAGAAACTTATGTACCTCATAAGAAATTTTTCGTTGAAGTGCTTGAGGTATCCATAGTATATACGATTCACCTGTAACAGAAGAAGTTTCAACGTTAGTATCCCATGGTGAATCAGAGACTACAAGTAGATCAAATTGAGAAAAGTTTTCAAGAAGTGGTGTAGTCTCAACACATTCCGAAGTATCAGACTTCGGTTCAAATTTTAGCTCCTCCTCCCTTAATGGTAAACATTTAGGATCTGTGGAAGGAGGGGCTTCAGAGTAAGGGTTTTCTCGGTCAGTGATGACTACCGAGATATTGTTTTGCAAGGCATTCGCTATGTCTCTTATCATGGGATCATTTGAATCTGCAAAGTGTGCCAAACAATCATCCAAAGAGTTGGGAAATTCAGTTGAGCGTGACTTATGTTCCATATTAGAGCTCATGATGATTGATATTTTATTTAAACCAACACGATTTAAATGATTTTTAAACTCGCAAGTATATGAATCAGATGTAGATATGGTACGTATTACGAGATCGTTCCCACGAGGACTAATCGTCACAATTCAAATCTATGACTCTCCTTAACTAATCCAACAAACAATGAACTAAACTACTAAGCACAATTTTAGGAAAAAAAACAATTAAGAACAGGGAAGAAAATTCAATCAGAGAGAGAGCACTAGGACTTTCGAATCCACCCCTAATTATCCTAACCCTTGTTTTGTCTGTTGATTCACCTTGATCTAGATTGATACCACTTATACAGAGAAAGCACAATCTGTGTCCTTAATCGAGCATACAGAATGTCTAATTCCTTTAAGCAATGCCATGAATAATATATCTCATGTCCTTGGTCGGGTACATGGAATGTACATTCATTAAAGCACCCTGTTTCTTCCTCTATAGGAAACCTGTTCTTGATCAGACCCAAGCACCTATAATAAGCATCCAAACAACATCCATATATATACTTTGGTCAAGTTCATAGATGGAGAAGTATAGAATTTAAACCAATCAAGCCCACTTAGAGAAAGAAACAAATTAATTAATATTCAAAGTAAATCAACCAATACAAGAGCTAATCAAATTAGGGGCTTCATCTCAGCCCTAGCTGAGAGATTAGTGACCCATAAAATCCATCAAAAAGATTAAATAAAATTCATAAAAAAAGAACACCAAACCAATCGATCTCTCTCTCTTCTTTCTTCTCTTTCTTCTCTCCCTTGCTCTAGATTTGGAATTCCCTGGTTCTGAATCCATTTCCCACGTCCATAATCCCTCTTTTATAGTTATTGGAGAGCTAGGGTCGGTGGCAGAATCGTAGGACTCGAAGTGTAATTTTTTACAGCCGTGATCGGTGGGCCCCACAGAGGTATTTTCTGGACAATCCACCCCGTCCATTGGATTCAGGACAAAATTTCAGTCAAGAATGGGTGGTTTTGAACATCCATTAACGCGGCTCAGGGAAGAAATCACGAAAAGATCAGTTTTGAACATTGTACAGCAGTCCGTTTGTAGCCTCTGTACCGCACACGTGTGTACGCATGGGAGTGAAATATCAGCATGATTTTGAAGCTCTCGAGCCACTCTACAAGATGAACGGCTCAGATCTTCTTTACGGATGACGTATGGGGCCCAAAAACTTCCGAAAAAATCGGCAGCGTCCATGCGTTACGCGGACGCGAACCCGACGGCTGCAATGATGGTGGGGTCCGTAGTCGAAGTTTTCGGTTAAATAAATCACTTTCAGCTTCACCGAATTTGTAAATTTCGGTCAAGAAGGACTGATTTTGGTTGTCCGTTGATGTGGTCCACCTGTCTTTTAGCGAAACCGTCCGTTCGTATTTGAACGGTTGAGATCCCAAAAAACTTCGTTTATTCCGATTTCGTCAGCTAGGCAAGGGTTGTTGCTGACCCAGGAAATGAATGGACGGATTGGATTGATGATTTGCTGGACGTCATGGACCCACAACTCGATCCAAAGATCGGACGGCAGAAGACGGTGTTTGCGTTATTCCCGTGTTGAGAAGAAGAGTCGGGTCAGCGGTCTGTTTGACCGAAGAGCGGTGCGGTGCGCCGCTGGTGCACACATGCAGGGTGCACACTCCCCATACACAGGGCCCACCGTGATGTTTTTGAGAAATCAATACCATCCATCCTCTTTACCTTATTAATTTAGTCGTCAATACCAAAGTTGAGGCAGTTCCAAATATCAGGTGGGCCCTAAATTGAAGATTAATGGGTTGATCTGTCCGTTGGACTACTTCCCGAGATCCTCAATGGCTGAAATTTAATATGTACGGTTAATTTACGGCCCCCATCACATGTATGAAGTTTCGAGTCAATCGGATGGCGGGAAACATGTGATCTTGCATTTACACCAATTTCGGGCCTCTTTATCGTGCTTTCCTCAGATCCTGTGCGTGTACATTCTTCACCATTGGTTCTCTGGAGTCCATCCCGTGCTCTGGTGACTTCGGAACGTCAAATCCACGCTTTTAACATCAATTTTCAATCAACTCTCCTGATTTCATCCTGTAACAAAACACAATTAATACACTCCATTAAACCTTATCATGTACGTAAAATTAGGCAATTACTGGGTCTGATATGCAACATTCGACACTCATCACAACCCCAACCAAGCATTTTGCTAGTCCCGAGCAAAACATGCGAAAAATAATTTCATAAATAAAAGACAATTCTATTCATGTAAATTCAAGTGACATGTGAACAGATAGCTGAGATGTGAAAATTCTAAGATTCATGATCGGTGTGTGGAATTTTTCTCTTGGAATCAAGCTTACAGTAAACTTCATAATCAAGTTCAAAATATTAATCCATCAATTAGAACATTCCTAAACATTGAGTTCCACAGGTGTATAGTATCATCTCAGCTTACAATCATTAAAAGATCCAATTGTCAATTTCATGATATCTTTAGTAAGTTGTGACAACCAAGCTTGAAACTAACACTTATCTCACAGATTAACATTTCATTTTACCAGCCTTTGATTTTCTTTATGAGCAGTAACGCAAATGAGGGGAATCAAATTCTCACTTATAGGGAGCAAACCTATGGCGAAAACTTGTCGCCTAACTTTTTTTTTTTTTTTTCTTATGTCAACTATGGAGAATCAAATCTACACCTATAGGGAGCAAACCTATGGTGAAGATTTAGCCTTTTAATTCTTCTTTTTACCAAGTTAATCATTCAGTTATCGAACCGAAAACTTAATGTGTAAGCGAGATGTGATATGTGAAATCATGGCTCAATCAATGTTTACAACTTCTAATCATGGATTAACAATTCAAATTTGACTGTGAAATCAAGCAGATGGTCGAATCCAAGAGTCATAAGTTACCAACATCACATATCTTATAATGTTAAAATCACAACTATCCTTCAAAATCACTTTAAATTCAATAGAAATTCCAGAAAAAATTTTAAAATTTTCACAAAATTTGCTTAAGATCAAGAAAATACTGATTAGGTAACCTAATCTCCCACCCCAACCTAAAATCTACATTGTCCTCAATGTAAAAGAAATAAGCAAGCAATGCACATGAGACAATGAAAGAGGAATGAGGGAAAGATAGTACCTGGACGGAGAATCAAGAGGCTTTCTCAAAAAATTTCAACGTAAAGGCAAGTTAGCACAAGAGAGAAATCAACAGAAGAAAAAATAACAAAAAGAAAAACAAAAGAAGATCCTACCTATACCACTTTCGCAGGTGCTCTCGATTGCATTTAGCGCATGCAACAAGCCTTTAAACCCCTAGGTTACCCCTAGTGGACGAGTTGTAGTCTCGTGAGGGTTTGCAGTAATGTTACCCACAAACATTGAAGTAACTAACTCAACACCTTGATTAACCAATCCCACACAGGTGATGTGAGTTCCCATGAACTGTGCTATCTAAAAGGAGGTAACTGACACTGTCGTCAAATAATTTAAGGACTTCTGCTCGAACGACTTCTTCCATGTTAGGATCACGCTTCCTTTGCATTTCACGCGACATTTCCACAGCATGATCCATACAGACAGTGGGGCATACTCCCTGTATTTCCGCTATCTTCCATTCAATTGCTGCCTTATATGCTCTAAGAACATTAAGCTTACTAAATCATCTTAAAATACTTTGTCTTCTCGTAGTTCAAGCCGTGCTATCGGGCTGCTGATGGGAAGAGTCTCAGAGGAATGAAGAGGTTCCACTTTCGCTCTCCATTTTTCAGTCTCCAATATAGGAGTAGAGTCGAGCAGTGCATTGACTTCGTGGATGGGACTATCGATGTCAAAGTCCATGCCATATTGTGCTAAGCAAGTCTCAAGAGGATCTTCAAAAGATTTACGGAAGGAGTCCTGCACTAAACTCTCGATCATGTTCACTTCAGATATGTCATTCAAATCTGTGGATTGTTGTCCTGCATTAAAAACATTGAGTTTAATATTCATGTTACCAAAGGACAATTTCATAACTCCATTCGACAATTTATAATAGCATTAGATGTGGCCAAAAATGGACGACCCAAGATGACCGGGATCCGACTATGAAGATTCTGAAATTGTGAGTATCTATAACTATGAAATCCACCGGAAAATAGAATTTATCAACTGGATTAACACGTCTTCGATAACACCCCAAGGGCACCTTGACAGATCTATCGTCGGTTGTAATGTTACCTTAGTCGGTTTCAACTCACCAAGTCCTAGTCGCTCATAAACCAAATATGGTAACAAATTGACGCTTCCCCTTAAACAAGCAAAGTCTTCCCATCTTATGATCTCCTATGCCATGCAAGAAATGGTGGGAGCTCCTGGATCCCTAAATTTAGGAGGAGTGTTATGTTGAATCATGGAGCTGAGCTGCTCTGCAATGAAGACCTTCTTATGAACATTCTGCTTATGCTTTTGAGTGCATAAATCTTTCAGGAACTTAGTGTAAGCAGGGACTTGTTTGATAGCGTCAAGCAACGGGATGTTGACTTGCACTTTTTTAAACACATCAAAGATTTCATCAAAGTTATTTCTTTTCTTTATTGGTGCCAAACGTTGAGGAAAGGGTGCTTTGGGCACGTAGGGTGGCACATTAGTGGCTCTTGGAGAGTCAGAGAGCTTTTGAACTTTGGATGCATTGGTGTGACTCTCTGCTTCATCTTGATCTTCTGTTTTAGAATTTGATTCATCCCCAGGCATCTCTATTCTGTTATCAATCTGCTTGCCTGACCTAAGGGTAGTGATCAATTTGGCCTGTTCATGATATTGCCCTTGGTTGGAATTAGAGCCAATCTCATACTGTCCCTTTGGATTAGCCTCAGGTTGGCTAGGGAACTTGCCCTTCCTCTCTCACTCAATGTGGCAGCTAGTTGACCCATTTGTATTTTCAGCTTGGCAATGGATTGCGCATTTGCATGTAAGCTTGGTTGGTTGGCCAGTAAGGTTTGTTGGGTGTCTTTTGGAATTGGAGAGAACTCTGCATAAAAAGATGGAGTGTATCCTCAAGAGATGGTTTCCTTGATTGTGTAGGCAGTTGTTGATATTGCGGAAACTGTTGAAGTTGCTGACTGCCAACTTGGAGGTGCGGTTGCATGGGAGGATTTCCAGATGGTACTCCTTGTTGTGGTCCTTTTGCCCAAGAAAAATTTGGATGTCTAGCCCACCCTGGGTTGTATGTGTTCGAGTAAGGATCATTCCCAGGTTTTTGAAAAGTATTCATAGCATGAACTTGTTCAGAGAGAAGTTCTGGGGATGCTGCACCAGATGGATAAGACTGCATAGGATGGGAAAGACTAGAACATGTGGCACATGCCTCGACTTGAGTTGTTTGTGGAGGTCCATTATTTAATACCAGAGCATCAACTTTCTTTGTCAGGTTATCAAGTTCGGCCGCACGATCCGAGGCACGACTCTATCTCATATATACCACCTCTCTTTTTGTGGTTGGGGACTTGTCACCTCTATTTGAATAGTCCCATTCGGGAATTTTCACACAAGGTTTCAAAGAAGTTCCGCTTCCGACATCACTTTTGGTCATGAATGACCCTCCACCGAGGCATCAACCATGCGACGGTTCTGGGGTGTCAGACCGTCATAGAAGTATTGAACTTGTTGCCACTTCTCAAAACCATGGTGAGGACATTTAAGAAGCAAGTCCTTCCATCTTTCCCAACATTCATGAAAGTGCTCGCCCTCTTTTTGTGTGAAGTTAGTAATTTCTCTACGGAGGGCATTGGTTTTGTGAACGGGGAAGAACTTGTTTAAGAACTTCTTAGACAGTTGGTCCCATGTAGTGATAGATCCAACTTCTAAAGAATTCAACCATGCTTTCGCCTTATCCTTCAAAGAAAAAGGAAACAGGCGTAAGCGGATCGAATCGTCTGAGAAGTTTTGGAACTTAAAGGTGGAGCAAATGTCTAGGAATTCTTTCACATGATGATATGGGTCCTCCTTGTCCAATCCATAAAAGGATGGCAACAATTGTATAACTCCAGGTTTAAGTTCAAAGTGTGCTGCCGTAGTAGTTGGCAACACTATGCATGAAGGCGCATTAAATTGGACAGGAGCTGAATAATCTTTGAGAGCTTTAACTTCATTCTCATTCGCCATTTTAACAGGATTATTTCTCAATCTTTCACGCAATGTTCTTTCTATTTCAGGATCAAACGGTGCTAGTTCTATATTCAGAGATCTACGTCCTAGCATAAACTATGTTATTGCAATATAAAAAAGAAAACTAAACTAAGATGCAATCTAAGAGAAATAAAACTAGACCTAGAAACTATCAGATTTTAAAACAAGTTAAAACTATGTAAATAAGAATGGGAAGAAAGAACCCGGAAAAGGAGATGAATGATGTCAGAAAATTTAAGATGTTCCTCCTTCACTTAGTAGCTTCCTTCCTCAATTCCTGTAAACAAAAAAAAAAACCAAATTAGGTTTCCTAAAATAATGATAGAAAAATCCTAAGTAACGGTTAATTTTTAAAAATAAAATAAAAATAAAATAAAATAAAAACTTTAACCTAAGTTAGTAAAATCCTAAGACTATGAATTATGATAAGAGAGAATCCTAAATTCAATTTGGGCAAATGCAACATCCAAGCAAGCAACGGCGCTAAAAACTTGATGTTTTATTTAAACCAACACGATTTAAATGATTTTTAAACTCGCAAGTATACGAATCAGATGTAGATATGGTACGTATTACGAGATCGTTCCCACGAGGACTAATCGTCACAATTCAAATCTATGACTCTCCTTAACTAATCCAACAATTAATGAACTAAACTACTAGGCACAATTTTAGGAAGAAAAGAAATTAAGAACAGGGAAGAAAATTCAATCGAGAGAGAAGCAAGTAGGACTTTCGAATCCACCCCTAATTATCCTAACCCTTGTTTTGTCTGTTGATTCACCTTGATCTAGATTGATACCACTTATACAAAGAAAGCACAATCTGTGTCCTTAATCGGGCATACAGAATGTCTAATTCCTTTAAGCAATGCCATGAATAATATATTTCATGTCCTTGGTCGGGTACATGGAATGTACATTCATTAAAGCACCTGTTTCTTCCTCTATAGGAACCTTTTCTTGATCGAGACTCAAGCACCTATAATAAGCATCCAAACAACATCCATATATATACTTTGGTCAAGTTCATAGATGGAGAAGTATAGAATTTAAACCAATCAAGCCCACTTAGAGAAAGAAACAAATTAATTAATATTCAAAGTAAATCAACCAATACAAGAGCTAATCAAATTAGGGGCTTCATCTCAGTCCTAGCTGAGAGATTAGTGACCCATAAAATCCATCAAAAAGATTAAATAAAATTCATAAAAAAGAACACCAAACCAATCGATCTCTCTCTCTTCTTTCTTTCTTTCTTCTCTTTCTTCTTCTCTCTCAAATCTCTCCCTAGATCCGAATTCACGGTTCTGAATCCATTTCCCACGTCCATAATCCCTCTTTTATAGTTGTTGGAGAGCTGGGGTCGGTGGCAGAATTGTAGGACTCAAAGTGCAATTTTTCGCAGTCGTGATCGGTGGGCCCCACAGAGGTATTTTCTGGATAATCCACCCCATCCATTGGATTCAGGACGAAATTTCAGTCAAGAATGGGTGGTTTTGAACATCCATTAACACGGCCCAGGGAAGAAATCATGAAAAGATCAGTTTTGAACATTGTAGAGCAGTCCGTTTGTGGCCTCTGTACCGCACACGTGTGTATGCATGGGAGTGAAATATCAACATAGTTTTGAAGCTCTCGAGCCACTCTACAAGATGAACGGTTCAGATCTTCCGTATGGATGACGTATAGGGCCCAAAAACTTCCGCAAAAACCGGCAGCGTTTGTACGTTACGCGGACGCGAACCCGACGGCTGCGATGATGGTGGGGTCCGTAGTCAAAGTTTTCAGCGAAATCCACTCCGTTCACCAAATTTCTGTCGAAATTTCGGTCAAAAAGGACTGATTTTGGTTGTCCGTTGATGTGGCCACCTGTCTTTTAGCGAAACCGTCTGTTTGTATTTGAACGGTTGAGATCCCAAAAAACTTCAATTATTCCGATTTCGTCAGCTAGGCAAGGGTTGTTGCTGACCCAGGAAACGAATGGACGGATCGGATTGATGATTTGCTGACGTCGTGGACCCACAACTCGATCCAACGATCGGACGGCGAAAGACGATGTTTGCGTTATTCCCGTGTTGAGAAGAAGAGTCGGGTCAGCGGTCTGTTTGACCGAAGCAGCGGTGCGGTGCGCCGCTGGTGCACACTCCCCATACACAGGGCCCACCGTGATGTTTTTGAGAAATCAATACCATCCATCCTCTTTACCTTATTAATTTAGCCGTCAATACCAAAGTTGAGGCAGTTCCAAATATCAGGTGGGCCCCAAATTGAAGATTAATGCGCTGATCTGTCCGTTGGACCACTTCCCGAGATCCTCAATGGCTGAAATTTAATATGTACGGTTAATTTACGGCCCCCATCACATGTATGAAGTTTCGAGTCAATCGGATGGCGGAAAACATGTGATCTTGCATTTTACACCAATTTCAGGCCTCTTTATCGTGCTTTCCTCAGATCCCAAGCGTGTACATTCTTCACCATTGGTTCTCTGGAGTCCATCCCATGCTCTGGTGACTTCGGAACGTCAAATCCACGCTTTTAACATCAATTTTCAATCAACGCTCCTGATTTCATCCTGTAACAAAACACAATTAATACACTCCATTAAACCTTATCATGTACGTAAAATTAGGCAATTACTGGGTCTGATATGCAACATTCGACACTCATCACAACCCCCAACCAGCATTTTGCTAGTCCCGAGCAAAACATGCGAAAAATAATTTCAGAAATAAAAGACAATTCCTGTAAATTCAAGTGACATGTGAACAGATAGCTGAGATGTGAAAATTCTAAGATTCATGATCGGTGTGTGAAATTTTTCTCTTAGAATCAAGCTTACAGTAAACTTCATAATCAAGTTCAAAATATTAATCCATCAATTAGAACATTCCTAAACATTGAATTCCACAGGTGTATAGTATCATCTCAGCTTACAATCATTAAAAGATCCAATTGTCAATTTCATGATATCTTTAGTAAGTTGTGACAACCAAGCTTGAAACTAACACTTATTTCACAGATTAACATTTCATTTTACATGTCGTTAAAGGGTGTTTTGAATTTTTGGAAAAACAAAAAGGCGGAAAGTTTCGTTAAAAGATACCTTTAGCGACGAAAATTTTCGTTGCTAAAGGGTGTTTTGAATTTTTTGAAAAACAAAAAGGTGGAAAGTTTACTTGTAGTGACGAAATTGCTTTCGTCGCTAAAAGCCACCTAAAGGGTGTTTTGAATTTTTCATAGAACAAAAGGGCCGAATTTTGAAATTTTTGAAAAAAAATTAACTATGTTTGAGAAAAATTTTAAGAACAAAATGACACTATTGAAGAAAAAAATTGGAATTTTGAAATATTTGAAAAAAAATAAAATATGAGAATTTTTTTGAGATTTTGGAAATAAAAATTCAAAATTTGTATTTTAATTTTTTTTTGAAATATTTTATAATAAAAATGATATTTTGTTAAAAGAGCATTTTGAAAAAAAAAATGTTATTTTTAAATGGAAATTGAAATTTATTTGTGAATAATAAAATTACTAAATTATTAGGCACATCCACTAATTGAACCTTTAATCAACTCTTTTGGGACAATTTAATCAGTTCAGATTGAAGAGTAAATAACTTCAGATGTTTAAATAAAATTTACTGAAATTGTTGATCAATCTTGTATGCCCAATATCTTTCTCATATGTAGCCTGATTGAGACGAGTAACTAGTTAAGTTGAGAGTATTGATCAGTAAAATATGGTGAATGGACCAGACATGTAAAATGAGCCAAATATTCTAGTCAAAATTGTGACCCAACTTACTGACCTCGTGAGAACCTAAGAATTGATGTTAGTAAGTTTTGTGGGCCCCATCATAATGTGTGTCGAACATCAACACTTTGGATTTGATGTGTCCCCTTTAAGTAATGAGATATCTCAAAAATCATCTGTATAAAAAACTCAAGTGGGCCATACCATCTAAAACTATGTGAAGACATCTTTAAAAATATAAAAGCACTTGGTGGTGCCCACAAGAGTTATGGATGTGGTTGAAACTTGGTCTGACCCCTCATCCAAGTGGGACACACATAATGAGTGGGTTGGATATGTGAATCATATTCAGGTAAGCCCAATATATGATTATGAATGTTTTAAGGAAACCCTTCTCCACTACATTTAGCTTAGTCACTCGTTACCCTTACCAGAGTAAACTCTGTGGGGTCCACTGTTATTTATTTATTTTTATCCACTCCATTCATCCATGTTAACAGGTAATTTGAGATCTAAAGAACAAAAAGGAAGCATATCTAAAGCTCAAGTGGACCACACCACAGGAAATAGTGTGATTGAATGTCTACCATTTAAAATTTCTTGGAGCCCATATAAGTTTTGGATCAAGCTGATGTTTGTGTTTTCTATTCATTCATATATTTTTGATATTATGAACAACCTTTAACCGTTTTTGGATAATTTGATCAGTCCAGATTGAAGAGTAAATAACTTCAGATGTTTAAATCAAAATTCACTCAAATTGTTGATCATTCTTGTTTGCCTAATATCTTTCTCATATGTAGCATGATCGAGGCAAGTGACTAGTCAAATTGAGGGTAATGATCAGTAAAATAGAGTGAATGGACCAGACATGTAAAATGGGTCAAATATTCTGGTCAAAATTGTGACCCAACTTATTGACACCCTGAGAACCTAAGAATTAATGTTGTAAGTTTTGGCTACTCTCCGTATACGAAACTCAGGTGGGCCATACCATTTAAACGTAAATCTCCGAAGCGGATTGGCTAGTCTAATGCACACCCGCAATATGGTTGGTATTGATGTCACCAAGTTCCCTGGGTCCCATCATAAGGTTTGTGTTATATCTCAACCGTCCTTTCCTTTGGCGAGCTCGTCCTAAAAGTTTTGGATCAATGTGATATTTAGTTTTCCTCTTCATCCATGTATATGTGACCTTATGGATAGATTAGATGGAAAATAAACGCTAGTGGGCCCTACGAATGTTTTAATGGTAAGAATCATTGTCCCCATTGCTATTTTTGGTGTGGTCCATTAGGCTTCAGATATGAATAATTTTTGGTACCATGCTCTAAAATGCTCTCAGAACGGCTGTTATGTATAAGCCATAGATGGATGGTTATAATTGGCTAACAAATGTGATTCTTTATAATTATAAGCAAACCATGATAATCTTAACAAATGGATGAATCAAAATGTTGATTGGACTTATTTTTGTGTAAATGATCTTGACAGTCCATTTTTTATTCCATTTACCGAATTGTCAAATTTACTAAATCAGTGTGATATTTTCATGGTAGCTCTTGAAATAGGGATTAGACCTGATGAACCGTATTGATCAATGGTTTGGACCGTCTAGGTTCTGAAAAAAATGGGAGCACTATAACTAATTGTGTTCGTAGGCATTGGAGCATTTCTAAGTAAATAAATAAAAGAGTCCTTGTGGAGCAACAACATTTATGGGAGATGTGTTGGTGTTCCCTCACATAAAAAATTTTAAAAAAAAAAGGAAAAAAAATTAGGGCTTGATACCAAAAATGAGAGGGATATAAATCTCAGGTGGACCACACCACATGAAAACAATAGTGATTGGATATCCACCATTAAAAGCCTCCTAAGGCCCACTGTACTTTTTATTTGACATCAAATCTATTGATTAGGTCATACAGGCCCAGATGAAGGGAAAAAAAATATCAGATTGATCCAAAACTGTATATGGCCCCCAAAAGGTTTTTAATGGTCAACACTCATTCAACACTATTTCCTATAATGTGGTCTAGTTGAGATTGGGATATACCTCATTTTTTGTCTCATACCATAAAATGATATGGAAAAATAGATGGACGGTAGGGATGAAACACATACATCATGATGGGGCCCACACAGCACCGACCACCAGCCACGGGCGCTGGTGTCAACGCGAGTAGAGGAGAGAGCCAGTCTCTCACTCTCTCAATCTCTCTTAGTTTCTCACTCTCTCAACCTCTCTCAGTCTCTCACTCTCACTCTCGCGCACACTCTCTCTCTCTCTCTCTCTCTCTCTCTCTCTCTCTCTCTCTCTCTCTCTCTCTCTCGGTCCCTCTCTCAACCGTGCCCCTCTCTCTCTCTTTATCTGTCTCTCTGTCTGTCTTTGTCTCTCTCGGTGCTCTCTCTCTCTCTCTCTCTCTCTCTCTCTCTCTCTCGATGGACCGTGATCGGGACTCCAACTCAAACAGGTACTCTCTCTTCTCTCTCTCTCTCTCTCTCTCTCTGTCAATCTCAATACCGATTGAAACGATTAGTGGATTTATGGATTTGGGGATTTACGGATTTGGGGATTTAGGGATTTGAGGATTTAGGGATTTGGGGATTTGGGGATTTATCTCTCTCTCTCTCTCTCTCAATCTCTGTCAATCTCAATACCGATTGAAACGATTTGGGGATTTAGGGATTTGGGGATTTAGGTGGGCATTTCTATCTCCATTGTTTCATGCGGTGCAGTCCACTTCAGCTTTGGATCTGCCTCATTTTTTGTTATTATGTCTTAAAATAAGCTGGACAAACTGATCTACAGGGTGGATTTCTCATGAAATCTTGGTGGATCTCACATGGGGCCTGGCAACTTGCATCCTGATGGATGACCTGGATTGGTTACTCAGTAACTCAGTGGAGCCCACTTTGATGTAGGTGTCTTATCCACGTTGTCCATCCAAAATTGAAACATATCCAAATCTCAAGTGGACCACACCATAACAAATAGAAGAAATGACTGCCAACTGATTTAAAGCTTCTTAGTTGGACTAAGCTGATAGTTGTGTTTTCTTAGTTCGACCTTATGAACGGTTCCTCTATTTGGATCTAGCAACCTTTACAAGATTTATCAAAACATAACACCCGTATATATTTTTCAGATGAATATTTAAGAAAAATATACTTTATGGCTTTCTCATCATACTTATCACAGTTTTCATCACTGCACTACACATAAGCTACTCATTCAAACACTCATAGATGTGTGAAATCTAGTTTCTCCAAATATAGAATTTAATGTGAAAGCTTCATAATGGGTCGTGATGGCTTACAATTGATTATATATACCACAGTGCACATAGCTTTAGCCTAATTATGTAGTGGTTATTTCTATTAGCAATCTTGTTTTGTTAATGTGTTTCCAGAAAAGTGAGTTACCTTTTAATTCTATGTACTTTCAGAAAAAGAATTCAAATTATAAGAATTTAAATTTTCAATTGAATTGATTTTTCATATGTAATTAAAATTGTATACGACATTCAAATATTATATATATATTTTTATCTTTGACACAGAAAATATATCTAAGAATAATATGAAATTTTATCAATGAAAAATACATAGTATCTTAAGTATGTATGTGATTTTATCGGCATTAGTCCCAAACATCGTCATCAGTGACTTCAAATAGATAACTAGCTATGGTGATAGAAGATGACATCGCCTTTGCAATTCACATGCCTTATACAAGTGATTCCCATTGTCTTTCATAGAAAATACTCCACTAACGAGTTTCTTTCTTAAATGTTTTTAATTTTCTAAAGGTTATAATGGCCTAATCTCATATGTTACAAATTGACAGCTTCAAATGAGAATTTTTTTTTAAAAAAAAATCAAATCTATTGTAAGTGCAAATAATTGGCCCATTATCCTTCTACAAGTGCTGATTTTACCATCATCCTTCAACAAAATTTCAATTATCCTTCATCAAATAAGACATTAATTCTAGCCTTAATTTACAAGTCAACCTATAGATTTTTTTTTTTTTTTTTTTTTTTTATTATAACTTTTGCACATGCAATGCTTTGAAAAAATATTCATCTTCTTATTATAATATTGTAAGTTGATGCTATCCTTACCTTTAACTTCAAGAGATATGTTATTACAAATTATAATACCTGAATCCGTCTCTCTTCTTGAAATATTTGAGTTTTGAGTTTATTTTTCTTATTTGTATATGATTTATTTGAAGATATTAGGGTTTCATGCCATTTTCTGCTTTTGTTTTTGAGATATGAAGCTTTTTTCTAGAGAAATTTGAGGTTTTTTTTTTTTTTTTGCATGATATTAGGGTTTCCATATGGCTCATAGGAATGTGCAGAGTTCTGTAGTTTAGAAATGCATGTTCTCAGTTAGAGTTGCAACTGAGTTCAGCTTGATCCATAGTCCATCGGAAAATTTAGTTCAATAGCAATGAATTTAGCAATGCATTTTAGTTCACATTTTGTGAACTTATTTCTTTCAGTCACTTTGAATCACATGAAACCAATTACTAACACCATTAGCTGTTGGGCATTAAATCTTTGTTGACAATAAGATCCAAAATTTCATCTGGTAGGCTCAATTATCAATTTGTCCAGCCTAAGAATTAGGCCAGTTATCTCATATGTGAGCCACTGCATGCAAAACAAATGGGTAGTTGAAAAAGAATGGCCAATAGTCCAACATTCGATGCGAATGTTTGGCCCTCCTGACGAGTCTACCACTCTGATTCATACTGAGTTTCAAATCAGTCACAAATAGCCAAATATTAGTTGAAATTGTCATCCTTTTCTAGTTATTTCCATTAGCCAATTCCATCATCTACATGTTTGCTTTTACAAAAATAACATAATACATTTTGGGTTGTATTTGGATGAGCAACTAAATTGAATTGAAAATATTCAGTTTAAAAAGGATGAAACAACCAAATCCTGGTTACATTTCTTAGCATTCACTAGTGAGTAACTCACCCTCAAATTTCAACTCCAGTTATTTCAAGTCCATCTTCAAAGTATAGTGATTGCACTTAGGAGCCAAAGTCCTAAATCCATACCGGCCATACTATAATTACAAATTGGTAATTTTCACTTTACCAGAATAACTATTGCAATTCAGATCATCCATTCATACATGCATGGTTGAATAATTTTCTACATGGTCTGTCCTTTGGATGCTCAAATTGCAACTCTCTATCTTCAATTCTTACAATCCATTTCAAATGGAACATCCATTCATACATGCACTTCAGTAATTTATCTAATAAAAAATGATGGCCAAGAGACGTGTTCTTTCCAAATTGGAATTCCAATGCATGCGACATGAAGCTAGCTTAGAAAATTGATTACAATTTGTTCCCTTCTCTAGTTTCCATCTAGGTTGCTGAGTTGTACATCCAAACATACCCTAGGTTTCTTTTGTTCATGCTCATGTTATGTATGATCATCTTTGTGTATTGGGAGTTCCATTCCACTTCAGTGATTTTTGGTTTTTGATTGTTTATGTTATAATATATTTCTTTCTATTTAATAGCAATTTCAGTATAACGCTTTTCTTCCTTGATTGCTAAGTACACATTTGGGACTGATCGTTTCCGTTGTTGCAGGTTGGTGTAGGTGTCACTTCAGGGGGAGTTAACAAGATAAGTTTATGTTTTTCTTTTTGGTAGCATTTGAGTGTCTAATTGCTTGCCTTCTTTTTTTTTTCTTTTTTTTTGCTTTCTTTTAATTGTAATTCTCTTTGACTATTTTAGATCAATAAGGGACGTCCTCATATTCAAGGAACGGTTTCAACATGACAATGATGGTAACCTTAACTCTAAATATATAATAATAATAATAATAATAATAATAATAATAATTATTATTATTATTATTATCTTGCAGCCTATGATCTATGGTAGGGGACCAACTCTTGCTGGCATGTCAATGGTGCCAATGCTATTGCCCGATGGACAGCTTGGATATGTCCTGTAAGTACAAATCATTAACATACTACTAATTATGTATAACCCATTTTTTTTATTTTTATTTTTTGCCTTCTAAGGTGAATCATGACCCACAAGGCTGGTCAGTTTGCATCCAAACACACTAATTACTATCACTCTGATGATTAAAATTTCATAGAAAGAAGAAAAAACATCTATATGACTAAACTGCTTTTAGATTTCCCATTCATGACAGTGCCGAAATGTGCACAATAGTCAATTCTGACCCAGGAAAGCTGCAAGATATGCATGATTGCAAGAACTCATTTTTTTTTTGTTGAGGATTTCACTAACACCCACACTGTTCACACACACACAAGAAAAATATATATATTGTGGATTCCTTTGGTAGGTGATTCGTAACATTCACATTTCCCTGAGTCTGGTAAAATGCACATTGTTGGAAAGTTTTTTATTTATCTTTCTAGTTTACTGCATAAGCATGGACATTTTGGTTCACTATTTGCTTCCCATTTCATATACTGTGTAATAGTTGACTGCAAGTCATTAGATTTTCCTAGATTTGGGGGGTTCCCGTACAGTGGCAGTTTGGTAATTCTAGAGTCCTTCTTGGTTAGGGTTTGGGCTGAAAGTACTAGTGTTGGAGCTGACGCTTTCGGAGTCCGAACTCATTCTTTTGAAAAATAGAAAAATGGGAATATTAGTAAATATGGATTTTCTTATTAAAAAGAAAATGAAAGATGGATTGAAAAAACATAAAAGAGTTCTTTTTTTTTTGTCTTCTTCTTTTTTGCTTCAAGATAGAGAGATGGAGAGGTGAGAGTGGGGAAATCGAGGGAGATAGTAGGGAAATGAAGTGGCCACGTAAGATTAGAAAATAGCGAGTGTAGTTTGGTTTGAAAATGACGTTTTGCATGCGTGGCGTGCATTTCTTTTAAGATAGTGATTTGATTTTACTGAAGACAATTGAATTACATAGGCAAGTGTTTAATGCAGGGAACTTCTCTGGAAATGTTATTCTGATAACTAACCTGATGAGAGTAATTTGTGGTTCAGTTCCTGGACCAATCTCTCTATCATATTCAAAGAAATCCACATTTTTCTTCGTGTTTCTTACATGGTTCTCTGTCCCATTTTTGTTTGACTTGAAAGTAAACGTGATGCATCTTCTTATTTATTCAATCATGGAATGCAGGATGTTGTCGTTAAGGATCTTACAGATAAGGACTTTCATGAGGATCAACTGAAGGACTTTCTAAGGGAGGTATGCATTTGAAACATTGCTAATAATGTTCTTTGAAACTGTACCCAGTTATGTATCCAGATGTGCGTCGGAGATATCTGGATGTTGAACGGGGGTCCCTAGAAGGTGGGAACCTCTGTTATGACCATTGGAGAGGCCTAGCCATTTGGACAGGCCATGTTTATGCATTTGCTCGAAATTAATGGAGTAGACCCGGATGTGCGTTGGAGCTATCCGGATGAACGGGGGTCCTTGGAAGGTGAGAACCGCTGTTATGACCATGATGAGTTGTCCATTTCCTATGGACAGCATTGGAGGGGCCTGGCCATTTGGACAGGCCGTGTTTATGTATTTGCTCAAAATTAATGGAGCAGACCCGAATGTGCGTCAGAGCTATCCAGATGAGCAGGGGTTCCTGGAAGGTAAGAACCGCTGTTATGACCATGATGAAGCTGTCCATTTCCTATGGACAGCATTGGGGGGGCTTGACCATTTGGACAGGCCGTGTTTATGAATTTGCTTGAAATTAATGGAGTAGACCCGGATGTGCTCGGAGCTATCCGGATGTTGAGCAGGGGTCCCTAGAGGGTGGGAACCGCTGTTATGACCATGATGAAGTTGTCCATTTCCTATGGACAACATTGGAAGGGCCTGGCCAATTGGAGCAGGCCGTGTTTATATCTGTATTTGCAGGGACTACACCCTTAACCTATAACCTAAACCTATTCTCAAATCCCAAAACCTATAACTACAACCTAAACCTTAAGCTAAACCTATAACCTACAACCTAAACACAATTCCCTAAAATTTAACCTACAACCTAACCTAAACCTATACTTATAACCTAAACCTATTCTCAAATCCCAAAACCTATAACCTAAACCTTAACCTAAACCTAAACCTATAACTTATAACCTATAACCTGAACCTATAACGTAAACTCAATTCCCTAAACCTTAACCTATAACCTAACCTAAACCTATACTACTAACCTAAACCTATTCTCAAATCCCAAAACCTATAACAATAACATAAACCTTAACCAAAAGCCTATAACCTAACCTAAACCTAAACCTATAACCTTAACCTAAACCTAAACCTATAACCTTAACCTAAACCTAAACCTATAACCTAACCTATTCTCAATTTCTAAACCTAAACCTATAACCTAAACCTAAACTTGAAAACCCAAACCTAAACCCGAACTCGAACCCGATTTCCTAAACCTAAACCTTAACCTATTCTCAATTCCCTAAACCTATAGCTTATAACCTAAACCTAAACCTAAACTTTAACCTAAACCTAAACCTAAACCTATGACCTAAAACCTTAACCTATAACCTATAACCTAAACCTAAACCTTATAACCTATAACCTAACCTACACCTAACCTAAAACCTAAAACCTAAACCTAAACCTGAAAAACCTAAATAACCTAAACCTACACCTAATCCTAATCAAACCATAGCTTATAAACTCCCTAACCTAAACTAAACTAAACCTAAACTTAACCTTGAAAACCCAAACCTAAACCAATAACCTAAACTCAATTTCTTAAACCTTAACCTATAACCTAACCTAAACCTAAACCTATAACCCTGTAAGTGCTATGGTCTCATGCTCCTTTGATTGTCAAATTTTGTGGTGCCAAAACCTCTTTGTCCCAAAACCACAAACTTCTAAACCTGTGTAACCTGTGCTTGTATGTTGATATATATATATATATATCCTGTGTGTATGTGTGTGTGTGTGAGAGAGAGAGAGATTCAAGACGACATCACAATGGTTCAAGACATATGTTGATATATATATATGTGTGTGTGTGTGTGTGTCGACTTCAAGAAATGCAAGGTTATGTGCTACTTCAAGAAATGCAAGGTGTCCCTCCGTATGCATCAATGTTCAGAGCTACATCGATAAGAAGAGTGTTTATTCAAGACTCAAGTACATTTCAAGACTCAAGTGCAACTCAAGTTGAAGTTTATATTCAAGCTAGTTGTAGAAGATCTCAAGATCAAGCTACATCAAGTAGAGATCTCAAGCTTTAAAGGTTAACCATTATCTGAAAGAATGAAGTTCAATGTTCATACTTCATGTTCTAGGTATGATAGACCTTAGTTTGACCTTAAGGTAGGTCATTTTGTATACATAATTTAAGATAAATCTTTTTATATGAAGTTGGTCTGTTCTAAGACTAGTCCTGGACCTTGTTAGACCAGTCTTAGACCTGGTTCGACCAGTCCAAGAAATTACATGACCAATCCTAAGTTGTTGAAGATTTTCAGAATTTTTTGGTTATTCTTCGACACAGTCCTGGAGACTATTCGACCGGTCGTAGGGATGTCACGACTCGTCCTTCGACCAGTCCTAAAACTACGACTCAAACTCCAACAACCAAATCTGGTTTTCTACGACCAGTCCTGGGTCATCTTCGACCAATCGTAGGTGGTCTACGACTAGTCGTAGAATCCTAAGACCAGTCGTAGAACTGATTTTTCAGATCGCGCTTAAAATTTTAAAATGCCGTTGAAGCTACGACTAGTCGAAGGGTTCCTAAGATCAGTCGTAGACGCGATCTTTGCTTCTATAAATTGAACATGAATTTCAGAGTTTTATATCGATTAATTTGAGAAATTCAAGCCTCCACTCTAAGATAAGTTGTGTTCATTTTTAAGCTACGCGTGCATATTTAATATTCTTTTGTTAGCTTTTCTTATTTGATTTTATTCCTACATTCCAATATTATTTTGAAAAAGGGAATTGCTGTATTCTTTCTTCATTGGAATCAAAATCAAATAGAGCTACGCCCAATTTGGTTTAATTTAAAATCAATTAGAACCCGGAACCATTTCTTAGGTGAGTATTGGACATTGAATGTTGATTCGAACTTCTACTCTCATTGGTTTTACCGGGTTGCTACAAAAGAAGAAATCCAGGTATTTTACATTTATTGTAAATTCATTATTTTAGTTTTGTTTGAGATTCTCCAGAAAAATCTCATTGTGTTGGTTATTTGAGGAGAGCTAGAAAACTCAGAAGTGTGGGTTATTGGATTGTGTAAGCCCAAGTTAAAAAGACACAATTGTGAAGGTTTTAGGTGAACCTATGAAACCTATTTTAATAGTGAATGCTAATATCCCCTGTGTGAGGATATTAGGAGTGGAGTAGCAGGCAGTGTGGCTATTGTTTAACAGTTGGTGAACACACAGGCGAACCACTATATATCGGTATGTTTTGTGATTTGAATGCTCTTTTAATTTCTATATCTTTAATCATTCAGATTTGTAGAATGTATATGTGGATGTGAATGTTGTAATCTTTACATTTCAAGCAAAGTGGAGAATGTTGTAATAGTTTAGAATTTATTTCTTGTTATTTCCTTTATTTCCTTTCTATTTGAGTTTTGATATTCAATTTGTTCTAGTAAGGTTGTCCTGCCATAAACCCTTGGTTTTTATGGTGCAAAGGTTATCCTTAGAACAATGTTAGTATCAAGCTCTTTTTAAGATTACTTTACATTTCAGTTCTTTGATTTATTTAAAGTACTGTTCTTTATTTTTATAAGGCTATCATATTTCAATTCCGCTGTTAAATTTTAATTCGGCACAGTCCTATTTCCTCTAGGACATATAGCTTGGCCTTTTCAAGTGGTATCAAAGCCTAATAATTCGTTTTTTAATTCTTTATTCTTGGATTCATTTCCTGAGCTAACGATCTAAGCTATATATAAGATGTCAAATTTTGATAGCCTTTCAGTCACTAAGCCTCCACCCTTTGATGGCTCCAACTATGCTTATTGGAAAGCCAGGATGGGGATTTTCTTCAAATCAATGGATGAGAACGTGTGGCTTGCCACAGTGACTGAATGGAACCCACATACCACTAAAGTGACTGGTATCGATGGTTCAAAATCAATGAGAGTAACACCATTTTTCTCATGGACCACTCTTCAGAAAAGTGAGAGTAGTGCCAATGCAAAAGCACTAAATGCAATCACTTGCGCACTATCACCAGATGAGTTCAAAAGAATTATATTCTGTGATACTGCAAAGCAAGCTTGGGATATATTAGAAATGACACACGAGGGTACTTCAATTATAAAAAAATCTAAAGTCCAACTCTTTACAACTAAATTTGAAGAAATTCATATGAAGGAGAATGAAATGTTTATGGACTTCTACACTAGATTAAATGACATTGTAAACTCTATGTGGGGTCTTGGTGATAAAATCCTAGAAAGTAAAGTGTGTGCAAAAATACTACGCTCACTACGATAATGGTTCAATTCTAAGGTAACCGCGATCCAGGAACTTCGTGATATGAATAATATGAGGGTAGAAGAGTTGGTTGGGTCTTTACAAACCTACGAGTTAACTTTTAAAGCTCCTAAAGGTAAATCAATAGCCCTTAAGTCTTCCAAATGTATTTCTCAAGAAAATTCTAATTTTGAAAATTCCGAAGATGATATGTCCCTTCTTGCTAAAAAGTTTTATAAGATCTTCAAAAGTAAAAAGAGGGTTGATTTTCAAAAATCAAATGATAAGAAATGTTCTAAACCAAAATCTAAAACTTGGAAATCTTTAAAAGATAGTCAATGTTACAACTACCAAGAATATGGGCATTTAACAAACAAATGTCCTAAAAAGGACAAACCTAAAAAGAAAAGAATGTTGGCTACTTGGGACGAATCTTCTAGGACTGAAGTTTCTTCTGAATCAGAAGATTCTGAAATCGAGTCGGGCAATAAAGTTAAGGCCCTTATGACTCTAGTCATGTGAGACTCATATCCAAGCCCATACCGTTCCGTAGGCTTCCGCGATCCTCCCGGTCGAATTTCGACGACCCTCGGCCTGTATCCGATGTTTGCGCGCAATCCTAAGCCGAGTCCTACATATCGGTGTCGACTCGACTTAAAACTTGTACCCTAACAATCGCACCGTCGCCGCCGTTCTAATGCCGCGACTGGCGAATCGATCTGATACTCGGGCCAGGAGATGTGGGCCTGTGTATTTTTCCGATGAAACGTCGCGCGTTGCGGATTCCAAGAGAATCTCTACGATAGGTCACGTCAATCCTTCAATAAATGTCAAGTACATCAACCCATCCCTCCTTTTCCATAAGTCAACTCTCTCCCTCCCCTCACCATTCCTCTTTTACCAAAATTTTAACCCAACCCATACCACTCCTTACAACACTCATTCCACCCATCCCATATTAATCCATCACCTCACTTTCTCTCTCATTTTTCCAAGCAACCTCCCAAATCCCATGAAACCACCACACGTCCAAACTTTTCCAAGCTCCCTTCCACAACAACAAGTGTGGCCCACCCTCTCATCTCTCATCCTCACCATCAAAACCCCATCAACCACCATCAAAAGTGAAGGCAACGAGCATATGAGTCCAATGGATCAAGGAGAAGGCCGATAGGTGGGTGATCCACCATTGATTTTGATTTTTTTCTTTTTAAGAGTCCACTTGTTGTGGGACCCACTTGAAGTATGTATAGGGAGGGCCCAATAGTGGCGGGGTCCCTCCTCTCCATCACCATCTCTCTCTCTCTCTCTCTCTCTCTCTCTCTCTCTCTCTCTCTCTCTCTCTCTCTCTCTCTCTCCCCGATTGTATGGGCCACCTATGAAATATGCATCATATCTATGCCATCCATGCAACGGGCTCTCCTTGCTAGACTGTCCAGCGGATCGGATTGCTGCCCGTCCGTCTGGATGGACCTGGATGAAGGAAAGCACAAATAACAGCCCGATCCAACCGTGGGGCCCATCTGAAGTGAAATGGAAGTGGATTGGCTAGGTACCTCACACGAGATATATAACTGCTGTACCAAAGAGCAGGTGGGTGAGATTCCATCATGTGCACTACAAGAAAAGGGGGCTTTAGTCTCAGTTCAAAACAGTGGCTAAAAAGGTTAAAAACTGAGGCTAAAGCCTTTAGCCTCAATTTTGCCTCAGTTATCCAAACTGAGGTTGAAAACCCCGTGGCTAAAGGCTTTAGCCTTAGTTTTAGGAACCGAGGCTAAAATGACTTTTATAGCCTCGGTTCTTCAAGTGAGGCTAAAATAACTTTTTTAGCTTCAGTTTTTACGAAATGAGGCTAAATCAAAATTTTAGCCTCTATTGTTTCCAATTGAGACTAAATCCAAATGTTAGCCTCAATTGCCTCCAACCGAAGCTAAATCTATTTTTAACCTCGGTTCTCAACAACCGAGGCTAAATCCTTTAGCCACGAGAATTTCAGCCTTGGTTCTCAACAACCGAGGCTAAATCCAAGCCTTGGTTACAAATTGAGGCTAAAAATGTTTAATTTTTAAAAATATTTATTTAAACTACTAATCCATTCATTCAATCCACTCATGAAACAATCAATCATGAAAGCGATAATACCAACAAAATAGTTAACAACAGTCTACTTAAAGTTTTCAAAACAAACTCAATCAAATTGTTACACAACATTAGGTTCCACAAATATTTATATTCTTATCTCTTCTATGATCTCTCTTTTTCTTTTTCTTTGACTTTTCCTGCATCTATTTTGAATCATCCGGTTTTTTATTGACATTTCTTTCACCTGAAAGCTCTTGTAAAAGGGTTTCTATAGCAGCATCAGATTTCTCTTGGGCATCTTTACCTGCTAGATCCTCCAAACGTTTCTGCCAAAGGAAGATAACCACCAACAACATTTAAACTCAACCTCAATGAAGCGATTAAACTAAATCAATACAGACCTGCAAGAACTTCTTCACTAGGAATAACATAATTCCTCAGTAATCAATGGCAGAGATGGCCTCAAGCTCACATTCCAACTTCTGCATGGCAGCAAGCTTCTCAGGTTCTCAATTCTGTGTAAGTGGGGCCCGTGGTCTGTTGTGTCAACCACTGACAAGCCATCCCTGAGAAACCTCATCGATATAGCAGTCTTAACATTTTGATTTGTGGCCTGCATATAGAAAGTTACAAAGATAAATACAACAGGCAATCCGCATTCATTTGAAGGTCCTAATATGGGTCATCAGGTCTTTCTATCTGGGGGACTTCTGGTGCTGCATCCATGGTGTGACTCAACAGACCAGCAGTTTGGATTATCAAACCACAGGCCCCACTTCTCATAATTGATAGCACATAATATTGCATAAAGATGCGCCCACATATCATATAATTCCTCATCATAATGTTGAATCAACATAAAATTCACAGTACCACAGTTGACCGATAAAGAATCAACAGTAATGACACATTAATTTAATGCACCCGCTAACCACATTTAAAAGTTACAATGTACAATTGTCGAAGTTTTCTTGACTTCCAAATAGTTTGGATTCCAAGTTATTGAGGTAGAGATGCTTGGCTACTCTTCTAATGACCCTGAGGTTAAAGCTGTCAATGAGCTGGGCTGGCCCATTACACTTTGAAGCCTTGCCCGCTTTGGGTTGGACTAGGGATGGCTATCAAGCTTAAGGGCCAGGACCGGGGCGGACTGGTCCTGGGCCTAAAATTCAAGCCGGTTTATTAATTAAGTCAAGCTTTGGTTGCATCTAAAAGCCTGTCCACCCACCAAGCCTGTTTGGTGCTTCGAAGGACATTTTGTAATATATCATATATTACATGTGTGTGGGTATCGGATGATTTTTCTTTTGCAAATCCATAACCTAGCTTACGATTGGATGGGCCATGGTACATGCACAGTGGGCGCGCCTATCTATTTTGGCCAGTCACCACCTGGGCTGGGCTTGGACCTACATTTTACTTTGTGGGCAGGGCCTAGACAGACCTCGACAGACCTACCATGGAAGAATATTATTATGTTGTGTTGATTCCTCAGAGGCCTTGAATTGTTTTATGTAACTTCGCAAACAGCTCTTTGCATAACTACATTCTTTAATATTACTCGATAGGAGCTCTTCTTTAATATCATTCAATAGTCTCCCTCTAAAGATTTTATTCAACTTACATTTAACTGTTTGGGCCCTGAAATTTTGTAAATCTTATGTTGCACCAGGACTCCACAACTAAATCTAACAAACACAGTTCAAGCAAGAGGGTTATTCAATATGCTGGATGTGTACGGCACTTGATACACAGGCCCTTAGACATGGTACAAGTGGGACACATTAACCCAAATTAAACCAACTAGATTTTGAAACTCGATATCGTGAAGTTACCATCCGAAAATCAGATTGGTTGAATAATGTTAACCACTGATTCACGGACACTTATTTTCTAAAATCCAACCATTGTATTTTTTTTTCCAATTTTAGGTAAACATCCACCAATCTGATGATCAAGTAATCAAATCATCATCATCATCATCTAGCTCTTATCCATAATAATTGGGGTCAGCAGTAAGGTAATCAAATAAGTAATCTTTTGGCTCATGATATATAGAACCTGATATCCAGAATTTGGATGGTTTCATTTAAATTACTTGTATTCTGATTTCCATGTATGCAATTCTAAGTAATTTCTAAGAATATGTGTATCATCTATCACACTCTGCCAAAACATCAAAGCTTTCACTTTTAGCAATCGCTTAATGCCGCCAAGACAAAAACTCAAGAGTTGTATAGCAGACACAAAATATGTGGCATTTGTAATGTTTTCCAGACAACTAAGATTGCCTGAAGGTATTTGAGCCAAGAATGACAAGGGAAAAGCATGTACATACATACCTGCTGCTTCTGCTTCTTCTTCTACTGCTTCGGTGACACCTTTAAGAAGCAAGCCTAAAAAGGTAGAAAAAAAGGTAGAAAAAGATGAAAGTGAGGTTAGAAAAGTCTTCACAGGCTATTCTGCATCAACATCAAGCAAACAAAGAACCTGTTGTTTCGTAGGTTTCCTGAAGTTGAGAAGCAAACAGTAGTTAAGCTTTTAACTGTAGTGGTCATTACAGATAAAAATGATAGGAATTTTGGAAATCTTAATACTAGCAGACATACCATCAACCTCATCCATAATCAACACAGATTTTGGATGCTTTGACCTGATTCAGAGATAGATAGCATTAGAAAAATGTCAATTATTCTCCGGAACATTAGAATAAGCATAACAAAGTAAAGACCAACCAGTCCATGTTGGAACTCAGAGCTTCATCTAAGAGATAGAGTTGGCAGCATTTAAATTCCCACTAAGGCAGTTTGCCTCCCTGCTCCAACCAAAGCCTAATGAATGCTCCCTACTCCAACCAAAGCCTAATGAATGGTGCTCTGATGTCCTCATCAAAATCTTTCCACTAACTTAAAATGTTTTAGCTTTTGGCAAATTAGAAAATACATATGAATAAATCTCCCCTAGAATGAAGAAAAAAACCCCAAAATTTTTCATATTATCAGCAAACATAACTTTTCAAACAAATGTGGGTGTTTCATTTTGGGTCCTTTATTTGGGGTTGGTTTTACATTATTTTTCAAGAAGACTGTGAATCTTTAGTGAGAAGTTACATTTAAAAACAACAGTGTTTAGTGCCCAAGAAAGCTGAGGAGATTCAACTCTTCTTAAGAAATGCTAAAGGGGGAATTTTAGTTACAAGAAAAAGAAGGAGAAGTTGATAAGAGCACACGAGATATCAAGTACTAAAAAACTTTATCTTGTCTTTGAAAGTTGAGAAAATAAGATCATGCAAAAGCTTTCAAAACTCAATAAATTCGATCAAGGACTCAAAATGACTTGAAGAAAGAGATATAATAAGATTGTTAAATTGGAAAGTCAATTGAGCGTGCAGAAACTTGGAATTTTATGTTATTAACCTTAGCATTCTAGTTGTATGAGAACATGGTCACTTTGGACTTTTGCTCCCATCAACTCCATGACGAAAGACCAATAATTATGTTTGTCATAAATGAACTGATTGCATCAGAAAAAAATTAAAAATTAAAAGCAAACAAAGATGTTCCATAACTCAAATAGTGTTTCTTCTATCAAGATTTGAAACAGGAATTCTCATGACTGCTTGACAGAACTTCAGGCCAGCTACCTACATGACATCAACCCTCCTTTTACCTGGTCTGGGGACTGGCTGGCTGAGAAATTGCTGAGAAGGACATACATTATGGTGGGGTCATAGAGCTTTTTCACGGACCTGATATAGATGGGTCACAACCGAATCAAACCATATCCTTTTAAGGCACGTTTGGATTGCCAGATTGTAACGTGGCATATTCTAACATTGCGTTCACCAAAATTCAATATCCGCCTGCATTCCATATGGGAATTTTTTCCATTGAATACCATTTACGAAGGAAAACTGCCAAACCGACCTCACTAAATGCTATAAATTCCCGTCAGGCCATCCAAACGCTCTCCATCCCAACTTCCTATTTCTCACATACCAAAGATCAAACACCTTGCCAGCAGAACCCCTTTCTCTCCCATTTCTCCACCGATTTCAAATCTCTTTTGCTCTAATGGCAGACGAAATAATCCTCTTGGATTGCTGGGCTAGCCCTTTTGGGATGCGAGCTAGAATTGCCTTGGCCGAGAAAGGGATCGACTACGAATACAAGGAAGAAAACCTCCCAGACGAGCCCTCTCCTGCTGAAATCCAACACCGTTCACAAGAAAATCCCTGTTTTGATCCATGGTGGAAAATCCATCTGTGAATCTCTCATCATCGTCCAATACATCGATGAGGTGTGGAACGGGAAATCACCGGTGCTGATGCCCTAGAAACAGCAAATCTCGGGCAGGAACCCTAGAAAGGAGCGGCGAAGAAGGATTCCAGCTCTTTTACAGAGATTGAAGCTGAGAGAGTAAAATCTACGAATCGGGAGCAGAAACCCTAGGCGAAAAAGCGAAGAAAGAGATCGAGGTCTTAACAGGTTCTTCAAAGATCGAAGAAATCAAAGAGATGTGTAGAAAATTAAATGAAAAAAATAAAAAAGAAAGGACGATCGAGGTGTGAAAATCCTAGGGAAAAACCCTAGAAAGAGAACGAAGATCTCTCTCGCTCACTCGCACAGCGAGTGAGAAAAGGAGTCAGCATCCATGCGCGCCCGTGAAGTCGAATTATCTTTTCAGAATTAGACTTTTAGCCTCGGTTGGCAACCGAGGCTAAAAAGTGAGCACGAGGCCTTTGTGTGAAATCTTTCTTTCGCCCATCCGATTTCGTTTGGAATTTCTTAATTTTTTTTCTGAAATTTCAATTATTTGAAATTTCTCAATGTTTTTCAAGATTTTCAAATTCAAAATTCTTTTTTTTTTTTTTCAAAATTCTTAATTTTTTTAAAATCTCAATTTTAAAAAAAATTCATACTTTTTCATAATTATCAATTTTTTATTCTTAATTTTTCAAAAAAAATTCTTAATTTTTTAAAAGTTCTCAAAAATTTTAAAAATTCTTAGTTCTTAAAAAATTCAAATCTTTTTCAAAACTCTCAAATTTTTTTTTTCAAAATTCTAAACTTTTTCCCAATTGTCTCCATTTTTCTTTTCAAAATTCTCAATTTTTTTCACAATTGTCAAAAATTTTAAAAATTATTAATTCTTTCAATATTCTCAATTGTTTTTTTCAATATTCATAAATATAGACTTTTGGCCTTGGTTCTTATACAACGGAGGCTAAAAAGTAGACTTTTGGCCTCGGTTCCTATGCAATTGAGGCTAAAAAGTAAATTTTTCACCTCGGTTCCGATGCAACGGAGGCTAAAAAGTAAACTTTTGGCCTCGGTTCCTATGCAAATGAGGCTAAAAAGTAAATTTTTCACCTCGGTTCCGATGCAACGGAGGCTAAAATGTAGACCTTTCGCCTCGGTTCCTATGCAACTAAGGCTAAAAAGTAGACTTTTCGCCTCGGTTCCTATGCAACTGAGGCTAAAAAATATACTTTTTGCCTCAGTTCCTATGAGACTGAGGCTAAAAGGTAGACTTTTCGCCTCGGTTCCTATGCAACTGAGGCTAAAAGGTAGACTTTTCGCCTCAGTTCCTATGCAACTGAGGCTAAAAATTAGATTTTTCGCCTCGGTTCTCTGTTGAGGCTAAAAGGTGGACTTTTTGCCTCGGTTCCTATGCAACTGAGGCTAAAAACTAGACATTTCACCTCGGTTCCTATACAACTGAGGCTAAAAGGTAGACTTTTCGCCTTGGTTCCTATGCGACTGAGGCTAAAAGGTAGACTTTCGCCTCGGTTCCTATGCAACTAAGGCTAAAAGGTAGACTTTTCCCCTCGGTTCCTATGCAACTGAGGCTAAAAACTAGATTTTTCGCCTTGGTTCCTATGCAACTGAGGCTAAAAGGTGGACTTTTTGCCTCGGTTCTTATGCAACTGAGCTTAAAAACTAGACATTTCACCTCGATTCCTATGCAACTGAGGCTAAAAGGTAGACTTTTCGCCTCGGTTCCTATGCAACTGAGGCTAAAAATTAGATTTTTCGCCTCGGTTCCTATGCAACTGAGGCTAAAAGGTGGACTTTTTGCCTCGGTTCCTATGCAACTGAGGCTAAAAACTAGACATTTCGCCTCGGTTCCTATGCAACTGAGGCTAAAAGGTAGACTTTTCGCCTCGGTTCCTATGCAACTGAGGCTAAAAGGTAGACTTTTCGCCTCGGTTCCTATGCAACTGAGGCTAAAAGGTAGACTTTTCGCCTCGGTTCCTATGCAACTGAGGCTAAAAACTAGATTTTTCGCCTCGGTTCCTATGCAACTGAGGCTAAAAACTAAATTTTTCGCCTTGGTTCCTATGCAACTGAGGCTAAAAGGTAGACTTTTTGCCTCGGTTCTTATACAATGTGAGCCTAAAAACTAGACATTTCGCCTCGATTCCTATGCAACTGAGGCTAAAAGGTAGACTTTTCGCCTCGGTTCCTATGCAACTGAGGCTAAAAACTAGATTTTTCGCCTCGGTTCCTATGCAACTGAGGCTAAAAGGTGGACTTTTTGTCTCGGTTCTTATGCAACTGAGGCTAAAAACTAGACATTTCGCCTTGATTCCTATGCAACTGAGGCTAAAAGGTAGACTTTTCGCCTCGGCTCCTATGCAACTGAGGCTAAAAGGTGACTTTTCGCCTTGGTTCCTATGCAACTGAGGTTAAAAGGTAAACTTTTTGCCTCGGTTCTTATGTAACTGAGGCTAAAAACTAGACTTTTCGCCTCGGTTCCTATGCAACTGAGGCTAAAAGGTAGACTTTTCACCTCAGTTCCTCTACAACTGAGGTGAAAGATGAACTTTTAGCCTCAGTTCCTTAACAACCGAGGCTAAAAGACACATTTAGCCTCCATTTTTTCAATTGAGGCTAAAAAATCGTGGCTAAAGGCCTATTTTCTTGTAGTGGTGGTCTGTCCATCTAGGACGTGGACCCCACTCATGATGTATGTGGTTCCTATCTGCACTGTCCAATCACGGTGGGAACCACTCACTATGATGTACGGGTCTTAACCGTTCATACACGTGGGACCCACCCTTAAAAAGGTATGTAGATCAGCACCGTCCAGAGGGTTTGGACGGTGCCATAGGGCGTTGACAATCTCACCCTCACACACACTCACGTAAATACTATAATATATGTTATTATATAAATATAATATAATATTTTATATTAAATACTATGGTGGGCCACCCTCACGTGAGACCCACCTTTAACACATGCAATCAGCACTGTCCAGATGTATCTCTGGACAGTGGGTTCTGGGCAGCCCTCTGCTTAAAAAAAATGTATTTATATAATATATAATATTATGCAACATATTTTATTATATTTTATACAGATTTGATGGTGGGCCACTTTCACGTGGGACCCACCTTTAATAGGAAATCTACACGGTCCAGATGGATCTGGACGGTGATTATGGGCAGCATCCTGCCATTTTGCAAGTATATTATATAATATTATAATATTATAATATATTATATTAATGATATCATATGGCGACCGCATCATTATGTATGACTTTACCAGCACCGACCAATTGCTGGATGGTGCAGCATGTATGCAATTCAAACCATCCATTCAATGGGCACGGTCTTGGATCCCCACCATGATGCGTGAGTTGTATCCCTATTGTCCATCTATTATGTGGGCCACTGTGACATATGGGTTTTGCCTCGCCTGTCCAGTATGCTGGACGGGTGGGACCCACTGCATGATGGATGTGCTACACCCAGTCGTCCATTCATTTGGCTAGTTCGCCTCTAGCTTGAAACCAGAGATGAGACAGATCCTGGTATCAGATGGACTACACTGCAGAAAATAGTGGTGTTGAACGTCTACCATTGAAACGCCATTTTGGGTTACAGTAGCTTTAGATTGATATGCTAATTGTTTCTCTCCCTGTCCAGGTCCTTGTGACCATGGGAACAGTCTAGATGAGAAATAAATACTATGGTAGGCCCACTAGTAATTCAACTGTGGAAAATCGTTATCACCACTGCCAATTGTGGTATGGTCCAGATGATCTTTTGATCTGATTCATTGTTTGGATAATGTTCTAAAATGATCTCTATAGATGGATGATTGGTGCGGCCCACTTATTGTATTGGAGAGGCTTAAAATAACGTATTTAGGGCCCATGGGTTGAGGCCCATTGTGATGTATTTGGAGCTCATGGGTTAAGGCCCATAGTGATGTGTACTGACCCATTCGATCCGGCCCATTTGAATCGGCCCATTCGATTTGACCCATTTAAATCGGCCCATTCGATTCGAATCGGCCCATTTGATTCAATCCGTTTGATACGGCCCGATGTTGGCCCATAAGAAAGGCCTATGTTGATGTGTATTAGACCCTTGTATGAGACTGTGGACCCCTATATGATTGGCCCTATGAGCGCCACCCCTTGGGAGCAATGTTGGTTAAATGACCACATTGATGGGCAATGATGGTTTAATGTCCACATTGTGACCTCCCCTTAAGCCTTGGTCGACCGATCATTAAGGTCGACTCCGATTGTCGTGGGCAATTGCCGATTAGCGATCGAGGCCGATTTCATGACCGATTGCCGATTTCGATTGCCGTGACCGATTTACCGATTTTGATTATCTATCGATTTCAATTGTTGAGGCTGATTGTATAGGCCGATTATGATTTTCGTGGCCGATTGACCGATTATCAATCGAAGTCGATTATCGTGACCGATTACCGATTATGATTGTCGTGGTCGATTGTCTGATTATCGATCGAGACCAATTATCGTGGCCGATTGTCGAGACCCAATGTGATGTATATGCGGCTCGTATTTGAAGTCTGTTGTGATGTATTCTGCCCATGTTTAAGGCCAATGTAATGTATATGAAGCCTATGTGATGAGGCCCATTGTAATGCTTTTGAGGGCCGGGCGATGGAGCCCAGTATGATGTATATTAGGCCCATGTGAGAGGCCCATCGTGATGTGTAGTAAGCTCTTGAGAGAGGCCCATGGTGTTGTATAATTGGCCCTTGTGTGAGGTCATGGGTTCACTATATGTTAGGATCCATGAGGGTCATTCCATGGGGGCAATGTTGGTTAAATGTCCACATTGTTGAGGTCGATTGTCGATGCCAGTTATTGATACCAATTATGAGTATGTGACAGCATAGCATCATGATACATGCCCATACGCATCATTTGCATGTTTATTATGAGACGTGGTTGATCATTGCATATGTCATTGAGCGTGTTGTTATGAGACTCCCTGATAGGCGGAGGTTATCTCACATGAGTGCACGGTATGCACGGGATTGATGCATGACTGGATTGTATGACTCGTGTATCTTGCATTGTGTGCTGTGATTACTATATGCACTAGCGACATCAGGGTCGTATCCTCCACAGGCATATCATGGACGGTCAGAGGGGACACCGGAAATATTTTGTTCTAGCATATGGGCGCCATAAATGTCCTTGGGTGAAAATCCATAAACCTCTGTGGCCAGGAGACGCCCTAACGTCGAGACTGAGTGGATATATGAGCGCTGGAGTGCCGAATACCAGGAGGCAGCGTCTCCCACTGTGTCGTGGTCGGTTGGGATGGGGTGTGGCCTTACCCGCCCAAGGTTAGGGGGCATTGCTAGGCTGAATTTGACCAGCTCGTTAATGGGTCCGCTATCGACGTGTCGGGTAGATATTGGCTGACTACTGGCCAGGCGGATAGTGATGTCTCTTCCACTTGCATGGTTGCGCGTCCAGTGGGTGGCGATTGCATGTAAAGTGTACTAGACCCCGGTGATGATCCTAGAGATGAACCGTACTGATATGTGGACTTATTGAGCAGGAGTTGTATATTCATTCATTCACTATCCACTTGGGCTGGTGGTGCGCAACTATTTGTTACGTGTACCTTCGCATGGCTAGGATTTCGGTTGGGCGCGCGACTAACCTCAGATTAGGAGTTTACCACATTGAGTCTGACTATCCAAATTTAGGTATGGGACTGGTTTGGATAGAAGTCCCTTGTGATCGACCCCATAACCTGCGATATTACGTACTATCATCTCGACTTCACACTCCAGCATGGTCATTCTATTCGCTTTGCATATTGCATTACATCTACGGCATATGGTATTTTGGGTTACTGTGTTTCTGCATTTATATGGTTTAGATACGATTGACGCTATTCGTGGACTCATCAGGAATTACAAACTGCATCGTATCCTCGGTATTTGATATTTGACTCTTTATGACTCCTCATTTGCATAACTGTTCTATATTGTGTATTCTGATATTGATTGACTCATGGACTTATCCATATTTCCGCTTACTCTGTTATCGTATAATTTATGATCTTGTCAGTATTTCTGCTTACTCTGGTAATTCTTTATCTTGTTAGTAATTCTGCTTATTCCGATATTGTACGATTTATGGATTACCAGTATTTTTTTGTCGCATACGATGATGACATTGTATTGAATACTTGACACTTACCTTGTGCACACACTTACACCACCCTCTAAGCTTTCTATAAGCTTATGCACGATAGATGCGTGCAGGTGATTTAGGTTGCAGCAGTGTTGAGCTTGGAGCATGCAGCGATCTTCTGGAGCTTGATTTTCGATTTATATATTTCCCTTCAGTATTATAATCAAATGATTATATTAGTGGATATGTGATGATGATGTTGCCTTTGTGATTTGGGTATACTTGTGGTTATGCTTATTACGAGTTTAATGTACAAAAAAAATCCTCCTTGTAGGATCCTAAGATCAGAATCTGGCGTATGGGCGCTATGAGCCGAGAATGGGGTACTACGGAGTCTGTCGGCAGCGGATTCGGCAATCGAGATTCCTGTGAATCTGATATCTGGGTTTGGGGCGTGACAGAAGTTGGTATCAAAGCATAACTTAGGAATACCTGAGGATAACATCATATATCTGTTGAAAGGTACCCTGCACTCTATGATTGTTGAGAACTTAGAATGATTAGATCCCCAAGCTCGAATAACTTAGAGATTTTCTGATATAGCCCCTTACCGTTGAGATTTTGAGGCTGTATAATATTCCAGTTTCGGTCGTCTCTGATCCGTTCGAAGATTAGTAGGGTCACTATATTGTTGATGATGCCTCTTGGGAAGGCGATGTTGAGATTAGAGAGCACTACCTTCATCCTTCTGTAAATTGATTGAACCTTGACATATATACTTGATGATGTTTCCTCTTCCCTTATCTGTTCTGTAAATTTCGAGGACGAAATTTTTTATTAGGAGGAGAGAGCTGTGAGACTCGTATCGTATCCCGTACAGTTCCGTAAGCTTCCACGATCCTCCCGGTCAAATTTCGACGACTCTCAACCTGTATCTGATGTTTGCGCGCGATCCTAAGCCGAGTCCAACATATCGGTGTCAACTCGACTCGAAACTTGTACCCTAGCAAACGCACCGTCGCCGCGGTTCCAACGCCGCGACTTGCGATTGCTCCACGAAGGTAGATAAATTACTTGAAAGGTATAAATTTAGAATCAAAGAGAATTGCATTTGTGGATCGATCCGATACGATCATTGAGAATAAAGACTCGAGGCCAAGAAGATGTGGGCCCACATATTTTTTCTATGAAACGTCGCACATTGCGGATTCCAAGAGAATCTGTACGATAGGTCACATCAATCCTTCAATAAATGTCAAGTACATCAACCCATCCCTCCTTTTCCATAAGTTAACTCTCTCCCTCCCCTCACCATTCCTCTTTTACCAAAATTTCAACCCAACCCATACCTCTCCTTACAACACCCATTCCACCCATCCCATATCAATCCATCACTTCACTTTCCATCTCATTTTTCCAAGCAAACTCCCAAATCCCATGAAACCACCACATCGTCCAAACCTTTCCAAGTTCCCTTCCACAACAACAAGTGTGGCCCACCCTCTCATCTCTCATCTTCACCATCAAAACCCCATCAATTACCATCAAAAGTGAAGGTAAGGAGCATATGAGTCCAAAGGATCAAGGAGAAGGCCGATAGGTGGGTGATCCACCATTGATTTTGATTTTTTTCTTTTTAAGAGTCCACTTGTTGTGGAACCCACTTGATGTATGTATAAGGAGGGCCCAATAGTGGCGGGGTCCCCTCTCTCTCTCTCTCTCTCTCTCTCTCTCTCTCTCTCTCTCTCTCTCTCTCTCCTGATTGTATGGGCCACCTATGAAATATGCATCATATCCATGCCATCCATGCAACGGGCTCTCCTTGCTAGACTGTCCAGCGAATGGGATTGCTGCCCATCCGTCTGGACCTGGATGAAGGAAAGCACAAATAACAGCTTGATCCAACCGTGGGCCCCATCTGAAGTGAAATGGAAGTGGATTGGCTAGGTACCTCACACGAGATATATAGCTACTGTACCAAAGAGCAGGTGGGTGGGATTCCATCATGTGGTCCGTCCATCTAGGACGTGGACCCCACCCATGATGTATGTGGTTCCTATTTGCACTGTCCAATCACGGTGGGAACCACTCACTATGATGTACAGGTCTCAACCGTTCATACACGTGGGACCCACCCTTAAAAAGGTATGTAGATCAGCACCGTCCAGAGCGTCTGGACGGTGCCATAGGGCGCTGACAATCTCACCCTCCCACACACTCACGTACATATTATAATATATGTTATTATATAAATATAATATAATACTTTATATTAAATACTATGGTGGGCCACCCTCATGTGGGACCCACCTTTAACTCATGCAATCAACACCGTCCAAATGTATCTCTGGACGGTGGGTTCTGGGCAGCCCTCTGCTTTTAAAAAAAAATGTATTTATATAATATATAATATTATGCAACATATTATATTATATTTTATACAGATTTGATGGTGGGCCACTTTCACGTGGGACCCACCCTTAATAGGAAATCTACACCATCCAGATGGATCTGGATGGTGATTATGGGTAGCATCATGCCATTTTGCAAGTATATTATATAATATTATAATATTATAATATATTATATTAATGATATCATATGGCGATCGCATCATTATGTATTACTTTACCTGCACCGTCCAGTTGCTGGTTGGTGCAGCAGGTTTGTAATCCAGACCGTCCATTCAATGGGCACGGTCTTGGATCCCCACCTTGATGTGTGAGTTGTATCCCTATCGTCCATCTATTATGTGGGCCACCATGACATATGGGTTTTGCCTCGCCTGTCCAGTATGCTGGGCGGGTGGGACCCACTGCATGATGGATGTGCTACACCCCACTGTCCATTCATTTGGCTAGTTTGCCTCTAGCTTTAAACCAGAGATGAGATAGATCCTGGTATCAGATGGACTACACTGCAGAAAATAGTGGTGTTGAACGTCTACCATTGAAACGCCGTTTTGGGTTACAGTAGCTTTGGATCGATATTGGTAATTGTTTCTCTCCCTGTCCAGGTCCTTGTGACCATGGGAACAGTCTAGATGAGAAATAAATACTATGGTAGGCCCACTAGTAATTCAACTGTGTAAAATCGTTATCACCACTGCCAATTGTGGTATGGTCCAGATGATTTTTTGATCTGATTCATTGTTTGGATAATGTTCTAAAATAATCTCTATAGATGGATGATTGGTGCGGCCCACTTGTTGTATTGGAGAGGCCTAAAATGACGTATTTAGGGCCCATGGGTTGAGGCCCATTGTGATGTATTTGGAGCTCATGGGTTGAGGCCCATAGTGATGTGTACTGGCCCATTCGATCCGGCCCATTTGAATCGGCCCATTCGATTTGACCCATTTGAATCGGCCCATTTGATTCAATCCATTTGATACAGCCCGATGTTGGCCCATAAGAAAGGCCTATGTTGATGTGTATTAGACCCTTGTATGAGACCGTGAACCCCTATATGATTGGCCCTATGAGCGTCACCCCTTGGGAACAATGTTGGTTAAATGACCACATTGATGGGCAATGATGGTTTAATGTCCACATTGTGACCTCCCCTTAAGCCTTGATCGATCGATCATTGAGGTCGACTTCGATTGTCGTGGCCGATTGTCGATTAGCGATCGAGGCCGATTTCATGATCGATTGTCAATTCCGATTGCCGTGACCGATTTACCGATTTTGATTATCTATCGATTCCGATTGTCGAGGCCGATTGTATAGGCCGATTATGATTGTCGTGGCCAATTGACCGATTATCAATCGAGGTCGATTATCGTGACCGATTATCGATTATGATTGTCGTGGTCGATTGTCTGATTATCGATCGAGACCAATTATCATGACCAATTGTCGAGACCCAATGTGATTTATATGCGGCTCGTATTTGAGGTCTGTTGTGATGTATTCTGCCCGTGTTTAAGGCCAATGTGATGTATATGAGGCCTATGTGATGAGGCCCATTGTAATGGTTTTGAGGGCCAGGCGATGGAGGCCAGTATGATGTATATTAGGCCCATGTGAAAGGCCCACCGTGATGTGTAGTAAGCTCTTGAGAGAAGCCCATGGTGTTGTATAATTGGCCCTTGTGTGAGGTCATGGGTTTACTATATGTTAGGATCCATGAGGGTCATTCCTTGGGGGCAATGTTGGTTAAATGTCCACATTGTTGAGGTCGATTGTCGATGCCGGTTATTGATACCGATTATGAGTATGTGACAGCATAGCATCATGATATATGCCTATATGCATCATCTGCATGTTTGTTATGAGACGTGGTTGATCATTGCATATGTCATTGAGCGTGTTGTTATGAGACTCCCTGATAAGCAGAGGTTATCTCATATGAGCGCACGGTATGCGCAGGATTGATGCATGACTGGATTGTATGACTCATGCATCTTGCATTGTGTGCTTGATTACTATACGTACTAGCGACATCAGGGCCATAGCCTACATAGGCATATCGTGGACGGCCAGAGGGGACACCGGAAATGTTTGGTTCTAGCATATGGGCGCCCAAATTTACCACATTGAGTCTGACTATCCAAATTTAGGTATGGGACTGGTTTGGATAGAAGTCCCTTATGATGGACCCCATAGCCTGCAATACTACGTACTATCATCCCGACTTCACAGTCCAGCATGGTCATTCCATTCACACTGCATATTGCATTATATCTACGGCATATGGTATTTTGAGTTACTGTATTTCTACATTTATATGGTTTAGATACGATTGACGCTATTCGTGGACTCATTAGGAATTACATATTGCATCGTATCCTCGGTATTTGATATTTGACTCTTTATGACTCCTCATTTGCATAACTTTTCTATATTGTGTATTCTGATATTGATTGACTCATGGACTTCTTCGTATTTCCGCTTACTCTGTTATCATATAATTTATGATCTTGTCAGTATTTCTGCTTACTCTGGTAATTTATGATCTTGTTAGTAATTCTGCTTATTCCGATATTGTACGATTTATGAATTACCAGTATTTTTGGTACTGTACGATGATGACATTGTATTGAATACTTGACACTTACCTTGTGCACACACTTACACTAGCCTCTAAGCTTTCTATAAGCTTATGCACGATAAATGCGTGTAGGTGATTTAGCTTGCAGCAGTGTTGAGCTTGAAGCATGCAGCGATCTTCTGGAGCTTAATTTTCGATTTATGTATTTCCCTTCAGTATTATAATCAAATAATTATATTAGTGGATATGTGATGATGATGTTACCTTTGTGATTTGGGTATACTTTTGGTTATGCTTATTACGAGTTTAATGTACAAAAAAAATCCTCCTTGTAGGATCCCAGGATCGGAATCTAGCGTATGAACGCTATGAGCCGAGAATGGGGTACTACGAAGTTTATTGGCACCGGATTTAGCAATCTAGATTCCTGTGAATCTGATTTCCAGGTTTGGGGAGTGACAGAAGTTGGTATCAGAGCATAACTTGGGAATACCTGAGGATAACATCACATATCTGTTGATAGGTACCCTGCACTCTATGATTGTTGAGAACTTAGAATGATTAGATCCCAAAGCTCGAATAACTTAAAGATTTTCTGATATTGACCCTTACCGTTGAGATTTTGAGGCTATATAATATTCCAGTTTCGGTCGTCTCTGATCCGTTCGAAGATTAGTAGGGTCACTATATTGTTGATGATGCGTCTTGGGAGGACGATGTTGCGATTAGAGAGCACTACCTTCATCCTTCTGTAAATTGATTGAGCCTTGACATATATACTTGATGATGTTTCCTCTTCCCTTATCTATTCTGTAAATTTCGAGGACGAAATTTTTTATTAGGAGAAGAGAGCTGTGAGACTCGTATCTTAGCCCGTACCATTTCGTAGGCTTCCACGATCCTCCCGGTCAAATTTTGATGACCCTCGACCTGTATCCGATGTTTGCCTGCGATCTTAAGTCGAGTCCTACATATCGGTGTCAACTCGACTCGAAACTTGTACCCTAGCAATCGCACCGTCGCCATGGTTCCAACGCCGCGACTCGCGAATCGATCCGATACTCGGGCTAGGAGATGTGGGCCTGCATATTTTTTCAATGAAACGTCGTACGTTGCGGATTCCGAGAGAATCTCTACGATAGGTCACATCAATCCTTCAATAAATGTCAAGTACATCAACCCATCCATCCTTTTCGATAAGTTAACTCTCTCCCTCCACTCACCATTCCTCTTTTACCAATAGTTCAACCCAACCCATACCTCTCCTTACAACACTCATTCCACTCATCCCATATCAATCCATCACCTCACTTTCTCTCTCATTTTTCCAAGCAAACTCCCAAATCTCATGAAACCACCACACGTCCAAACCTTTTCAAGCTCCCTTCCACAACAACAAGTGTGGGCCACCCTCTCATCTCTCATCCCCACCATCAAAACTCTATCAACCACCATCAAAAGTGAAGGCAAGGAGCATAGGAGTCCAATGGATCAAGGAGAAGGCCGATAGGTGGGTGATCCACCATTGATTTTGATTTCTTTTCTTTTTAAGAGTCCACTTGTTGTGGAACCCACTTGATGTATGTATAGGGAGGGCCCAATAGTGGCGGGGTCCCTCCTCTCCATCACCATCTCTCTCTCTGTCTCTCTCCTGATTGTATGGGCCACCTATGAAATATGCATCATATCCATGTCATCCATGCAATGGGCTCTCCTTGCTAGACTGTCCAGCGGATGGGATTGCTGCTCATCTATCTGGACGGACCTGGATGAAGGAAAGCACAAATAACAGCCCGATCCAACCGTGGGACCCATCTGAAGTGAAATGGAAGTGGATTGGCTAGGTACCTCACACGAGATATATAGCTGCTGTACCAAAGAGCAGGTGGGTGGGATTCCATCATGTGGTCCGTCCATCTAGGACGTGGACCCCACCCATGATGTATGTGGTTCCTATCTGCGCTGTCCAATCACGGTGGGAACCACTCACTATAATGTACAGGTCTCAACTGTTCATACACGTGGGACCCACCCTTAAAAAGGTATGTAGATCAGCACCGTCCAGAGGGTCTGGACGGTGCCATAGGGCGCTGACAATCTCACCCTCCCACACACTCACGTACATATTATAATATATGTTATTATATAAATATGATATAATATTTTATGTTAAATACTATGGTGAGCCACCCTCATGTGGAACCCACCTTTAACTCATGCAATCAGCACTGTCCAGGTGTATCTCTGCTTAAAAAATATATATTTATATAATATATAATATTATGCAACATATTATATTATATTTTATACAGATTTGATGGTGGGCCACTTTCACGTGGGACCCACCTTTAATAGGAAATCTACACCATCCAGATGGATTTGGTTTGGATGGTGATTATGGGCAGCATCCTGCCATTTTACAAGTATATTATATAATATTATAATATTATAATATATTATCTTAATGATATCATATGGCGACCGCATCCTTATGTATGACTTTACCTGCACCGTCCAGTTGCTGGTTGGTGCAGCAGGTATGCAATCCAGACCGTCCATTCAATGGGCACGGTCTTGGATCCCCACCGTGATGCGTGAGTTGTATCCCTATCGTCCATCTATTATGTGGGCCACCGTGATGTATGGGTTTTGCCTCGCCTGTCCAGTATGCTGGACGGGTGGGACCCACTGCATGATGGATGTGCTACACCCAGCTGTCCATTCATTTGGCTAGTTCGCCTCTAGCTTGAAACCAGAGATGAGACAGATCCTGGTATCAGATGGACTACACTGCAGAAAATAGTGGTGTTGAACGTCTACCATTGAAACGCCATTTTGGGTTACAATAGCTTTGGACCGATATGCTAATTGTTTCTCTCCCTGTCCAGGTCCTTGTGACCATGGGAACAGTCTAGATGAGAAATAAATACTATGGTACGCTCACTAGTAATTCAACCGTGGAAAATCGTTATCACCACTGCCAATTGTGGTATGGTTCAAATGATCTTTTGATCTAATTCATTGTTTGGATAATGTTCTAAAATGATCTCTATAGATGGATGATTGGTGCGGCCCACTTGTTATATTGGACAAGCCTAAAATGACGTATTTAGGGCCCATGGGTTGAGGCCCATTGTGATGTATTTGGAGCTCATGGGTTGATGCCCATAGTGATGTGTACTGGCCCATTCGATCCGGCCCATTCGATTTGACCCATTTAAATCGGCTCATTCGATTTGACCCATTTGAATCGGCCCATTTGATTCAATCTATTTGATACGGCCCGATGTTGGCCCATAAGAAAGGCTTATGTTGATGTGTATTAGACCCTTGTATGAGACTGTGGACCCCTATATGATTGGCCCTATGAGCGTCACCCCTTGGGAGCAATGTTGGTTAAATAACCACATTGATGGGCAATGATGGTTTAATGTTCACATTGTGACCTCCCCTTAAGCCTTGATCGACCGATCATTGAGGTCAACTCCGATTGTCGTAGCCGATTGCCGATTAGCGATCGAGGCCGATTTCATGACCGATTGCCGATTCCGATTGCCGTGACCGGTTTACCGATTTTAATTATTTATTGATTCTGATTGTCGAGGCCGATTGTATAGGCCGATTATGATTGTCGTGGCCGATTGACCGATTATCGATCGAGGTTGATTATCGTGACCGATTACCGATTATGATTGTCGTGGTCAATTGTCCGATTAGCGATCGAGACCAATTATCGTGGCCGATTGTCGAGACCCAATGTGATGTATATGCGGCTCGTATTTGAGGTCTGTTGTGATGTATTCTGCCCGTGTTTAAAGGCCAATGTGATGTATAGAGGCTTATGTGATGAGGCCCATTATAATGCTTTTGAGGGCCAGGTGATGAAGCCCAGTATGATGTATATTAGGCCCATGTGAGAGGCCTATCGTGATGTGTAGTAGGCTCTTGAGAGAGGCCCATGGCGTTGTATAATTGGCCCTTGTGTGAGGTCATGGGTTCACTATATGTTAGGATCCATGAGGGTTATTCCTTGGGGGCAATGTTGGTTAAATGTCCACATTGTTGAGGTCGATTGTCGATGCCGGTTATTGATACCGATTATGAGTATGTGATAGCATAGCATCATGATACATGCCCATATGCATCATCTACATGTTTGTTATAAGACGATCATTACATATGTCATTGAGCGTGTTGTTATAAGACTCCCTGATAGGCGGATGTCATCTCACATGAGTGCACGGTATGCGCAGGATTGATGCATGACTGGATTGTATGACTCATGCATCTTGCATTGTGTGCTGTGATTACTATACGCACTAGCGACATCAGGGCTTTAGCCTCCACAAGCATATTGTGGACGGCCAGAGGGGACACTGGAAATGTTTGGTTCTAGCATAAGGGTGCCAAAGATGTCCCTGGGTGAAAACCCCTAAACCTCCGTGGCCAGGAGACACCCCATCGTCGAGACCGAGTGGATATATGAGCCCCTAAGTGTCGAATACCAGGAGGTCGCATCTCCGACTATGTCGTGGTCGGTTGGGAGGGGGTGTGGCCTTACCCGCCCAAGGTTAGGGGGCATTGCTAGGCTGAATTTGACTAGCTAGTGAATGGGTCTGATATCGACGTGCCGGGTAGATATTGGCTGACTACTGGCCAGACAGATAGTGAGGTCTCTTCCACTTGCATGGTTGCGCATCCAGTGGGCAGCGATTGCATGTAGAGTGTACTAGACCCCGGTGATGATCCTAGAGATGAACCGTACTGATATGTGGACTTATTGAGCAGGAGTTGCATATTCATTCATTCATTCATTCACTATCCACTCGGACTAGTGGTGCGTAACTATTTGTTACGTGTACCTTCGCATAGCTAGGATTTCGGTTGGGCGCGACTAACCTGAGATCAGGAGTTTACCACATTGAGTCTGACATTCCAAATTTAGGCATGAGACTGATTTGGATAGAAGTCTCTTATGATGGACCCCATAGCCTACGTTACTACGTACTATCATCCCAACTTCATACTCCAACATGGTAATTCAATTCGCACCGCATATTGCATTACGTCTACGGCATATAGTATTTTGGGTTACTGTGTTTCTGCATTTATATGGTCTAGATACGATTGACGTTATTCGTGGACTCATCAGGAATTACATACTGCATCGTATCATCGGTATTTGATATTTGACTCTTTATGACTCCTCATTTGCATAACTGTTCTATATTGTGTATTCTGATATTGATTGACTCATGGACTTGTCCATATTTCCGCTTACTCTGTTATCGTATAATTTATGATCTTGTCAGTATTTCTGCTTACTCTGGTAATTCATGATCTTGTTAGTAATTCTGCTTATTCCGATATTGTACGATATATGGATTACCAGTATTTTCGGTACTATACGATGATGGCATTATATTAAATACTTGACACTTACCTTGTGCACACACTTACACCACCCTCTAGGCTTTCTATAAACTTATGCACGATAGATGCGTGCAGGTGATGTTAGGTTGCAGCAGTGTTGAGCTTGGAGCATGCAGCGATCTTCTGGAACTTGATTTTCGATTTATGTATTTCCCTTCAATATCGTAATCAAATGATTATATTAGTGGATATGTGATGATGATGTTGCCTTTGTGATTTGGGTATACTTGTGGTTATGCTTATTACGAGTTTAATGTACTAAAAAAAATCCTCCTTGTAGGATCTCATGATCAGAATCTGGCGTATGGGCGCTATGAGCCGAGAATGGGGTACTACGGAGTCTGTCGGCACCAGATTCGGTAATTGGGATTCCTATGAATCCGATTTCCGGGTTTGGGGCGTGACAAGCCAAGTTCACTTTTTCAGATCATGATGATTCAACTAGTGAAGAAAATCTGAATAGTGATTATGAAAATGAAGAAGATCTTCAAGATGCTTACAATGCCCTATACAAGGAAAGTTGTAAAATTGCCGTAAAACTAAAACTTCAAAAAGAAAAGTTTTTAAAACTTAAAGAAAATTTTAAGTCACTTGTTTTAGAAAAATCCCATATTTCAGATTGTTTTGAAAAGATTAAATGTGATTTAGAATTCAAAACCTCCCTGATTGAAAATCTTAAATTTAAAAATGACGAACTTAAGCTTGGAAACTCTTCACTTTTGAGTTCAAAGGATACATGGAGGTATGCCCAAGGAGATCCAAAATTTGAGGAGCTTTTATCCGGATCTAGAAAATGTGGCGACAAATCCGGATTGAGCTATGATAAAAATGTACCTTCTAAACTGAAGAATACTCCTCCTAAGTTTGTGAGAGGAGAAACCTCTAACTCAAAAGGGAAAAGTATTAATCAAAGTTTTTCTAAAAATGGTAAAACTTTTTAAAAGCCTAAAAGCAATTATGTCAACTATAAAACTCAAAACCAATACCCGTTAGCTAAAAAAATAGTTGATTTGATTAAGGAACTCTTAAAATCTAACTCAGTCGGTCACTCGTACAAAAATTACAAATACAAGAAGACCAACTATACTCCTAAACCCAAAACAGTAATTAGCCGGCGTGTAGGGACACAATGCTAAGCAGGCGGGGCTAGTGCTACGGCGGGCTAGGCGTCGTCGGGGCAAATTAAGTGGTGGGCAGGGACCCCGTGCTAAGCCGGCAAGGCATCATCGGGGTAAATTAGGCGGCGTGCAGGGACGCCGTGATAAGTGGGAGGGGCTAGTGCTAAGCGGGCAAGGCATCGTCGGGGTGAATTAGGCGGTAAACAGGGAACCCATGCTAAGCTGGCAGGGTATCGTCCTAATGAATTAGGGGGCGTGCAGGAACGCCGTACTCAGCATGCTAGGCTAGTGCCATGGCGGAAAGGCATCATTGGGGCGAATTAGTCATGCTAAGCAGGGGGGCTAGTACCACGACGAGCAAGGCATAGTCGAGGAAAGTCCCCTACATTACTTCGCAAGTGCGCGAAGTGTGCCAGTTGCCAGTGCCTGGACCGCCCGCTAGCCGATGCGCACGCGGGTGTTTTTCGGTGGGGAGCGGCAAAGGCAAAGCTGCACAACTGGAATAGTTTATGTTTCCCATAGTAGGTGGTGAATTAGGTGTCGGGCAGGGGCACCATGCTAAGCGGGTGGGATAGTGTCACGGCGGGTAAGACATCATCGGGGCGAATTAAGCAGCGTGCAGGGATGTCATGCTAAGTGAGTGGGGCTAGTGCCACGGCGAGCAAGGTATTGTCCGGGTGAATTAGGCGGTGTGTAGGGACGTTGTGTTAAGCGGGCGGGGCATCGTTGGGGTGAATTACGTGGCGTGCAGGGACGCTGTGTAAAGCAGGCGGGGCTAGTGCCACCATGGGCACTACATCGTCGGGTCAAATTGGGCGGCGGACAGGGACGTCGTGCTAAGCGGGCGGGGCTAGTGCCATGCAGGGACGCCGTACTAAGCGGGCAGGGCATCGTCAGGGCAAATTAGGCGATGTGTAGGGACACCGTGTAGAGAGGACAGGGCTAGTGCCACAGCGGGCGGGGCATCGTCGGGGCAAATTAGGCGGCGGACAGGGACGCCGTGCTAAGCGGGCAGGGCATCGTCAGGGCGAATTAGGCGGCGGGCAGGGACGCCGTGCTAAGCGGGCGGGGCCAGTGCCATGGCAGCAGGGCATCGTCGGGGCGAATTAGGCGGCGGACAGGGACGCCGTCCTAAGCTGTCGGGGCATCGTCGGGGCGAATGAGGCGACCGCCCGGGGCACCGTGCTAAGCGGGCGGGGCAAGTGCCACGGCGAGGAAGGCATCATCGAGGAAAGTCCCCTACATTACTCACTACGCAAGTGCGAGAGTCCGCGAAGTGCACTAAGTCCGCCAGTTGCTAGTGCCCTTGCCAAGCAAGTGCACGTGTTTTTCGGTGGGGAACGGCGAAGTCGAAGGCTATGCTACGTAACTGGATTAGTATAAGGCTCCCCCGTGCTATGCGATGGCACTGAAGGGGCATGCGATGATGAAAGGCCAAGCACGACTGTCACGTGGGCGTCCCTGTATGGCAGCAGAGCTTTTACCAACTCAGAAAGAGGCAAAATCTCCACTCAGCTGTACCAGAGCAGGGCGTAGGTGGGGCTTGACAGTGGTGCTGCTCCTTAAGGAATATGGGGGCCGAAATCCCCACTCAGTGGTAAAATGCAACCAAGCTTATTTTTTTGGTGTGGTCCATTTGATGGTTAGATCTGCCTCATTTTTATTTTGATGCCTTAAAATAATCTGAGAAAAGGGATAGACAGTTTGGATGTATAGATACATCACGGTGGGCTTGCCCACAGAACTGCCCATTCGGAGCTAGGGACGGGCGGTGGTAGTACGCAATCCCCGTCAAACGGGGTTTGTGATGCCATTGACAGACCACCCAATGTCATCAATCAGAGATCAATGCCACCAACAAGTGCTCAATCCCATTAAGAGAATCAAGAAATTTCATTTTGGCCGTTGAAACTTTTTAGTGTTGTTACTCGATGACATTGAAGTATGTTCGATGACATTGACAAATTGTCGATAGGTGGTCAATGTCATCAAAGTCCCATTGAAGATGCACGCAGAATTGTGCAAGTGCGTAAGTTGTTTCCTACTTTGATTGTAATACTACTTATATCAAGTCTAATCGGGATTAGTAATAGAGAAGGCTTTCTAATTCTTAAGGGCATAGCTAGGCTTTTGAGATAGATTCCAGCTTGCTTGAATTGGTGAGATCATATCTCTTGTAATTTATGCTTTCATAGTGCATTACTTGCTGCTTTATGCTGTGGTTTTTTTCTTGAAAGGATTTTTCCATGTAAAATTTGGATTGTTCTTGTTTGGACTTTGTTGTGTGATTGTGAGTACTTTGCTTTATTCGTCTCTATTTGTTTCTGCAGTTTTCGACAAGTGGTATCAAAGCTAACTTTGGAAAGCAGATAAAATCTGAAAGCTACGTATCAATGGCATCTAACCCAAAGTTTGATATAGAAAAAATATTCTGGTAAAAACAATTTTGAACTATGGAAAGTTAAGATGAACGGTATCCTAGTTTAACAAGGATTAGATGAAGTTCTCCATAAAAAGTGACCAAAATTTATGACAGAAGATTAATAGAACAAGATTGATAAGAAAGTTAGAACCTCTATCTAATTTTGTTTAACGGATGAGGTCCTCTATAATATCGTGAGAGATATATAAGAAAAATTAGAGAATATCTACGAGAAGAAATAACTTGAAAATCATTTGTACTTGAAGCTACAATTGTTCAATCAGAAGATGGCGGAAGGGTCTGACATTAAAGCTCACATTAGTAACTTCAACAATTTAAATTCTCTCTCTCTCTCTCTCTCTCTCTCTCTCTCTCTCTCTCTCTCTCTCTCTGCAACCAACCATCTACCCACCACCATCGACCTCGATCAACGCCCGACTACCCTACAACAACCCACCTCCTCCCCGCAACCCCCCACCATGCACCCCTATGAATCTCTCTCTCTCTCTCTCTCTCTCTCTCTCTCTCTCTCTCTCTCTCTCTCTCTCTCTCTCTCTGTGACCACTCCTCTCCCTTTGCACATGGCAATGACGATCTATAGCAATTGTCTAATTTTCTTTGGCCAACCAAATCTCTTAATTCTCATCTTCACCTGGTATGAAAAATCTCTCTCAGGTTTTCATTTCAGTTTGGCTATTTTTCTTATTTCACCCTTTCATTGATGGCATTCCCCCTTGTACCCTTGATAGATTTCACCCCTTTAGCCTGAATTTTGTGTCCCTAGGCTTTGATCCAAACTATCAATTTTCTTCATTATATACTGACGTTTGATACCCTAAATCTAAACAGTGTGGTCTATCACATGGAAAGCTTTGATCTAGCACATATAAGACATGTTGGCCAGCATGCTTGCATGTGGGTGGGAGGGGATCACACGTGTTATGGGCTTAACAACTTCTGTTTTTGTAGATGGAGAAGCTTTGTTTATGGAACATCGGTATTACTGTAATAATCTCCTTTTATGAGGATTATTTATTGCATCTAAGTGGTTTTTTATGTGTGGCATTACATGGGTTTAATGCCTTTCTTCAATTTTATCCTTTCATAGAAGGCTCTTTTTTTTTTTTTTTTTTTTTTTTTTTTGGGTGATGTGTGGTTCCTTTTGGAGTTGGTCTAATACATTAGGAATCAATTTCCTTTTTCCCTCTTCTTGCAGTTGATGGAGCATTAAGTTGTTTAGTAAGAGCTTCTTTATGTATCCTGGATTTTGTTGATTGATGTCTTTAACCTGTAAATCAATAGGTCTGCCGATGGCAGATTGATGCCAGTGGAAAAATCTAGAAATCCCATGTTGGTTGTCGAACATTTTGTGGTGTCCCGCACAATGCCATTGAAGGGGTTTCGATCCCATCGACGAGCCATCGATGCCATCAGAAAAAGCTGGAAAATACATGTTTAGTCGTTAGAACATTTTGGTGTTTTGTTTGATAATATCGAAAGGGTTCAATGCCATTGACAGTCTGTCGATGCCATCGAAGTCCCATCGAAGGTGCCATCGAACGATCGCGTAGAGTTGCGTAAGTGCGGTATTTGTTTCCTATTTCGATTGTGATCTCATAGAGGTATATATATGGGTGTAATCAGGATTAGGGTGTATCTCAGGACTTTCTAATTCATTCCAAAGGAGTTTCAAGGGCTTGAAAGGGAGATTCGAGGCTTATTTGAATTGAGTAATCTCTATCTCTTGTAATTATCTACTTTCATAGTTGTAACACCCCGTACTTTCCAGTACTCGAGTGCTACCTTGAGTACCTAACTTATTAAACTATCCACCTCGCTCTAACCTGAATCCAACCATTAAGGGTAATCTTCACCCGTAGATCAAGCCGCCCATCCGTTGATTTCCAAGATGGACCAGCACACCATCTAAGAAACCTTTTTTTTTTTTAATCTCCTAGATAAACAAATCAAACCATCCCTTGACAACGTTAAACTCTAGATCATCAAATCCACCATTCAACGTGTTCTTAACGGCCTGAAGATTAAACCATACGAGCTAACTAATCAACACTTAACCAACCATTAAATTCCCTCCATAATTGACTAGGAATCCATAGGAAACCTAAATGTCAGATCTAGGGATGATCTGACCGTCTGATCGACAGAAGTCCACAATAAAACCCAAAAATCACTAGGTATGGCCCACCTGAGTTTAGGATATGCCTCATCCTTCTAAATTAAGCTAACAAAATGAATGAATGGCTTGGATCCATCAGAACATCACTGTGGTCCCCACATCTGTTGTGTGAGTACAGCCAGCGAACATACACCTATGTTTCACCACACCATTCAACCCGATCAAACTAGGTTTGACCGAGTCCGAAGGAGGGAAATTCTCCTCTTCCTCTCATATTTTCATCCAACGAACAGTTTATGTCCGTTCTGGTTGATATGTGGCCCACCATCGTGCCCTGTCAATGTGATTCGAATAGTCCATCTTTTCAAAGCGGTGGTCCGACCAAAACCTAGCCTTTTCACGTGTTGGAACACATGTACATGCACACGATTCTCAGTGTAAACGGGACCTGCACGAGGGAAATTTTTTTAAAACAAAAACTGTCTCTATGCGTTGCATTGCCAAGTTGACAATCCATAGGCTAGCAAATTCTGATCCTAGCCATCCAACTGTTAGAAAATCTCAGCCATCCATTTAAGGCAGTGCAGTTTAGGGCTCCCTCAATACTAGAGAGAAACCAGTGGCCGGTTTGGCTCTGACGATTGCGTGCAGAAGTTGTTGCAAGCAAATTAAATCCCAACCATTTGGTTTCAATTCAATGGCATTGGAGAGTTAAGGTAAGCATAAAAGGCATACAGATCAAGTAGCAAGTGCTCCTCCATTTTTTGGTAGCTGCACTCGAAAAATGACTATTTCTTCGCAAACTCGAACCCACCTCCCGAACCTCCTCCAATCTTCAAAAGAGCTTATCAATAAGCTTCCCAGGGTCCATATGGACCCTCTTCAAGAATCAAATTGGTGGAAGAAGCGAAGATGTCGAAGGTGCCATTAATGGCTGCCTTCTTCTTCCCCGTTTGACCCACACCAGTTAACTCGAGTCAAGGCAAGTTCTAATCAAGTTGGAGGCCCTACTGGCCATAGTCGAAGGAGATAAAGAGAGAATTGAAGAAAGAAATGGAGAAAAGAAAGGGAAAGAGAGGGAGAGCTCAACTCAAGCTGTACCCACTAACCCACTTGCGGGTCACGGTATCAAGTCGGGAGCCTGACTCATCATGTTTGTTGGTTCTGGACTGAGTCTAGAGCTCCACAAGCTTCAAGAAGAAAGAGAAAGGATATGCGAGAGGAAGGAGAAGAGCGGAAGAATGGAGAGAGTGTGCGTGTGTCGACATTGACTCAACCCAACCGAGTCACTGGTGTGACTGCTTGAGTCACTAGTGTGACTGGACGAGTCACTGGGTCAAGTTGCATAAGTCAGGTTAGGTCTAGTTTAGTCCAACAGCTTGCTAGTGTATGGTTCTGAGTGGAGAGAGAGAGAGAGAGAGAGAGAGAGAGAGAGAGAGAGAGAGAGAGGAAGAAGGGAAAGAAGAATAAGGGAAGGAGAGTCAAGTCTCGCTTTGTCAGTAGGTTAACTCGACTGAGTTGTTAGTCGAGTTTTGGGTTATTTTGGGTTATTTTGGTCCAGCAACCTTGCTGGATAGGTCAGGGGGGAGAGAGAAAAAATAATAGAGGAAGAATAAGTAGAAGAGAGAGAGAGAGAAGTTGATTTACATGAACTCATTGTCGAGTTGTGTTAGTAAGTCGACTTGGTCCATATCCATGTTGGGTCGGTCCCTGTGTGATCCAGACCAATCATTCAAGTCTGAGTTGATTTTTTTTTAGCTTCACAAGATCTGTTGCATCAACATCTAGTGGTGAGTTGACTCAGTTAAAACCAAATCTTGACGATTCAACTAGCTCACTACCGAGTGGATTAATAATTTATATTGAGTCTAGCATCATAACGGTCTAGAGTTAGGGTTTATTTTGGTCTAGCATCATCCAGAAGTTTTGCTAGGATTCATGTTTAAGGGGATCACGGTGTGGAGGTTGGATTTGGGAGTAGGCTCAATTCGTCCGAACCGAGTTGGAGTAAGTAGGGTCACCAAGTTCATGGAGTGGCTCAAGGCTGGTTTGGGGATTTTGATTGCTAACTTGGGTTGAGTTGATCGCATTCGAAGCAGAGCTGAGTAGAGTTCAAGCCATTATAGGATTCGATCATGAGGGTGCAACCACTTCCTAGCGACATTAGTAGGCGATTCAACACGTAAGGTGATGATTTCCTACCCTTGAGCTTTCCACTTTCAAATTAGCTTAAGTGATAGTTTTTATTTTAATTTCAACTGATAATTGATACCTTTAATTCTTGATTACTTGCGCTAGTTATTGAATCTGATTAGCAAATTATATGCTCAACATTTATCTTATATGCACATCTACATGTTGTACTTGTATATCTCCTCATGCTTACGAATCGCTTATGGATTGCTTGTGGAACTTGAATTGCTACAACTATCAGTGGAAAACCCCACTTATATATGTACATCCAAACTTGGAGTGTAAGTTGATTGATTATGATTATAATGGAGCCCTCAACCTATTGGGCATTTTTGCCTAATGAATTAGATGGGATTTTTTTGTGGGCCTACCATCTTTTGTATTGATGTCCCCTCCGTGGCTTTGATTTGATATTTGCATCATGTGACTTTGATTTGATATATGCCCTATGTGGCTTCGATTTCATATTTTTCCTAAGTGGATTAATGGATTATTTTAGTATAATCATGTTATGGTAAATCTCACTTGTTGAACCATAATTAGCCACTAGTCGAGGAGGTTACCATTAAACACCCTAATGTTAGAGTATCATGAGCTGGGTATGGTAGTATGGGACATTATGCTCGAGCTATCAACCTATGCTAGGTGATGAGCTCCCCATAGTGACATTTGAGTTTTCTTAAATTGGCTGGTTGAAATTGGAATAATAACGGTTGGGCTAATCATGCATTCATAGCATACGAGCAATGACAGGTAGCTAATTTTGAATGTTGTAACACATGCCCTTAGTCGTGTTATTGTTTCGCTAGCTCTCAGACCATCGACTATCGACTCACTTTTGGTGAGCTTGGTCACTACGCACGTACGGGATGTACTTTCGCTGGTGGCTAGCCACATGCATGGGTTTTGCCCAAAAGCCAATTGGATGAGTATCCCCAGTTGATGTGCATACACGCATCCATGCATTTAAATAAGATTGCATTGTGCATTTTCTTGTACATTTTCTTGTTTAAACCATTCTTAACTAATACAGTGTTATGTAATCTTCAGGGAAATTCACACTAAGTTGGCCACTTATTCATTAAATATATAACCATACAGGTAGTGCGGGTAGTTTAAATGATATTCATGTCCAGATTGATGAGGAGCAGGGTATAATTATCAGGGATGCATGGTTGCATCTGCCAAGAGAAGCTGCATGATTTTGTAGCTCAAGACTAGTTGCGATTTATTTTATTTCATATGTTAAGTTATTTCATTTTGTAATTGTAAGTATTGAGACATTGGTTTGAATAAGCCTTATGGGTAGTCGCTCGTATATTCTGAATGTGTATGTGAATTTGCTTTAAATTTGATTTATTCCTCTTCTGCTAAACTGTTAACTCTGAAAAAAAAAAAAAAGAAGGAAAAAATATACGTGAAATTTGGCTATCTTGTAAGGTTAACACTCGGGTTTTTAAGAAACAAGTCATATACTCGGGTTTTGAAAATTAGGGCATTACAATAGTGCATTACTATCGCTTTTTGTCATGGTTTTTTCCCTCAAGGTGTTTTTCACGTTAAAATTGGTTTATTTGTGATTGGACTTGGTTGTTGCGTTTGGAGTACTTGGCTTGATTCATCTCTATGTGCTTTTGTAGTCCCCCAAGAAGTGGTATTAGAGCAAACGTTAGGGCTTAGATTGAATCTAAGAGTATAGTATCAATGGCTTTTTGTAACACCCCGTACTTTCAGTACTCGGGTGTCACCAGGGAAGTTTAAATCTGTTTTCACATGTGTAGAAACACATGTGGTCATCCATGCACACTGACACCCAGAAATCCTTGATCTATTCATCTTAACCGTCTTGTATAACATTCATTCGTACATCAAGCCATCCATTCGAGTGATTTTCAAAATAGTCCAGAGACGTCTATTTTAGGATCTCAATCACCGCAATATAAGAGTCAAATCATCCAGTAACATTTCATAAGTATATGTACATATATATATATATATATTTATTTATTTATTTATTTGTTGCATTAGAGGTTTACACAAACATAGATCAAAAGAATTACGGATGAAATCGATAATTTATTCAGTAGAGTGATATGTATATAACTAATGTATATAAAATATTATAAAAATAATATTATATTAAATAGACATAACGAGTGATGATTTTTCAATGTACAATTGAACTATAAATATTAATGTAGCATTAAATATCTGTTATAAATATCTATACAAAAGATTATTAGATAATTTAATAAAATTGTATATTACTCAACAATATTACCAAATACAAGTATGATTGTAATTAAACATGATGTTTTCAATATACGTACATTTATTTATAACGTAATATTATGAATTTTGTATTATTAAATATGTGAGAAATAGTAGGTATATAGTGGCACATTAATATTGAAATTTTAATTATACATATGTATATGATTTTAATCATCATAACTATAAGTAATGAACAATAGTAATAAAATTGATATTAATATTAGTGACTGATTGGTAATTCACTATGAAGAGAGCCATTAGGATCATTTAGCCATTGACGTTCAATTTCGGGATGGTCCAACCATCAGATCGCCGAGAATCCACAAATAGAGCCCAAATCAGGATGTGGGCCCCACCCAGGCATCCCATCTGCCTGATCCCCAATCAAGGGACCTGATTGGAATCCCTGTGAACAAATGGACGGTGTGGATTGGTCGCAACCACCACATTAGGGTGCATGTACACCAGTGCGAGATCACCAGTAGTGCATCGGACTCAACCCTCAGTCAAATCGGGCTTAACCCGATTGTTTCCAAAAATAGGAGGATCTCCCGCCAGCGTTCATTTCAAACGAATCGACCCAGTTTTCTTGCATCCGGGGCCCACCATCTGGCCCCGTTGGTATGATCCAAGCCATCCATCTAGTTTGGACGGTCCCTCTGGCCAAATCCCACCTAACCTCGCACCCTGGAACTTGTGTGCATGCACACAATTATCGGTGCAACCCGGTCCTATAAACACCTTATTTCCAAAAAAGGAAACTATTTTCTCACCGCCAACTGGGTGATCCGCGTGAGGTGGGATTCTCCAATCCCAGCCTTTCATTTAGGAGAGAGCACGGCCGTCTGTTTTGGTTAGGGCGTTCCAACTGAAACCAGACCGGTTTTGGTTTTCTACCCACCGTTTGGTGAAAACTGCTTCTGCTAGATCAGATCTGGTAGTCCATTTCCCATCAAACGATCGGTTCAGATTAACAAAAGGATTTGATTCTGCAAGAATGGGTTTCACCGTCAGTTGAGGAAGATGATTTGAACGAAAATGGTGATTTTATTTTGGACGGTTGATTGTATGATCCGAGTCATTCAGATGGTCCAGATGGGGTTTATAGGGCTTGTGACGTCCATTCATGGTGCCCGATGGTCCGTAGGTTAAAAGGGTTACATTGCAAACGAGATTTCACCAGCTGTTTCAGTTTCTCCCCATATTTTCACTGTTGAGAGGAAAATCTCATGTCGCCCTATTTTGGACGTCTAGGATCCACTTAAGGGAAGCTTCCAGGTGATCATAAACGGTCGGGATGGATCGTTATAAAAAACGGTATGAGTTCCATCCTTATTTAGTCGCTGGCGTGTCGTTACCCTAAGAAGGATGGTGACTGAGCTCCTACGTGGTGCGAGAGCACGTGATTCCGCTCTTATCTGACCGTCCGGACAGCCAGCTAAACACGCCGGTTAGAAGGGTCTCCCATCTAGACGTTGCGTCGGGATAGACCTGATGATCCACTATTCGAACACTCTACTGGCCTATACGATTCTATTTTCTACACAAGTTATGGTCGATGGGACCAGCCGCTCATGATAGATGGTTCGGATCAGGCGCGAATGGTCCTGATTTCCCATGATGAGGGTCCACTTACGGTCAGACGGACGCCCGCTTTCAAAATTCCGTGTGCGCGGGAAAATCGGATGAAATTCTGAATTTTGGAATTGTATCGGGTCAAAGGCTATTTGACCCGATATCCAATTCGGTAGGCTGTGTGTGCACTTCATCTGTATGCACACGAAGATTTGATGTGGGGTCCACCTTACGTTCTAGGCAAATCTACACCGTTAGTTAGTCTTGAAAGGACCTCAGACACCTCCGTCAGGAGTTCTAGGAAGCTTTGACTGGTTGAACCAGGGTGTGAGTTGATTATTGTGGACTTCCTGAGCTAGGGATCAATCTACTGTCATTTCTACAGCTAATGTAATTAGGGATTTCTAAGGGTTTGATCGTCCTCCAGTTGAACTGTTTATTCATTTCTTTAGTGTTCTAACATAAATTCATCGTGCAAATTTGAGGGTCATTACAAGTTTCTTGTGATGAACCCCACAACTTGCGATACCACGTACTATCATCCCGACTACACACTCCATTTCTGCCATTGCCCTTCCATCGTATGTTGTATAGTAGAAAATGGAATTTGATTATCTTGTTCATCATGATTGGCTATTTTAATGATTCATGGTTGCTTGTTGAGTGACATGCCTATTATTGATGCCATATTCATGATAACCGTATAGTTATATGACATGATTGATTGATAACCTACTCACCTATGATAACATGACTGGTTGATAACATGCCTATGATTGTTTTGGATTTCTTTACGGGAGCACCCTAATAAGACGTGTTTTACTCCCGGCACGCAGTAGACTCACGAGCTGTGGTTTGCTCATACGTATGACTTATAATTTTTCAGGATGCATACCAGTGTTGTTGGAGTTTGCTATTGTTTCCTTCATTACTATTGAGCTAGTGCACCATATTATGTGTGACATGTCAAACAGGTTCGTCTCTTCAATATGTGTTGATACCATGTATAAAATGTGTAACCGCTTAAACAGATTAACCGTTCAAAAAAATTCACACAGAAAATCCTCCTTGTAAAACCCCAGGATCGAAATCTGGCATACGGGTGTAGGGAGCCGAGAATGGGATACTGTGGAGGCTGTCAGCACCGGATTCGGCGATCGAGAAATTTGTGATCCCAGTTTCCGAGTTTGGGGCATGATATTTTATGGTGAGTTAGAGGTTTACCAAGAGTGAATATAATCATTGTGTCTATTACAAGACACTGAGTGATGGAAAGTTCATTATCCTAGTGTTGTATGTTGATGACATGCTAATCTTCAGTCATAGCATGTCTGATATTTATTTACTGAAGAGTCAGTTATCAGGACACTTGAGATGAAAGATTTGGGGGTTGCAAAGAGGGTTCTCAACATTAATATTATACATAGAGACAGGAAAATGAGTAGGCTTTGGTTATCTCAAAAAGAATATCTTGAGAATATATTGATAAAGTATAGGATGGACAGGGAAAAGCCGGTTAGTGTTCTTCACATGGCTCATTTTAAGCTTTCTTTTGAACAGTGTCCCAAAATCGATGAAGAAAAGCAAAAGATGTCTCGTATGCCTTATTCAAATGCGGTTGGTAGTTTGATGTATGTTATGGTCTGTACAAAACCGGATATTTCACATGCGGTGGGCATTGTTAGCAGATACATATCTAACCCTGGGAAGTAGTGAAATGACTACTTCGATACATTCGAGATACACAGGTCCTATCTTTTAAGAAATTAAGGGCCAAGCTAGTAGGTTATATGGATTCTAATTACGCAGGCAGTGTGGATACTAAAAGGTCGACTTCTGGTTACTCATTTGTGCTATCAGGTGGAGCAATCAGTTGGATGTTGAAGCTTCAGTCTGTGGTGTTTCTTTCCATGACCAAAGCTGAGTACATAGTAGTGACGATGGCTTTCAAAGAAGGTGTTTGGTTGAGGGGGATGATAAATCAGTTGGGGCTTCAACAAGAGACTGTGCCGGTTAATTGTAACAATGAAAGTATGATCAATTTGGCTATAAATTTTATGTATCACTCATGTACTAAACACATTGATATTTGTCACTATTTTATTCGACAGGTGCTTGAGGAATGAGGCGTGACTTTAGGGAAGATTCACACAAGCGCGAATCGAGCGGACATGCTCACTAAGGTGGTTTCTAAAGAGAAGTTAAAGTTCTATGCAACTTCTCTAAGCTTGGCGAATGCGTAAATGGAAGACAGATTATGCACGAGAATCGATGGTGGAATTATGATACAAGGCAAAATTAGAGATGATGAAAAAGAAGCTATGAAGATTGGCGATTAAAGACATGGTGGAAATTGTTGATTGATGTCTTAAATATGTAAATCAATAGGTCTATCGATAACAGCTCGATGTCATTGAAGTTGGCTTGATTCCCTCGAAAAAATTTAAAAATCTCATGTTGGTTGTTGGACACTTTGTGGTGTCTTGCTCGATGTCATCAAAGGGGTTTCGATGCTATCAACGATGAGCCGTCGATGCCATCGATGAGCCGTCGATGCCATCGAAAAAATCCAAAAAAAAAATACATATTTAGTCATTAGAACATTTTGGTGTTTTGTTTGATGATATCGAAGGGGTTCGATGCCATTAACAATCTTTCAATGCCATCGAAGTCTCATTAAAGGTGACATTGAACGATCGCGCAGAGTTACATAGAGTTGCATAAGTGCGGGATTTGTTTCCTATTTTGATTGTGATTCTCATAGAGGATATATATATATATATATACATATATATATATATATATATATATGACTGTAATCAGGATTAGGGTGTATATCATGTCTTTCTAATTCATTCTAAAGGGGATTCAAGGGCTCGTAAGGGAGATTTGAGACTTGTTTGAATTAGGTAAATCTCTTGTAATTTTCTGCTTTCATAGTGCATTATTGTCACTTTGTGCCATAGTTTTTTCTTACAAGGGTTTTTCCACGTTAAAATCAGTTTGTTTATTAATTATTAGACTTGGTCGTTGCAATTGGAGTACTTTGTTTGATTCATCTCTATGTGCTTCCATGGTCCCCCAATAGATTTTTCTTTTTAACTTTGCTTGAACTCTATTGATTGAATTTAAAGATTAATAAATTAGAAAAGAACTTATTTGTACAACTTGTTATTACCATACAATTATGCAAATGCAACTTAGATCATTATGGAACTGATTTGTGTAGCTTATTATTACCATGCCATCACTTGAAGTCTGAGCTTATTATGTTCTCTTTTTTTTTTTATTTTTTTTTTTTTTTTTTTATAAACAGAACTGTAAAATAGGAAATGGTTAAAGCTATTTGCCCTTTCTTTCCTTCTTGTACTGATTGTGGGAAGGGAAAACAAAATTTTAAGTAGCATATCTTGTCATTTACAAGTTTGCGATCTTTTTTTCAAATGTAACAATGCATTTACTATCTTTTAGGTCATGTTGTAAGAGTGAGTTCTTAATAGTGGTATTCAAGAAAGACCTAATAGTACCGGAGTAATATGCTAGTACGTTGCTTGACATAATGTAACATCCCAAATTTTCGGGGCCCGATTTTATACTCATGCCTGAGAAAACCAGGTGTTAATAATTAAATGAATTGGATACTTCAAAATCAGAACTTTTTTTTTAATCACATCCAGTTATATTCACGAAGGTAAACCATTCACGAGAGTAAAATCAATTATATTTATTATTCCATTAGAGTAAAAAAATTCAACAAATCATCAAATGCTCTCTTAATGGGAGCTTATTAAATTATCAAAGTTTGCAGTGGAAGATAAATAAAACTAATTGTGCACTATTCTTCTTCTCTATTTAAACCTGTCTTCTATAAAATAGTCGTCGTCCTTTACATCATCCTTTGATTCACTTGTAACATCTATATGGTTGGAGAGGGTTAATGTCACGGCCCAAACCCGGAAATCAGATTCACAGGAATCCCGATCGCCGAATCCGGTGCTGACAGCCTCCGTAATACCCCATTCTCGGCTTCCAGCATCCAAACGCCAGATTCCGATCCTGGGATCCTACAAGGAGGATTTTCAGTATAATTTTTTTTTTGTAAGGGAGCATAACCACAAGCATACCCAAATCATAAAGGCAACATCATCATCACATATCCACTAATATAATCATTTGAATACACTGCTGAAAGGGAAATACATATATCGAAATCAAAGCTCTAGAGGACAGCTGCATGCTCCAAGCTCAATGCTACTGCAACTTAACGCCACCTGCACGCATCTATCGTGCATAAGCTTACAAAAGCTTAGAGGGTGGTGGAAGTGTGTGTAAGGTAAGTGCTAAGTATCAATAAAACATATAAATCATACATCATCGGGATAAACAGAAATACTAATAAGATCATGAAACATATGACATCAGATTAAGCGAAAATATACTGGTAAGTCCATGAGTGCTATCAGCCGTACCAAGGTTATGCAATGCAAAACATAATTAAGCCAATAACAGATGCTGATGATGCAATGCAATATGCAAATCCTGGCGAGCCACGAATACCATCAACATCATCTAGGCCATATAAGTGCAAAAACATAGTAACTCAAAATGCTAAGTACTGCAGATGCAAAGTGATATGCGGTGCAAATGAAATGACTATGCTGGAATGTGAAGTCGGGATGATAGTACGAAGTATCACAGGCTATAGGGTCCATCACAAGGGACTTCTATCCAAACCAGTCTCATACCTAAATTTGGATAGTCAGACACAAGGTGGTAAACTCCTGATCTCAGGTTAGTCGCGCGCCCAACCGAAATCGTGGCCATGCGAAGGTACACGTAGCAAATAGTTACGCACCACCAGCCCGAGTGGATAGTGAATGAATGAATATGTAATTCCTGCTCAATAAGTCCACATATCAGTACAGTTCATCTCTGGGATCATCACCGGGGTCTATTACACTCTACGCCAGCTTGCCGCCCCTATCCGAGCGCACAACTGGGTAAGTGAAAGAGACCTCACTATCCGCCTACCAATATCGGGCCCGGCTCGTCGATAGCGGACCTATTCCTCAAGCTGGTCAAACCCAACCTAGATATTGCCCCCACACTCAGGCGGGCAAGGTCACACCCCTTCCCAACCGACCACGACACAGTGGGAGACGCGGCCTCCTAGTATTCGGCCCTCGTGCGCTCATATATCCACTCGGTCTCGACGTTGGAGTCATCTCCTGGCCACGGAGGTGCAGAGATTTTCACCCAGGGACATCTATGGCACCCGTATGACAGAACCAAACATTTTCGGTGTCCCGTCTAGTCATCCACGATTTGCCTGTGGAGGCCACGGCCCTGATGTCGCTAGGGCATACAATGATCAAGTAACATGTATGCAAGATGCATGAATCACACCGTACAAACATACAGTAATCTCGCGCGTACTATGCGCTCATGTCGGGCACTCCATCTCATATGGAGTCCCGTAAATGTCTCAGCCCAATGGCTCATGTTATAACCAAACATTCCTCATATCAAGTATACATATAATGCGTATGGGTATGAATCATGAAGCTACACTAAGCATGTTATAAGGTGATGAACTATCCTTACAATGCAGATGGGCCTTGACGGCCTACACACAAGAAGTATAGGCCTACCAATGGCCTTAAGGAGAGTCGTAATGTGGACATTTAACCAACATTATACTTACAATGCGGACGTCAAACCAACATTGCTCCCAAGGCATAGCCCGCCATATAGGTCAACACATAAAACACGGTGGAATCACATTCAATGGGCCTTATGTATACCCTATTGGGCCTCAACCCATGGGCCTCCAATACATCAAATGGGCCTCACAACATAGGCCTCATGTATATCAAGGTGGGCCTAAACAACGGGCCATAAATATGACAAGTGGGTCATATGTATATACCAAGGTGGGCCTCAACGGATAGTCATAAGTACATCAACGTGGGCCTCAACACGTGGGCCATATGCATATCAAATGGGCCACACCAATGGGCCTTATGTAATTACAATGGGCCATATCCCATGGGCCTTTGAAAACATCACAATGGGTCTCGTAACATGGGCCACAAATACATTAAGGGGGCCATATCACATCAAATGGGCTTAATCCCATGGACCTTGTATATACCAGGGCCACACCAATTGAGCCCCATAGTACATCAAAATGGGACCGATCACATGGACCATATGAATAACAAATAGTGGGGTCCACTTGAACTGTTAGATTTGCCTCATTCTTTAGCTCATGCAATAACATGAGTTTTCAAAATTGGATGGACAGGTTGGATGCAACAAATGCATCATGGTAGGGCCCATAAAGCCCACCATAATATATATATATATATATATATGGAAAAAGGCACAATGCGTACGAGCTGATTTTTAACGTCCCATAAGGTCGAGCTAAGTGGGCCCACTGTGATGCGTTTCGAACATCTACCCCATCAGCCAAATGCACCATTCCATCCTAAGCCTGGGTCTCAAAAATCAAGTCAATCCGTGACTTGTGCAGGCCACACCACATGCAGAAGTGGAGAGGGCCGTGCACCATTTAAAACATTCATAACCATTTTGAGGGCCCACAAAGATGTGGTTTGTAAATCCAGCCCATCCATTATGGGTGTCCCACTTGATTGAGGGTTCAGACCAAGTTTCAGGCGCATGCCAAAACTCAGGTGGGACCCACCGTCCACTGGACGGTGTGCATACACAAACATCACCGTTGGCTCCACCGTCCACTGGACGGTGGAACATAACATATACATTACAGTGGGCTCCCACTGTCCGCCTGGACGGTGGGGATAAGACATGTACATCACTGTGGCTCCCACGTGGGGCCTGCCATAAGGTTTACCTTCCATCCAATCCATTCATAAGGTCACACAGACCTGAAAGAAGGGGAAAAACAAATTCCAGCTTGATCCAAAACTTCTGTGGACCCCAAAAGAGTTTCAATGGTAAATGTTCATTCACACTGTTTCCTATGATGTGGGCTACCTGAGCCATGGATCAGGCTGATTTTCGGAGGGGACCCACCTCGGGGGTGGTCCACCTCATGGACAGTGTGGATACAAAATATACATCATGGTGGGGCCCACGTACGGAGCCGTGGGACCCTGCCTATTTCACGCTGACGCGGGTAAAGATCTGCAGTCATAGAAAGAAGAAATGAGCGCGCCCTTATATTATTTTTTTTTATTTTTTTTAAATACGGTTTTTCCACAGTTTTTTAGGTGTGGGGCCCGCGTCTGATGAATCCATTCCAGCCATTGGATCCCACAGCCCATAACAGATCTATCAAGACCAATATTGGGCCTCCTTCAGCGTGTAAAAAAAATCTGGATAGATTTCAATGGTAATAATACTGTTTTCGACACTATGGCCCACTAGCTACTCCGATCAACCTCATTTTTCGGCTCAACGCCTAAAATGAGTTGGGGAAGAGGATAAACGGCATAGATCGAATATATACATCAAGGTGGGGCCTACATAAGTGGCCCACCCCATAGGCTTGAAATCAAGCTTATATTTGTTTTCACGTCCAGCGTCCAGGGACGCTGGACGTTCTATCATGCATGAACGTTTAAGGTGGGCCCTGCTCCGGTGGGCCACCACATGGTTAGGTGATGTGGAACAACACATATAAAGTGGGCCTCACCAACAAATGACTTGGGTCCAATACTTGCTTTGTGGTGGGGTTCATCCAAGTGGGCCACATGGCCACATCATCTAGAGAAAAAGGAAGGAGAGAGAGAGAGAAAAAAAAAAGGAAACGGGACACGCATGATGGAGGGCTCCGCCACTATGAGCCCTCCCTTACAAGTAATCATACATCGAGTGGTCCCATTACTCGTGGCCCATTAAATTGAAAATCAACGGTGGAGATCCTTTCTCCATCAAAATGGAAGGTCTAGATGACCCTATTCATGCAAGAAAATAAACATCATGATGGGGTCCATGGAGAATGGCCCCATCATGGAATGATCATAAGCATCAAGGTGGGCCATCGGCCACATCTTAGGGTCCCAAGTGAGATCTATACCATTGATCGGTAGGCCTCACTTGGTCCATCATAAAAACATAAAGAATCTAGCCTAATAAGCACCCATCGGTTGATCTCTTCGGTCGGTTGGAACGCCACCCTCCTTGTGCCCCTCTTTGATGGTGGAGATGAGAAATGGATGGCTAGGATGATGGATTTGGAATGGGAAAGGTGGGCCACAAAAAATCACTTTTCTCTCTTGAAAACCATGGATGTGTAGTGCTCTTGCTTGGCTTGGGAATGTTGAGAAATGAGAGAGAGAGAGAGAGAGTTGTAAGAGAGATGTGAGTGAGTGATGTGAGGTGATGGATGTGGTACTTGACTAGGTATGGGTGTGTAAGAGAGAGGGTGAGAAAGAGTTGACTTTAGAGAGAGAAAGCATGGGTTTCTTTGTACTTGACATTGAAGTGATTGATTGATTGATGTGATTGATTGATTGATGAGATTGATTTGACATTGTGTAGAGATTCTCTTGGAATTGAGAAAGCGCGACGTTTCTTCGAAATAAACGTTGGCTCACATCTTCTGGTCGGGGGATCGAATCGGTGCGTGAGTCACGGCGTTGGAACCGCGGCGACGGTGCGGTCGCAATGATACAGGTTTCAGATTAAACCGACTTGAATCTAAAGGATACGACTTACGGTCGTGCGCAACGTCGATTATCAGTCGCAGATTAATAGACTTTGACGGAAAGGATCGAGGATTTATCGGAACAGTACGAACTAGGATACGGGTCTTACAGTTAATGCCCTACTCATAGTGGTGGTTGTCCTTTAAAGTTTACGATGATTTAAGTGATCATAAGAATAACAAAAGGGGTCCCGATACATCTCGTACTCCACAAATACAAGTGGTATCGGTATACGCAAATATTCTATATGATATGCATGCCTAGCAAAGTATGTATGGTCCATCACACTCAGCGATCATGATCACAAGTTAGAAAGTAGTTTAAAGATATCCAGCATACCCCGAATTCTCACATTATGAAGATTCGTCGATGTGTCCAATGTTAACGTGGATTTATGCGAACATCTCAAGGCGACACAACAATGCGATTGGGGGATTTACGTGATATGATGTGTTCATGGAGCGACTATTTGCAATATCCAATCCCAAGAAGTGATGTAACACGCATGACGATTTACTTACATCGATTGTGCACCACTCACCAACTCACAGGATTATGAGCCGACCAAGAGGGCTGCTACCTGAAACACATTATGTCCACGATAATATATTGATCACTAGAAGTGAGATTACCAACGTCATACTTGCATGTAAGAGTAGAGAGTGAAATTAGGAATTCATACGGTAAAGATGAACAACAATAAACTTAAAACATGTACTATTAAAACAATCAAATTAAACTCATCGCAAAGTTTAAGGAAGAACCCTCACCTCTAACGTCATTTCTTCCTCGAGTATGAGTATACGCCATAGGATTTGAATTCTAACATAGATTTTAACAATTTAAATAGTTAGATCTCTTCATTATCTTTCTTACATAGTTAAGATTGAATACTATGACTTGTCTTAAGATCTAGGGTTATGATTTGTCTTACCAATATAACTTTTTAGATGTGAATTTAGTAAAGGAGAGGAGTTCTCCCGTTAGTGCTCAACCTTAGCCGACCAAAATCGAATCTTTAGAAGAATATTCTTGCCAAGTCGACTCGGTTTGACTTGATCCAAAACAACTACATAAGGTTGTTGAAAATCCATAAATTAATAAAGAATTGACCCTAATAGCTTACCTTTAATCGTCAGAGGGACACGACCCGGATTTGGACTCAGCCAGACAACTTAACGAGTTACATGCTTGATCTCTTTCTCCCTCTCTCTCTTCAAACCAATGTTTTCTCTCTCTCTTTCTCTCTCTCTCTCTCTCTCTCTCTCTCTCTCTCTCTCTCTTTTCTTTATTCGAGATTTAGACTTGGATTCTCTCTCAAATATATACAGATCATCTGCCCAGTATCAGCACAAGGTGAAGAGAGTTCTAACTGTTGTATACACGGAGTGTGCATAGTGGTCTTGGTGGTAGTTCGATCCTAATATGTGGCCTGGATAGTTGGTTCGTTTCTTCTAATCTATCGATAGAGATTACATGTTTAAATGGGCAATCAAGTGAATGGATCAGATTTTGGAATGGTGCAATCTCCATGATCAATGGTCATCATGCAACGAAGAAGATGATAGGCGTTTTAATGGTGGATTCCCCGTCTTGGGTTATTCCTTCTTCACGAACTAGTGGATGTTCCTGTTGGGTTTATAGGAACTCATGGGATCCAAGAATCGGAGGTTCATCTTCATTTAACTGGTGGGTCCGCTCCCTAAAAGTCTTCGATAAACGCGCACTTCCTCTGCCCTATTTTCGAACAACCCAAGATTTTGGCATTGTAATCCGATTTTCCTAGTCAGATTCTAGTTAGAGAGGGAACATGAATCCCACGAATTAGTTGAAGATCTTCTCCTAATTTGTAGAGGGATTCACACACCAAAATTGGAGGAAAGTATCTTTAACGATGTCGTTATTCATGTTGAAGGCTTGCCAATCTTGTGCTCTACACACAAGCTGACATGGACAACCAAGATCAAAAGAAATCTCCCTTTGTTTTGCAGAGATTTTCGATCCATTTCCAAGAAGGAAACCACGATTTCCTGCTTCAGAACGCCTCTGCAAGCCGTGCGTTGATTTCATCCCATTACGGAATGTGTTGCTTGTTTGCGGGAAGAACGACGGAAGAAACGTGTTCATATTGCTTTTCTCGACTAAAGAGGATTCGGAATTTCCTCTTAGTAGGATTGGACGACTGAGATCTATAGATGATTCAAAACTGAGAGTTCAGCGAGAGAATTTGTCTCGTGCCCATGGTATTTACGGGAGTTGTTACTGTGGGCGGAAGCTCCAGTTTTTTTGCCCAACTTTCAATGATCAGGTGGGGCTACTGTGATGGGTTTTGAAAGATCCACTTCGTCCATCTATTTCTCCGTATCATGTTAGGACATGGGGTTAAAAATGAGGCAGATCCATTAATCAAGTGGACCACACGATCTGAAGTAGTTAAAGATGTTCACTTTTGAATTGCTTCTTCTGATGTTAGAAATATGGGGAAAGAAGTTTTATTCAAATACGCCTTGGTACGTGAGGGTAGCTTGGGTGTAGACACAGTTTGTTTGTAGGTATAATGTGGGGTCCATCATGATTTTTATAAGGAATCCACTCCATTCATCAATCTGAGCAAGTCGTTTTAGATGATGGGACTAAATATGGAGTTCATTCGAGGCTTAGGTAAGCTTGTCTTAAAATTCTCCTATCAAGTGCCAAAACAGACTTGATCTTGATTAATGGTCCAAACTTTTTACGTTACAACTTTTTTATCCCGAAAATCTCATATTTCCTCATGGGCTAAGCAAATGCACAATTTTGTCCTCTATATTACAATGGGCATGCAAGAAAGTACTTTTAAGTTTAAAAAAAAAATGTTTCCTATAACTAATCATAAACCAAACTTATCTGAAATAAGTCACTTATCTACTGTTGTAAGTAGAAAAAGTAACTTATCTGGTGGTATCCAAACGGGCCCTTGGGAAGAGTGGATGGTTAAGGAGGATTGACTAATTGGAGAGGCCAGATTTTCAGGCCACAACACATGCATCCTGGGGCATACAGAAAAGTTGGTTAAGGTACAACCAACTTTAAGAATAATGATTAAAGTTGGTTAAGTAACTAATGATTAAAAACATAATAACAAATTTAAGAATAATAAGGATATTAAAAACAACGTAAAAATGATATTAAATATTATAAATATGTATTAGGCCATCTAATCTATATTCTAGCCATTGAATTTTAGATAAATAGTCCCTTAAACCATTTCTACCATTGATGTTCAAATAATCAAACCATCAAACCAATATAAATCTACAATTAGAACAAAACAAATTAGAAATATAGTCCACCTAGGTTTGGATATGCCTGACCATTGGTCAGAGAACCTGATTTGGGGCCTCCAAATGAAATGGACGGAGTAGATTTGTCAAATACATCTGTGGACCCCACTTGTGGCGTGCGTGTGCATAGATCGTACTTACCCGCGGTACACCAAAATACACAGCCCCTTTAATCGAGCTTTGACCCGAGCAAGACCAAAAAAGAGAGGTTTTTCTCTGTTTCTTCCGTATTTTACAACAGCGACAGGCAACCGTCTGCTGTTTGATCAGTGGACCACCATCCATGATCCACTTCCATCATCCAAGCCGTCCATCTTGTAGAGGATGGATTTTAGACCAAATCTTAACTCTCTCGACACGTTTCCAAGCCATCACGTGTGCACAGTTTTGAACACAAGCAACCAAGTTTTGAATGTACACCGAACGTTTAATCTAGATCGGGCCACTATTCCAGCCCGTTCCAGAGATCTGAACCATTAATCGTGCCATGCTCATGATTCTGACCAATGGCATGAAATCCACACGAAGTCATGCACACGATCACGCTCACAACAGTGGACACAAGAGGAGGATGCGCTCGGTTCATTTCCAAAAGCAGAAACGTCGCTTCCCGCTTAGTTAGCTATTCTGAAGACGCTATCTCCACCCTCCATTTGGAAGGATCTCAACCGTACATTCAAATTAGAGCTATTTTTAGGGTTTTCTAGCAAAGAAAGGAGGTGTAACTAGAGGCGCTTTCTGTTAAGAATGCTTGCCCTACAAGGAATATGAACTGTCCGATAGCTCCATGCAATCTAGTGCGTTGAAGTGGAATAAAAGGGAAATCACCTAAAAGTTTCTTGTAACAGAAACTTATTCGACTCGTGCGATATGCCGGTTTCTCGTGAAAACCGTATATTAAAGAGAAACTTGAAACCCATTGGATTTTCGCGGCTGTCCATCCAAATGGTGGGCCTCACAAGGTCTTTGAGACCCATCCAGACCATCCAAAGGCCTTAGACCTGAAGATTAGCCACCCGGTTCGGATTCACCATTAGCGGTGGTGTCATCTTCCTCCTTTAACTAAACAAACCCATCACACTACATGGGCCCCACTCATTGATCTGATCAGTCCACCCAGTGGCCCAGGTATCCGGAAGATCAACTGAATGGATGGATTACAACCATACCATTAGCCTATCGTTTTATCATCTCAAAATCTGTCGGGTTTTGCGACTAAACCTGTAACTAATGTGTGATTAGTTGCCGGTCCTTCTCGATGTCTAAAAGAGTATAAATAACCCTCTTTCCTTTTAGGGCAACATTCTCGAAAAGAGGAAAGTGAGAGAAGAAAGGAAGAGAGAGAGAGGGAAGAACGTCATTACCGCATCGACTTGGGTCGACTCAGTTTGAATCGCGGCCGAGTCCAGCTTTCCATTCGGACTTTCCATCAGAGAGAAAGAGAGAGAGGTAGAAGAAAGAAAAGAAAGAAGAAATGAGGAAGAAGAAGCAGATGGAAGAAGAAGAGTGTGTTCGAGGGAGGATCGGGCAGCGGTCATCGTGCCGCACTGGCTCGGCTTGACTGAGCCACTAACTCACTATGATTAAGCCAAATCGAGTCCCACCCTTGCTGGATTTTCAGATAATTAAGGAAAGGAGAAAATGAAATAGAAGGAAGAAAGGATAAAAGATGGAGGAGAGATGAGTGGGGCATCATTCCCTGGCTGCCACACCATCTTGACCCGTACCGAGTTCAGTCTGGGTTAGGTTGCAGGCCCTGCTGGTTGACAAATGAAAAAGAAAAGAAAGAGAAGGTGGAAGAAGTGAGGGAACGAGAGAGAAGGAGAGTTGATCGGGGGCTGTGGCATTGAGTCGGGTTGAGTCACTATCGAGTCGAGTTGTCGGACTGTTTAACTCACTGAGGTGAGGAAGTTTCAAGATATGCTTGAGTTCAAAATTGTGGCTGGACACTTTAGCACAGAAGGTTGCAGATAGAAGAAGAAAGCAAGAGAGAAAGAAAATAAGAAGAAGAAGAAGAAGATCGGAGAGAAGAAGGGAAGATGGGGCGAGTCTCTGAGTCAACTCAGTTCAAAACCGACTCAGGACTCTGACTCACTGTCTGGTCGGGTCTTGACTCTGCTGGAAGTGGGAGTGACTCACCTGAGTCAAGTCGCTAAGTCAACAATCAAGAAGCGTTGATTCCCCAATGCCTCCTTAGGTTGTGAAATGGGTACTGAGTTGTGTTGGAAACCAACTCAAGTAAGTCGTCATGCTTAGAATGCAAAATGAGCAAGTAAATTCGACTAGAGAGGTGAGGGATATCCCACATGGATTCCTCATTTCATTGAATTCCGATATAGTTTAAGCTTAAGCGTATAAAACCATTGAAATTGTGAAAATATTGATTGTGGTTCCTTTAGTCTTGAATCGACATTGTTAATTATGTAGGAATGTCTTAAATTGTATTACTCTAACCTATCTTATAAGAATCGAATTACAATCATTATGTTATATTTGGAATTGCACATGTACATGCATATTTCTACTAGCTGTACTAACGGACAATAAATCTTGTTTCCATGATAAGTTTGCTATATTAGCTCCTTATATATGCTAAATTAGTTTTAAATTGAATTTAATGAAGTACTTGAATATTACACATAATAATAACTTTGTTCTTTAGCTTCTCATTTGGATGTTGTGAACATGAGTTATCTCATTAACTTCTATCACTTACGTCCTATGATTACTAATCATGTAAATAGGATTTAGAATTTCATTCATTATGCTATCCTAGCAATTTCTCAATTTGTACATAGTCTTATTAATGAAGAAAATAATCATGATGCCCATACTCCTTCTATCCCATGAGATGTACAATGAATATCTCTTTTCTTAAGATGTCTAGTAATCCTGCTACTATCCTAATATGTTTGAAATGTCATATTCGGGCCCTCCTTTGGACCTTGGGAAAGTAAATGAATTTATCGAGCTCGTGTTTAAATGCTACATATCCTATTGAAGGATTACAAGTCTTGAACATGGTTATGAGAGTAATCTTTTTAATCCTATGGAATGTGCATGAGCATCATGGTACATGACATTCACGTATAACATATGAGCTTTTCCGAGTGCTCGATGTAAGCCACACTTTATTCGATTTACTAAAAGTTTCAACACTTCAGTTAAACTCATAGAGTATGTGCATTTGAGTCACTTTGAGCACTCTTTCTTTATATGAGGCTTTTCCGGGATTAAACACTCCTCGGCTGTACCCCTTGTATTTTTTCAGGAGATATCCTTGTACGCACTCACCTACATAGTCTTTTCCAGGTGGCTAGTTCTCATTGGGCATACCCTTATGTATTTTTTCAGGTGACTAGTTCTCCTTGGGCGACCCTTTATTTTGACAGTTGGATGTGCATCCCCAGATCTGTGACTTGAGCATACATTCATACATCCATACATTTACACTTAAATTCACATTATACTCAATATGATTGATTTTGTTTGGTTTAAATTGTTTTGGAATGACATGATATGCATGAATCCTTGCGGGAAATTTCCACTGAGTTTTCACTTACCCAATCGTGCGGTTGCACCAAATAGATGTAGGGTTGATGAACAGGTGAAGACTACTATGACCGTATTCCAATAACGGCTGAGTAGGAGTTCGGCAAGGAGGGCCTCTATGTCGATGCAGTTGAGTCGTTAGAGCTCAACTGATATTTTAGGATTTACTTGCTTTCATATTTTAGACCATGTGTTTTGTTTGAGTTGTAAATATATTTCCCCTGTTATGGTATTTTATTTTGCTCCCATTTACATGTATTAAACTTCATTTTATTACTCTTGATATCCCTGGCTTATGTAGTGATTGTTTTACTTCATGCTTTGAAATTTACTATTAATTGGATGTATGATGGTCCATTTTATAACGTAATACTCGGGTTCTCAATGAGAAGCAACTATCCTCGGGTTATGAGAACCAGGGTGTTACATAACGGTTTTACATAGTTATAGCATGTTTCTAAGTAATTCTTACAAAAGAAATTATATCTGAATCATTATGAATAAAGAATTATTCACCAAATTAATTAAGGGAATGTACATATGTCAACCTACATAATGAATGGTCAGATGACATGTTAAAAATAGAAAAACTTGATGGTTAGTACTCTGATCATGTATGTAAGTGGGTGTACGGTTAGTTTTGTAAAAGGATAATCACAAGTAGGTTTTTGGAGTGATTAAGAGGTAGAACATGTACACCGTTAGATTCAAGTGACTTGTTCACATGTGTAAGTTTCTCGTATTATAGTTTTGATGGTGGCTTAAGCATGTTCATATGTAGTGAACAAGATGAATGGATCAGAATCTCAATTTGATGTGTGTACGAGTGGATGCTAAGATCAAGTAGCTAGTTTACTATGATCAGGTGGTCCAAACTCAAAGTAGACAGTCAAATATCTTTACTTAGCGGTGAATGGTTGACTGAACAGTTAGTTATGATGGACAAGTGAGAATACTTGGGTATATGATGATCCTATCTCAAAATCAACGGTCATATGGCTTGATCTATGAATGAAGATTATTCCCAACGGTCAGATTCGTGTTGAAGAATGGATGTAAGGTTAGGATAGCTAGATTGGTACCATACACATGTAAATAATAAGTTAAATTTCATGGTAACACTCGAGAACTTTCAATACTCAAGTATTGAAAAGTTCGGGGTGTTACACGTAATAGTGGGATCATAAGTTATTTTTCCGTTCCCAAATAGAGGCCTGGTGTAACGCCCCGGATTTTTGCCAACCTGGAGTTAGACGTCCTTAGGCAGTGGGTTGATCCTAACACCTTATTAACTTCTCAAAGCTAAATCCCAAAGTCCAAAATCCTTTTTTTTACCCATTTCCTTCAAAATCTCACCTTTCACCACCTTATTCTTCAACTTTTTCCTAGTACTTTCATATTAGACATGAATCCTAAAATTTAGGTGAGGAAGAACAATACTTAAACTAAAACTTACTATAAATAGTAAATAATTAAATAAAATGGGCTTTTGACCATTAATCTTATAGAATCTTACAAAATAAATAGGTTATTGGGATAAAGCAGCTTCTCCTACCCCAAAATCATATATTGCACGTCGCGTAACTCATTCGGTTTGAAAGATACACCCGTTTCAAATATTGGGTGGTGAAACCACCACCAGATAGGATAGTGAGTGGCGATGGCATCACCGTAAAGGCGAGGCCTCGCCGCCCAGCGGGCCGGGCAGGCCACAGCAGGCCAAGCGGCCTGTTTTCTACCGTTTTCTACTATTTTTCAACCCAACTTCAAAAAGTCATATCTCCCTCGTTATAACTCCGATTTAGGTGATTCAAAAGCCAGATTGAAGCTTGATTAAGTCTAGTTTCATATAAAAATAAGTAAAAAATATTAAAAAAAATTTAATATAGTTAAATATGGGTCGTTGTGAAAACTATCTAAAAACATTAGTTTGGACAGTTGCTGCTCCTAGAATTTTTAGAATTTTTTTACAATACGAAATCTAATGAAATTTGGTAGAGATGAAGTAGACTTGATGATGAACTATTATAAAAATAATTAAAATAATATACTAATTAAAAGTGCCAGAAATGGGCGTAGAACTGCCCTAGGACCTTATTCTATCTTAATTAGGGCATAATTTAGTAAAGTACGAAATTGAATAATCAGTAGAATTAGCTTGAACCACTTTCTATATGAACTGTAAGACTCAAAACCAGTAGAATCACTAATGCTACATTACCTAAAAACTTAGGATCAATATCTAAACCTAGTTGCTCTTGGGTGCATACTGAAACTCCATATCGGACCTGGACCCCGTGTCGAATGTCCGACGACCGCGAAACTATATGATTATGGCCGTCTTACTAGGCTTGACAACCATCTCTGAAATCAAATCCAAATAGCATCCCGAAACGTACAACTTGAGGTTGGAGTGAAGTGTGTGAGAAACGCGAATATCTTTAGAAAATGAACTCAGATTGAAGTGAATTGGGCCGTTCGCTTGCAAGTTAAATTTAAGGTTTTAGACCATCATAATCTGACCCAAATACATCCTCGGATCAGGGAAATTTCCCTACAAAGGTCAGTGTAGTTGTGGCACTGATCGAGTGACAACGACCGTTGAACTGAAACTGGTCCTCTGTGGTCGATCCGTAAATCCGATCGGACCAAAACCCTAACCTGACGTAGATCCATCGTCAGGGAACTTCCCCTGGACCATACACCAAAAGGGGACCTCCAGATGTGCTCCGTTGGACCAAAACAGATCCCTTTTGGCTATAACTTAAGTATACCATGGCCCTGGGGCCATTGAGGTCAGTTCTGAGCCTATATAAGGCCCTTTTCTCACCCCACCTCTCTCATATCCGAATTTTGCTCCAAACCCTAAAGGCCTGTTTGATTTTTGAAGGAAATGGAAATTACCTGGTAAATAAGTAGTAATTACTTACCAGGGAACTACCCATTGTTTCTTGCGCCTGCGTTGACTGTTCAGCTTGTTGGCGTTAAAATCGAGGATGGCTACCAAATGAATATAGGGCCCACTGTGATGTACATGATGTATCAACACCGTTCATCCTATACGCTAGCCTCATTTAGGCCATGAACTAAAAATGAGGCAAATCCAAAGCTCCAGTGGACCACACCACAGGAAACAGTGGAAATTGAATGCTTGCCATATAAAAATTCATGTGGCCCTTAGAAGTTTTGGCTGAAGCTGATATTTGTGCTTACCCCCTTATTAATGTTTTTATGACCTCATCAACAGGTTAGATGACAAATAAACATTAATGTGGGCCCAATAAACAGAATAACTTTTAATGGCGGACATTTAAGGCCATTGTTTCCTTCGATATATGCCACTTGAGCATTGCATTTATCTCAATTTTGGACTTAGGCCTTCAAATCTTATGATAAAATAGATGGACGGTGTGGATATGCCATGCACATCACAGTGGGGTCCACAAATGTAAGTCACCTTTTTCGGAACAAATTTCGAGATGAAAATGTATTTAAAATTTCAAACAAGGGAAAAGGTAATAATAACCTTTTTCAAGGGTATTTCCCTCTTCCCTTGAAATCAAACAGGCCCTAAGGGAGAGAGAGAGAGAGAGAGAGAGAGAGAGAGAGAGAGAGAGAAAGGGTGGCAATCGAAGGGAGATCTTTGGAGCTTGTGCATTCCTTCTTCCCTATTACTCCACACACTGAATCGCCTCCCCACCATTGCTACACGAGCGATTCCAACTCCGATTTGGGTAAGAAAACCTAACCCTAATCTGTTTTCGGTATCCAACTAGATGAATCAGCGAAATAGCTAAACTACTTCAGGCTATAGGTAGTCGTTGTGCCATAGACTAAGGCGTGTTGTTCAAACTGAGCTTGTTACGAGTCTACCGGCGAAAGGCGAGAACTATAAACGCTTAGGTTATGGTTTTCAAGGCTTTCAATGCCAGTAATGATTTATAACTGACTTGATTGCTATCACATATGTTTAGATAGGGTGTCTTCCATGTATTACACGTATATATATAAACTATGTTGAATATTATGCATTCTAAATGTTTGTTGAAATGTTTGAACGATTATGGAAATATGATTTATGTAAATTGAGAAGATATGATCGTTGTATGAGTGGCAGCTCCTTTGTGAAAGGATTTGCCCCAATGTCTGTTGAAACTAATATATTACACGTATGTGTAATATGTAGTCTAAGTGTTTGACAAAATGCTTGTATGAGTAATTGTTTGATGCTTTGTATTTACGAGGGTTGTTGAGATAGGATTCTCAACTATCTTAGCCATATGTATACTTTTCTTCATGTAGCTTTAATTTCAATTGTATGTTTTGTGTAGCCAATGTATATGTAGAATATCATGTTATATGTGTTGAATAATATGTTAAAATGATATGCATGTTGGAATTGGTTGTTAAATGCCGTAAGATTATCATGTATGCTTACTTCTTGCATTTGACTATGAATTAGACTACGACGTAGTCCAGGCAATCAGTAACAATTCCTGTTTGAGTGGCCGAGCTAGTCTCACCGCATTTGATGCGTTCGATGAATCTAAGTCGTACGACGATCGTCGATAGTAGTACCTTATCGGCAAATTCAGCGTACGCTCGTACCAGTCAAACTTGTCTAATAAACCGATTGGCATATTGTATGTTTACCATGTATGGACGCTCCTATTTGAATATAAGGTACCAACTTACCAGTGAAAAGCCCGTTTAACCATGGTATCACGATCTGCTAAGACTCATGAGCCAGGCATGGTGGCATGGGACACCGTGGTCGAGCTGTCGGCCTACGCTGGGGCGACGAGCCTTTTCGTAGTGACCAGTGAGCAACCCAAACTCGTGAGCTGAATACGGTAGTATGAGACACTGTATTCGAGCCGTCGGCCTACACTGGCGCAGCCTGGCTGTGGTCCCTAGTTAAGTTGGTGATGAGCCTTCGAAAATAGACTGTCAGTTGGTAGGGAGTTAGTGGAGTGACCTCGAGTATGAAATAGGCCTACCCCGGCGCAGCCTGGCTGTGGTCTCCAGTCGGGTTGGCGACGAGCCTTTGAAAATAGACTGTTAGTTGGTAGGGCATTGGTGGTAGTGACCTCGAGTGTGAATTAAGCATACGTTGGCGGTGATGAGCCTCTCATAGCGACCTATAGTGTAGACTCGCGAACTTGCCTATCATATGTAATTAACTAGGATTGATGACCCTAGATAGATCATTGTTTGGGTCAATGATATAAAGGGAGGTACCTTAGATTCCCAAACCTGCTGTATGAATGAGTCTAATTAAAAACTTGGCTAATCACGCACATGCACCGCATTTGCATGTGCCTTTGGCGTTGGAGTTGAGCACAGCGGGAGTGTTGCATACCGCGATCGTGAGATGATGTCGCAGAGGGAGTGCAGGCGAGGGCATACATCATTATTGCATATCATCCTTGCATTAACAGGAGTACTTAGGACATGTGTGTTGTACTGCTTTATCATTACTGCTTGACTGAATTGATAACATGTTAACCTTTGCTTTATAGCTCCACTGAGTTGATCACTCACTCCCACGTTCTGGGACGGTGTTTTAAACCACCAATCAGACTCTGTTTTAGCTGTAGATGAGGACAATACATACGAGGCAAAGCCGGACTTTTATGATGACGAGGAGGAGTTCTCCTACCTGCAACTCTCTGGCGGGTCTATGTAGACCTGGAGTTGCGCCACCGGGGCTATAGGGACATGAATTAGAAGACATTACACTTCATTATTTTGTTTATTTTGGAACTATACATGTAATTATTTAACCTGGCAACATGTTGATACTCTGGGGACTTACCACTTATATGCTTTATATATATATATATATATATATATATATATATATATATATATATATATATATATATATCAGTCTTCCACTTACGTAATGTAATTGTCTCTGCAGTATGATATGCCGATGTAGTGTAATCCCATTCATGTTTAATGTGTTAATACAGACAACATTTAATCATCATTATCTATGTTGCATAAGTGATGTGTTGGAACTCGGAAGCCGAGCTTCTGCTCGACCCCCGATTTTCAGGGCGTTACACCTGGTTAAGAATCTCCAAAAATCAACCCGACCCAAATCAATTTTTTAAGTGAGCCTTTGGAGTGAGTTGAGATTTCTAGGGTTTTGCTTTGTTTATGGTATTTGCATAAAATTTCCTTTTTCCTATCCAATATTTCTTTATGGTTTGGAAGCAGTACATCGTGAGGTATTTTTTAATTGCTTCAGGTGGACTTCAAATTTTCATTGGGTGAGGATAAGACAATGTACATAAATTTTAGTGGTGTTCCCTCCAACAACTTGTCTCTAGGGGGTTGTATTAAAGACCCAGGATCAAATATGTGTGTACTTAACACTCACCAAATTTCAGGCCTTAATTCAACTCCTAAGTCTAGTTATATGTGCAACAACAGGGCACACAGTAGCTACCAAATTTCAAGTTTTAGGGTAGTAACTTGTTTGGCTGAATTTATCAAGCAGGAAAGCTTTCAAATCCCCTTTTTAGGTCTTCTTCTTCTTCCCAAACTCTAGAACTCTCTCTTCAATATTGTTGATTTTCCTTCTTTTATTTCACCCAATAACACCTCGTAAACTACCTCCTCTTCCAGCTCTTGCTTCCACTTTCCACCTCTAGATTCCACCTTCCACCTCTTGCTTTCTCTTATGGGTTGGGCCTGTAAGGCTTAAGGCTCTCCAATGGGCTAGCCATAAAGGCCCAAATGTTATAATTCCTTAAAAATTGCACTTAGTTCCTCAGTTCTGATAGAATTTCTCCATACCCCTAATTCCCATGATTTTATTCATTCAAGCACCTCAAAATACTTTAATTTAGCCCTAAATTTTAGTATTTCTCTTTGAACAACCTTCCTAACTTAGTTTCCTTAAGTGGACTTAAGGTTTAGGTAATGCGCTATAACTTAGTTTCACGTATTCGAACCATGCACACCAAATTCATCAAGTTAATTACTCTACATTAAAATTAGGGTCAGGATAGATGCAGGGAATTCCATACAAAAACAGTCTTTTTTACATGCTAGACGTAACAAGCTTTTTTTATTTTATTTTATTTTATTTTTTATGCACCTATAAACAAAGGACAAAATGGTGCATTTTCTTAGCCCATGAGGAAATATGAGTTTTTTAGGGATTTAGTGACCACCGTTGAAACATTCATGCAGCCACGAAAGCTTCATATCAGGCTAAGTTCTTTTGTGATTTCAGTTCATCTCAGTAGGAATGACCTTATATATGGTTTGGATGACATATAAACATCAAGGTGGAGCCCAGAAAGGTTTCAATGGTAGGAAACTCTTTCCCCAATTTTCCCTCTTGTATGGCCCACTTGAGTTTTAGATCTACCTCATTTTTGGTAGCATGTTCTAAGGGCCTGTTTGGATTCGCGGTCAGATGTGTATTGCATTGAATTAACCGGTCTAATGTGACATTAGCAATGTTTGGTTAAGAGTAGCTGACCTTGATATGTGAAGCGCACTAATACATTTGTACTGTCAGTGCTGTCCGCTGACACTTGTACAACATCTTCTCGCATCGCAAATTGTACCATCCTACACAGCCGTCCCCATCCAAACCTACACGCAGGCATCAACATGAAACAAAGGATATGTGCGAGAGTTCCCAGCCATCCATCGGGATGGCTCACCGAAGATACAATTCATGATCTGAACCATCTAGTCCATAAAACAGGTTTCTCTTACAACCCAAACTACAATATTTGAACAAAAGAAATGAAAGGTTAAAAATAAACCAGTGAACCACACTCATCGGTCAAATCAAGCGGTAAGGATGGTATGACATACTTGATCTCCACAGAAGTTCACATCCATCATCACGTGTGACGATGTGTGGCTTGGATCTCACACACATGTGGCCTATGTATACATGAGACATCATGCAGCGGTGCAAGGGTAGGATCAGCCAACGAAGAATCCCAAGGGACGCGAGAATTGGTTTCTTCTATCTGGAATCATGCACGCTACACGTGTGCAATGTCTGACTCATTGTCCAATATGGCCTGGGCCCACCATGTATCACCAACTGATTGAACAATTTCAACCATCAGATTAGTGCAACGGACCACATTCAACTGATCAAACTTTGGCAGTATATATGAACAATCCGTACAAAGCTGCTTATTGTATGTTGATCGTTTGTACAATACGCACGCGGGCCTAATATTTCGTATCCAAACATTGATCTATACAAGATATTGTATACTTGCCTGCACAGTACCTCCTATCCAAACATTGAATAATGGCACGGTGATAAAGATGTATTCTGACAACGGTCCAATATATACATGAACAGTACCCAAATACAATGCAATACAATACAATACACGAATCCAAACAGGCCCTAAAATGATCTCGCGAAACGGATGGAAGGGATGGATTTCTCCCAAACTCATGGTGGGGCCCACCTAGCATCCTGGCACAAGAACTTCCAGTGTAGGAAACCCGCACGCATCTGCAGTCATGCTCTTGGGGGAGGGGGCGGTTAAGACGTGCATTCATTCATGCTCCGTGGCTATAAAAAAAGTTGAGGGAGAGGCATACAACATACATTCAGAAGTAAGCAAGAGATTAAGGTAGATATGGAGGGTAAGAAGGTTGCTTTGCTCATGTTGGTGGCCATGGTGCTTGTGGCCAGCTTTGCTCCATCTGCCTTTGCCGGCTGTAAGAATGGCAATGGGGTTACTAACAGAGGGACTCCCCTGTCAAGGATAATGCTGGAAGGTGGACTCCGCAAGAATGATGGCTGTCCCGGTTTCTCATGTAATATCCTGAACGACCATTGCTGTAAAGGGTGTTATTGCCTTCCGGTTGGTATTTTGGTTGGGGTGTGTGTTGGGTCTTGTTGCTAAGTGTACATGCACTTCCACTAGCGAATGGCGATTGATGCTTTAGCATAAAATAATATCAATCGTGTCTGTGATGTGTTGCATAAAATAATGTCAATCGTGTGTGTTGTGTTGTTGTCTAGTACTGGACGCTATGGGTTCATGTCCTGTTTCTATGTTTTCTTATAACAGTGTTTGTTTGTGGCTTTAACTTTTCACCTTGTGTTTTATATAGTTGTTTCTTCTAGGCATGCATGGAGCACTTGTGCCTTCGAGTGGTGTTATTACATTCTGGTTAGCAGGACTAACTTTCATATTATTGGCTTCACTAAAATAAGTAACTTAATATCTAAACATCACTATTTGCAACCCCTCTCTAGAACAGTACTTAAGCACTGTCAGAATTGTTTTAGAGAGTGGATGGTGGTTTTAGAGAATTTAATTTAATTAGAAAGAGGTGGATTAAGTACTGTTGGTTTAGAGAGGGACTGATCTTGATCTTTAGAGGAAGAAAAAGTGGTGCCTTAGATAAAGAAATGATTTTTAGAGAGGATGTACTGTAGACTGAAACATCCAGTCATTCCTTCATTTCCATATACCCCAGCTAATGACAGCACACTTTGCCAATAATGAAGGATGGGTAGAATGATTATTTGGCATAGCTAAAAGCTGTTCGGTCCGTTTAGAAATAGAAGCAAAAGTGTGGATTCATCCTTGAAATTATGACCACTGTCAAACAGAACTTGGGCAGTCCATCTACATCCAAAAAGAAGATGCTCCACTGATTCATGCTCAGAATAACAAATAGAGAAAACAGTGAATGAAGAGCATTTTCTAGAATACAGATTCTCTTTAGTGCAAGTGTTGGGTGAAGTTCCTCCTCATTTATCTAGGACCCACACAAGCCCAACAAATAGGCCTTGTTTTCCTTCTTTTGTGAGGCACATTTTGGTAAGTTTTGAAGTTAAAAATAAATAAATAAATAATAATAATAATAATAATAATAAGACCTTGGAATGGGGTGTTCGGTGCTGTTGGGGTGGTGTGTCAAAGAAGCCATTGAGAAAATCTCTTGTTGTGAGAAAGACGGGTTTAGGGCTGCACTTTGTCCTTTGATTTGGAAGTCCATTTGAAGTCCGTTTTTGCTCGAATTTTAGGAGGTGAATCCCGGCAATAGATGCTACAAGTCTATAGTTTCGGTTTTTTTATTAGCGCATGGAAAGGGAATTTTGAAGCACCACCATGAACCCACTTCGGTGAGATCTTTCTTTATTGTTCATGTTGGAATCCACCACTAGGTGATGAATATTGTTGTGATGATCCAAGAATGTTATGTTCTTGATGATATTTTGTTGCTGTGAGCCTCTATGTTTCACTAGAGAAGACATTGTTGTAATCCCATTGTTTTTTAGTAGTGGAGGTCCCATGGTTTTTCCCTTCACATTGAAGGGTTTTCCATGTAGAAATTTGGTGTCTTGATTGTTGGTGATTGTTTGTGATTTTACTTGTTGTTTGGTGCGTACTAGCTTGTTGATATTATTGCCTATTTTTAATCACACAAAGAGGGAAAAGAATTGGTTGCACTTGTTGTGTTTCTGCTATTTTCCCAACAACAAGTGTATTTTGATAGGCCCTCCACCATAAATGCTTCACAGGGAGGAATCCAGATCCTCTGCTTGCCACAAGCAGGAAAAATCAAATCCTGCTTGTGGCAATCTAATTGGACCTCATTATCACACACGGCATTTGATGCACCAATGTTGACAATGTAGACCAATCACGATGAAGGAAAGCAGGATTTGTCCTACTTGTGACAAGTAGAGGATATGGATTCCAGGTGGAGATATTATGCGGGTCGGCGTGGAGGTAACAAACAGGTCATCTGATCCCTTCACGGGCCGAACACTGTATAACTCTTGACTCCAATACCATATTAAAGATTCCAACCCAAAATCAATTGGCAATTAGCAACAGGTGGTGTGACCCTTGTGTGGCACGGCCGAAATACATTGTGGCTTTGACTCTGATACCATATTGAAATATTTAACCCAAAACGGATTGACAATAAGGAAAAAGGATCAAGATAAATATCGAGTCAAGCTCTCACTAACATTTAAGCGATACAAGGCATCCTTCAAACTAATAGTATAATTAATAAGTTACTTGTGTTTACAGTGTTTTAGCTTGATGCGTGGTTGCATACACACCAACACAAATGACTGAAATAATTTTTGTATAAAGTAAAGAAATATACCCGAACAAATACAGTGCCTTTCACCAAGGACATGGCCGCACCATTCACCGTTGCATGAGACTCCATTATGAAATCCAAGGCCTCATTGATAGCAAGAAAATACCTGCACCCACTATCCAAAACTGCCCGAATGTTACCAACAAGCCTCTTCCAAAACACGATGTTCCTCCTCCACAGAATATCAACCATATCCATCAAGAGCCTATAACCTTCGAACCATTAATCTACATGGCACTCTTTTGCCAATCCAAACCCAAGATCCATAAACCTAAGGGCTTTGAAGCACTCTGCTATCATGTGTTTTCCATTTATGATAAAGAAGATCCATGGGGTGAAAGCATTCCACAATTGAATCATGGCAATTATTGGCTGCCACAAAAGCATTCCACTGACCGTTGCTCATCCTTTTTCTCTGTGGCCGAATCATGGCATGCCAAAAAGCATTCCACAATTGAAGCTAATCAACGAAATTGCTCTAAAAACTCAAAAAGGCTCGATGAGCCAACATGGAAACAAAAGATAAATCCCTCAAATTTGGGAAATATTAAGAATCATGAATAGTTCAGAATTCAGAAATTAATTCGAAAAATATTATGAATAATTCAAAGAAAATTGAAGAATTGATTCGAGCCAAGGAGGACGAATTAGGATCACGTGTGTTTCATAAAAGGCCAATATAAAACAAAAATTCTAGAAATAATTAGGAAATTTCATCACAATGAACTTTGAATATTAGAATCGATTCAGCGGCGCTCCTTAAATCATGGCAAGTTGCATGATAAATTCACTTGTGCTCTTAAGATATGTTAAGGTAATATTTTAAAGTCTTCATGTGCGTCCTCATTCCATTTACACTGTCAAATTTTTAGTGGGAGATTTAGATTTAAAGTATGTGAAATTGGAGTTGCTAAACATATGGGGTTGGGTCAGAAATCAGAGCCATGGGGCAATACAGGCTGATATGAACCAATCTTCTGCCACTGACTTTGTGATTCTGCTGGCAGTGTTGGTGGTTTTTTCCCTTCCCATATGTCCAAAGCAAATGGATTGGTTGTCCTCCATAAGCGCAAATAATAATAATAATAGTAATAATAATAATAATAATAATAATAATAATAATAATAATAATAATAATAATAATAATAATAATAATAATAATAATAATGTTACAATAGACATGCAAAAGTGACCAAGTTAGAAAGTTGGAAATTTGGCCCCAAACCTTGTTCACGGCTTTTTTGAAAAATCCTTTTGTGGTTACTAAATAGGTTTTTTTTATTTTTATTTTTTATTTTTATTGGTAGGTCAAAGCTTTTTTACCCTGAAAAATTCATATTTCCATATGTGCTAAGCAAATGCACCATCAAGTCCTCATTTTATAAGCGTAAATTTTTTTTTGTTACAATGGGCATGCAAAATGAACTGAAGTCAGTGCACTGGAATTTTAACAAGAAATCCTACCCACTGCTTTATTTTATTTATTTTTGTTGGAGTAAGTCAAAGCTTATTATTATTATTATTATTATTATTATTATTATTATTATTATTATTATTTTGTAAGTTACATGTTTGTTAAGCCCAAAAAACTCATTTTTTCATATGTGCAAAGCAAAAGGACCTTTTTAATATGGATGAAACGGAGACATCTCATTATGCTGACTTTTTCGATTGCCCGATGGGAAGCCTTCTGACCACATTTGTCGGTCTCCCTTTATGCGTGGGTAAGCCTCCAAAGTTCCTATGGGATAAAGTCATAGACAGATTTGAGCAATATCTTGCTAGATGGAAATGCATGTATCTATCCTTGGGGGGTCATCTCACTAAGATAAAAGTGGTGCTTTCGAACCTGCCTTTATATTTCATGTCCTTATTCAAATGTCCAAATGCGATTATGGATAGACTTGAAAGACTAAGACAAGACTTTATATGGTATGGAACGGAGGACAAGAAGAAATTCTATCTGGTTGATTGGAAGGTGGTGTGTCAGCAAACTCAAGAAGGGCAGTGCAACTGTTAGAAATCTCAAGAGTATGAACCGGGCCCTTTTAGGCAAGTGGACATGGAGACTTGGAACTGAAACCGAAACTTTATGGAATTCGCTGGTTAAGAACAAATATGGCCAATCAGTAGGAGGGTGGTGGACCAGAGATTCCACCGCTTATAGAGCTTCGGCTCTATGGAAAGGAGTGTTAGAAATGAAGTAGGAGATTCTCAAAGGTATTGGTTTCATCATTGGTAACGGCAACAATACTCGCTTTTGGGAAAATATATGGGTGGGAGATCAAGCTCTAAAAGATGCTTGTCCGAACATATATCGTTTGGCCCTGAATCGGCTTATTTCGGTAGTTGACGGTTATTATTCTCATGGGAACAACATAGTGTGGAACCTCTCCACTAGAAGAAATCTTCATAATTAGGAGATCGAAGAGTTAGTGGCTCTTCTTAGTTGTATTAGCTGCAGTAAACTAGATCAGACAGGAACAAATAGGCCGGTGTAGAGGTTTGACAAATCGGGCACCTTCTCGGTTAAATCCCTTTACAACTCCATCTCCAGGAAACTCGATGCTTCAGAAGAGATAATGACAGATAAAGTGTGGAAATATAAGCTTCCTCCAAAGATTGCGGCCTTTGGTTGGTTGATTGGTAAAAGAAAGGTATTGACAGTTGATAATATGAGAAAAAAAGGAATGAATATCACCAATATTTGTCTTTGTTGTATGGCGGACGCAGAATCGGTGGACCATCTATTCATTCACTGGTCTTTCATCAAACAAATATGGTCAGCTATTTTCTCTTGGTTCGATGTCTTGGTCTTGGGTCCACTCAAATTCGACGGGTCAGTTGCTCAAAGCTTAGTATGATGTTACACTTGGCAAGCAAAGAACTTGGGTATGGAGAATGACCCTCATGGCAGTTTGGTGGGCAATGTGGGAAGAAAGGCATGGTAAATGCTTTAACGGGGAGTCTAATTCGATGGGGTTCATAGTGAAAAGAGTTCAGTATTATATCTTCAAGTGGACTTCCAATGTGGTGCTTTTAAAGGTTTGTAATTTTCTTTTGTATGGAGGGCAATTGATCCACTATCTCGGCGGGTTGATTTCTTCCTTGTATTTCCTCCTCCTTTTAATGCAAATTTCTGTTATCTCTCTCTCTCTCAAAAAAAAAAAAAAAAAAAAAAAAAAAGAGACCTGTCATCATCTATCTAAAAGAGCAAAAGGAATAACATTTCAATACACATGCACACTTGACCGAATTTAGCACGTTGGAAATTTGGCACCGAATCTACCCACGTTTTTTTTCCTCTTTTTTTTAAAACCTCAAAAAACACATTTTTCCATATGCCAAAAGCAAATGGACTGGTAGTCCATCTATAAATGCTAAAAATTAAACCTACAATAGACATGCAAAAGTGATCACGTTAGAAAGTTGGAAATTTGGCCCAAATCTTGCCCATAGCTTTTTTATTCCCCTTTGATTTTTGACCTATTGACCCAATTGGTCAACAGATCGAACAGTATTTTAACCTGTTGAAGAGTATTTCGACCTGTCTAAACTGATAGAAATCAGTTAGCAAGCAGTATGGAACATTATTTCAACCTGTCTAAACAGGCATAAATCAGCCAGCAAGTAATATGGAATTTTTGGTAGAATTTTGACATGTCGACCACAAAGGTTGATTGGTCAAACTACGTTGAATTTTTGTGCATTAGGAGCATGCTTGATCCTGGTCCTACATCAAAATTTGGCCCCAAATATTTCCCACAGAGCTTTTTTTTTTTTTTTTTTTTTCTTTTCTTTTCGTGACTTATAGCGTTTTTTTTAGGTTACAGCTTTTTTATCCCGAAAATCTCATATTTCCTCGTGGGCTAAGCAAAAGCACCATTTTGTCCTCTGTATTACAATGGCATGCAAGAAAGTACTTTTAAGTAAGAAAAAGTTTCCAATAACTAATCATAAACCAAACTTATCTGAAATAAGTCACTTATCTACTGTTGTAAGTAGAAGAAGTAACTTATCTGGTGGTATCCAAACAGGCCCTTAGGAAGAGTGGATGGTAAAGGAGGATTGACTAATTGGAGAGGCCAGATTTTGAGGCCACAACACATGCATCCTGGGGCATACAGAAAAGTTGGTTAAGGTAAAACCAATGTTTTCACAACCACTAAATCTAAAACTCTTGGGTATTAATCTACAATCCTTATTTTAAACTTTCTGTTCCATTTGTGTATAAAATTAATGATTCGATCTTCAGTTAAAAGGTCCATTTCCAAATCCATGTCTCTTTATTTGATTTGGTCGCAGTAAAAAAAAATAATAATAATAAAAATCACTTGTTCAATGTCATTCCAGACCATCCACAGGGTTTTATTTCTCACTTTATCCATATGTAGAGGATGACATTTCTGGATTCACAATTTCTTATAAGCTTTCCAAATGCTCTAAAATATTGGAATTGCATAAAATAAGACCCAAGTTTATAAGAGGCCATCACTCTCAAAGATAACTTTCTATAGGCTTGTTTTCATCCAATCTGACCATTAAAGCCCTTCTCAAGGTACCAACAACAAACTTTCTTCCATTCCGCTTTAAAACTTTTTTTTAAAAAGGTAATTCCGCTTTATAACTTTCTTTTCCCTTAACCATAAAGTCACGATCTCATAAATTTCTCGATCATTGGTGAAGCTCTTAAGGAATCATCCAATTGAAAACCAACATGCTAGCATGTTTGACAAACAGCTTCCACCCCCAGATGAGACTCTTAATATATGACTTCTTTGGAATGCATCAAGATTAAGTTCCGGACAACAAAAGAATAAATGGTTCGATGAGATGTCTATAGAAACATTTGGCCATGGACAGGCCCAATAAAATTTTGGAAGCTTGCTTTCATTTTTAACAAAAGTTAGGATTTATCCTCTCGCTAAAGCATATTGTTAAAAGATTTGGTGTTCCTACAAAGGAGAGTGTTTCTAAAATAGGCACCTCTATTGGGGATTCCAGGACTTCGCTTGATGCAACTTCTCTCATTACCAACAAAAAGAAAATCATAATATATTACATATCCGAACTTTTATGGTTAGTGAATGCTGAATGTCCATAGTTGTTGTTTATTGGTTGGGAGGATTGAATATTATATTTCTCCAAATAAGGGCAAAATGAATTCGGGAGTGCTTACATCTGAGCTTGGCCTTTAAAGAGAGCAAAATATCATCTGGAAATACTGCAAATACCAATTGATAGGCACTGCATGACCAAAACATAAAAAGGGGGTTCAACCAGTAGAGAGAGCATACTAAGAGCTTCTTTGGTCAGAATGGATTGGAATACAGAAAGAAAGTCACATTGTATCCGACCATTTCGCCACAAAGGGTGTGTGTGTGTGTGTGTGTGTTCACAGGGGGGATCACAGAACTCAGCTAGCAGGAAGGCAGAAGCAGATATTTCTATAGGCAGAGCAATTCTAAAAGGACCCATGAATCCTCCTCCTAGATGAAGCGACAGTGTGCTCAATGTAGTCAACTGAACCACTTTCATTGTAGCCCATCACCTGACTACAGTGAGGAATGCTGACATGATCGCCATGGTTCATCGTGGATCAATCATTGAAAAAGGAGAGAGCCTTATTGATATATTATTGTAATCGGGACCCATTGGTTGTGGATACAACAGCTGATACACGATGGTGTGATTGTTTTTCCTTTTGAGCCCATCCCACCAAATCAACAATTCTGATCGTCGTAGTGCTACCTATTTTGTAGAGATTTTTTTCTTTTCCATCATTGCGGGAGATTGATTGCATCTTCAGTGTGTTGTTTCCAACATTTTTAGTTAGATGTTCGTCTTTTTTGCATAGTTGGGCTCGTACGACTCTAAAGAATTTATGTTTCTCATTTTCATCACCATATAGTGGGTCTGCTTTTGTGGCCTACCTGAGGCTAGAAATTTTCTCATTTTTTTTTCCCAAAGTTCCAATGGGCTTATTAAAATTATTAATGTCACATATGTATACTAATTTGGGATTTCAAAACTAATATACTTAATCAAATTAAGGTCAATGTGAATACTCTGCAGAATTCCAATGCTTCCAATTATAGGCATCCAAACACAATTTTTTTAGTTCTAGTCACTACAACAAAAAGTGGTATACACAGCATTTGGGCTACTCCTTCATCGGCGCTATGTAAGACCAACTCGACAGATATCTCACCATAAAAAAAAATAAAAATAAATCCTACTAGCTAGCCAGCGCGACTCCGTCCTATTTCCTAGCCCTCTCTCTCTCTCTCTCTCTCTCTCGCAACTCCACGACTCTCTCCTTCTCTCTCTCTCTCTCTCTCTCTCTCTCTCCTCTTTCTCTCTCACGGCTGCTTTGGGATCTCTCCGGCTGCAGCAACCTGCTTTGGGATCTCACCGTAATATCTAGATCTGCTACTCTCTCGTTTCCTAGGGGTTTGGATCTATTTTCTGCACTTTGCAAGGTTTTTTGACTGGTTATGGTGGGGATTTACTAGATCTAGAACTAGGGTTTGGATTTCAGAAAATTCAATTGAGATAGATACTTTCTCCCTATCGATCTCTCTCGAAACCCTATTCCTCGACCTTCTGCTGCAGTTCGGTCTTCTGTTGCTCGTGAATCTCAGATTCTCAGGTATGATGTAATGCTTTTCTCTTCTTGTTGTTGCTTTCTGAAATTTAGAATACTTGATTAGGAATATGCTTTGTTGAATACAAATCCCTAATTAGGGATTTGAGTTGTCGAATCCGTTTTTTGGGATTTGCATTGTCGAATCCATTTTTAGGGATTTGCATGGTCGAATCGCTAATTTATAAGTGCTTATTACATTTGCAGATTCTCGAATTAGGGTTGTTGATGGCGTTGATCTGATTCACAAGTTCAAAGGTATTAGATAAAACCTTCATAGATTGTTCATGTCTGTATCTTGTCCATCGTTTTTGTTGAAACTGTTTTAGGATTTAACTATTCTGACTTATTTCTTACCAGGAATAGTAGAAAACAGGAACGTTTCTCTTCCGAATCAGTCTCATTGCTTGAATGTCAAACTCTGCTCTAGCTGTTCCATCTACAAGCCACTGGTATGATGGTTGCACCTGTCCAATCCTCTTATTATAGTATGGCCTGTGCACATGGTGGCCCACGAGGTCAACATTCCCTATCGCCCACATGTTTGCCAGCTTCTACCACGAGGAAGTGGATAGCACTTCTATGCAGGGACCCGCACACTAGCATTTGTAGGATCTGGCCATTGGTCTGATTTTTGTACTTTGTTTAATGGACATCTATTCACCATGATGGTGGAAGTGCCATGGATTTGTAGAGATAGTCAGAGGCTGGGAGATGTTGAACCCATGCTAAAGAAATTTAGCTGAGCCTTTCTTTTGTGTATTTCAGTCTGGTATTTTTCCTTTTTTGTTCTGATTATGATCATATTTCTACATTTATGAAAAGCCACAGTAGTTCCAATTTGGAAGTGGTTCATTCCAGTCATTTGTTTGAGAAATTACTAATTTCGTACTTATGGAAATTTGTTGTTGATCTTCGGCATTCCTGATATCCTAGTTTTCTGTTCCCTGTTTTTTGTCATTTTTATTCATTATGTTGTTATTTTTGACATTGGTTACGAATTTACCAGTCACATGGCAGCAATTGCAGCTGGAAATAATGGAATTCCTGTGAAAATGTATGGATATGAATTTGGCAAAGCAAGTGGGATGGCTCCTCGTGCAAGGTAAGGAGATTTAACCTGATTTCCATAACTTTTTGGCCATTATCAACAAATCGTACCAATACCATCCTATATGTCTGCCTTTCAGGATTGTGGTTTACAAAGCCCTGTGTCTCTTTAGAGGATTTGTAACAGATGTAGTGGCTGCTATTGAGCAGGTTTGAGAATGACGTATGACAGTAAATGATTGGAGATTTTCCCATCGTATTTAGTTCCTAATATACAAGTCGTTCCATCAGAATTTTGATAAAAGATCGAGTAACACCCTAACTTTAAAAATTGTCTTGTCTTATAAAATTGCATAATTTTGATAATGAACTAGAAGAGGAATTCTGGATCTTGAGGAGAGTATATATGCCTTGAGGCAAGTGGTTCCCACAGCTTAGTGATCCAAACCATTGATTCAAGCATTTAGGATTCTACTCATAAAAAGCATGCAAGGGTACTTTTTGTAACCCATCATTAGACAATTTTTAGTTTTTTCTTCAATCAAAGCATGTTATGCTAATTCATATTATCTGTGTTGAGATTTAGAGCAACTTTGCCCCACTCTCAGAGAAATTTAGTTTTGAGTTCAATATGTGCAAATTATATTGGCCGATTACAAGTTACCATAAGCATTATTTGTGAAAATTTATGAGCAGAATCAATTGGAAGGTTTTCTTTTCTGGTTTTATAGCACATGAAATCTTCTAAATGCCATGATGGAGAGGTTTCCTGTTAAGATAGATAATGGCAAATAAGGACTTGTTTTTCTCTTTATAGCAGAAAAATTATCATGATTCTCTTGACTATGGTATATGGAAGAATAAGAAGCCAGTTTATGGATCCTCTTTCTTTTAGTATGTATTGGGTTTCTTTATGTGGAGTTCTCTAATTATAGACACTTTTCTGCAGGCTTCTGTAGCCACTACAGACACAAGTTGCGAGTCTGTGGTTACCACTCCTCAGCATCCCCTAAAGGATGCTAATAATCCCGCTGGGTAATCTAAATTACCAAAATCTTTTTTTTTTCCTCCATACCTCTCCAATTTAGACGCCATTATTTCTTTTGCTGCTTTTGATCTTTGGTTCTTTTGTGTTTTGTCCAGACTCCTGTCAATTGCAGAGGAGACCTTGGCAGAGTTCCTTGCAAAGGATACAGGAACTGCTGTTGATTGGGTCCAGATGCCTGGGATGAAGGTGTTTGATCCTTAACCATACTTCTTTGTATTTTAGTAACCGTGTTATTTCTGTTATTCATTCTATCAATGTAAGAAGCCTTTTTGCATTTGGAATTTGAATTTACTGCTAACTTATGCACCTTACCCTCATGTTAATCGGAGGAAAAAAAAAATTGCCTTCTCATTTTTGTTTTTTGTTTTTGTTTTGGTGAATAGCCTGGTCCGGATTCGCTGGAAACAGAGGGACAATTGAACTGATATACATGCAGGTTGGTAAGAGTAGTATGACTTTAGCCCATCTCTGTCCATTATCAGAACCATCACTTCTCTCCCCTATCCAGATCACTGACATCTCAGTTGTTTTCAGATGTATGCTCCAACAACTTTAGCTCCTCCACATGACTTCTGGACTTTGAGATACACCACAAGTTTAGAAGATGGCAGTCTAGTGGTATGTCATGCCACCAAGTCCTCTATTCTGGCATTCTAGTTTATCCAGACACTAAGAGGGATTTCTGTAATGGGAAGATAGTTGGAGCCCAACATTTTGCAGCTGCTGCAATTGCGGCTGGACAATTTAATCCATCAGTTGATTATGCATCACCTTTCGATGGTGATGGACATGGAAGGTCATTATACTAAAACCTTTCTTCAAAGTAAATTTATGTAAATGTCTATCCTCTTTCTCTCAAGGAATAGTATCTGCATGTGTGTGGAACGATGTGAAGATAGGAAGTAGTAAAAAGTTGGGTATTTCATTTATCAAACTCATCACAGGCAGCTGCTGCTGTGACATTAGAAAGGCTGTAATTTTGTTGTTGGTTTATAGTTTTGTGCATGAGTTTATATATGTTTGTTTGTTGTTGTATATGTTTCTGCTTGCTGTTTGTTTGTGACTTTATATTTATGATACTCTTCCATGCACTTTTTCTTCCAATTTTCAAGTATTGGAGGATCTTGGTTACAATCATTGAAACTCTTCTTTGAATTGCAGGCTTATTCTACTGTTGGCACTCCTGACTATATTGCTCCAGAAGTTTTGTTGAAGAAAGGATATGGGATGGAGTGTGATTGGTTCGTATGTTTTGTCTCTGACTAATTTTAACTCGCAATAGTTTCAATTCCCTAATCCTGATTTTCTGATAGGTGGTCACTTGGAGCAATAATGTATGAGATGCTTGTGGGTTATCCTCCATTTAATTCTGAAGAACCAATGTCAACCTGCAGAAAGGTATGCGTGCAGAGCAAATCGGCAGTTCCACTGGTGTATGGACCGCTGATCAAAGTCTTAATGTCAGCTGGTGTTTACAAGATGTTTTCTTTAGATCGACAGCTCTCTCAAAAATCACGTTTGTGGTTGCAATTAAAAAACTGCCATTGAATAGAAAACCAAATTTTCACAAAAATTTGTTCTCATATGTCCTTATTTCACGCTGATATGAGGAATGGAGTCAAGAAATGCTCGCTTAATCTATGATGGAACTAATCAAATCAGTGTGATATATCTTTATCAATTATTTAGGTTGGATGGATACAAGAATCCAATCTAGGAGATTTTGAGTGCCCACTTGTCCCATCTCACGGCTTGAGCATACTGTGCAGTGCATACCTCAACTAAAGGAACATACATCTCAGCTGTTAAATTAGCACTTTGCCTTGGTACAGGGAATTAATTCTACTATACCTCTATGTGATATTTTTTTATCAACTATTTAATTTGTTTATATCGTGCAGATTGTGAACTGGAGAAGTCACTTGAGATTTCCTAAAGAAGCAAAATTGGCACTTGAAGCTAAAGATCTCATCAGCAAACTGTTGTGCAATGTAGAGCGGAGGCTTGGTACTAAAGGAGCTCATGAAATAAAGGTTGCATTTTTTAACTGTTGCTGGTGCTTAAATTATAACTCGTTTATTTGGCTCCTCAAATATTGAAAAATGAGTTTCTGACACTCTTAACTGACTTTAGGCACACCCATGGTTTAAAGGCACTCAGTGGGAGAAACTATACCAGATGGAAGCTGCTTTTATACCAGAGGTTAATGATGAGTTGGATACTCAGAACTTTGAAAAGTTTGAGGAGGTATGGCATCCTTTTTGTTTATTAGGTGGCATCCTTTCCTCATATTCACAGGGCTTAGATTTGATTAACTAAATCAGCTTTCATATCCCAAATTAGTATATATATGTGATATTTGATAGAATGATTGTAATAAGTCCATTAAAATATATACTTAGGCAAAAAAGAGGAAATTCCGAGCCTTGGGCGGGCCACAAATGCAAGGATCACAAACAAGTGACTCACCGGCATTTTTTAACCGTCCATTTAGATTTCCAATGTTTGGATGGCTCAAGTCATTCTGTTGATGTGATTTTAGTGTTGCAGTCAATAATTGAATTGTTTTGGGCTATCATCAACGTGCCATGTATCTAGTGGATTAGTAGCCTAGAGACACCTTTGTTACATATGTGACTCTCCCGCCCTTACAAAGGAGGCAAAAAAGGCATTTCCTTTGGATTACTCAATAATCTGAGCATTTTGCAAAGATTTTAAAACACACCTAGAGGGTAGATTTGAAATACCTCTGATTCCATTTACCTCCAAATCCAAGGCAACCAAACGCGAAAAGCAGGTATTTGGATTTGAAATACACCCATTTACCACCAAATCCAAGGTGCCAAATGGGGTGTAAGGTTTCACAGAAAAATCCACCATTTTCCTAAAATCTCCTTTATGTCTCCATTAGACTATGATACATTAAACTATGCATGCCATATTTCTCCATGTTTTCCACAATATTTCTGTATCCAAGGGTGCAATACCAGTACTCCGAACACCTCAGTAGACCATTGCACCCCCTGGCCCTTAGGAGGATGCTGGGTTGGATATCAGTCACATTTGACGCAGATCTGGATGATGAGGTACAATTGCACTGCTATTTAATGGTGGAAATCTTTTTTAATCTCATGGGAGGATCATTAATGTTGGATGGTGATTCATGCAACACTCTTTGCCACTTGCAGATGCTCCCTTCCATGGAGTTGTTCTTTAAGTTTTAATGGTCAAGGAATGCATATTTTTAATGGTCGAAGAATGTATTCTCATCAGTTGGAGGTTTCTTTTCATCAAATCGTGGGAGAAGCTAAGCGCCTTGCTGATTCCTTGACTAATGATGACATTTCTTATCCTTCTCTATGTATTGGTGATTCAAATCCATTGCCTTAATGGATTTTTGTAGATTTTGCCCTATGGGCCTCTTTAATACATTTTTGTTATCAATAAAAAAAGACAGATTCAGCACCACCTCTTCATGTCATCTCACCAGGGATCTAATCATATCTCACCAAAATAAATCTCCATTTGCAAGAAAAAGATGAACATGGCTTTTTATTCTTTTTCATCATTCATCATAATATATGAGAAAAAACACACTCTACATGGTTTTTATACAGAGTTCATGCTGAAAAGAAACTCTAATCTAACAAGGAAATTCCAAAATAGCCATGTGCAGAAGTTAAATGAAAATTATCCCATAGGGTATTTTAGTCAATTGTTGAAGAGGACAAAAAAGGATCAATATTCAATAACTACCTGACATATCAAGAGATTGCCCACTCCATATGGTCATGAAGGTCCCACATGTGTGGCCATGTTGGGACCACATATGGGATTGAGAGTTGGATTGCATGAATTCCCTCAACTTGAAAAGGTACTTGTTCATGAGTTAAAGCCAGTAAAATGCACCACGATTTACCTTTGTAACGCATTTTCTTCGGCGTTGGAGTCAATTGACGATGAAAGCTAGCAAGCCTAATTGACTTCTTGCACATGGGAAGGCATTGTAGATCACACCACCCTTCTCGTGCTTAGGGGTGGCAATGGCTATTCATGAGGAGATCGCACAAAACTATCTCTGAATCAGGTCAAAGCATCCAACTTCAGGAAACCTACGAAATAATAGGTTCTTTGTTTTCACTTGAATTGACTGCTGCACTTCTTGATTATATTCCAATGTTTCTGTTATTTGATTCTACTGAATTGACTGCTGTACTTCTTACATAGGTTGCACTTGAGGAACTTGCAGATAGGGTTGGCATCATGGTTTGCTTGGGAAAAATCTGATGACCAGCTGCCCACCTGATATCAGCCCTCCTTACCTTGGCATCATGGTTTACACCCTCCTTAGCATACATTCAGATGCCTGGAGATTCTTTTTTTTTTTTCTTTTTTATTTTTTAATTTGAAAGGTTACCAAAAGCTTGGAGGTTGAATCAGAAGTCTGTCAAAATGGGATTTGTTTCTTTCCTTCTCAACAAAATCGAAGCTTTTTTCATTGCCCAAGTCCAATGTGGAATTTGGAAGAACGATTCAATGTTCAACTTTGAGTCTTTGAATCATTCTTATTCTTTTAGGTGTCACCAATTTGCTTTCTTCAGCTATCAGACACAAGTGGAAATGCTATCAGCATGGATAGGTTGCCTGAAGAAATGAATGATACGAAGATAAGGGATGACAAGGTAGGTTTTAATATAATCTTCTCTGCTTGCTTGATAGTATATTAGCCTTTTCTATGAAATGTGAATTTTTCTTCTAGGAAATGGAAACTGTTGTGGTCAATGGAAATGGCACAGAGATGGGTCATATAATCGTGACAACTATTGGGGGTAGAAATGGCCAACCAAAGCAGGTAATCACTACATGAATTCTAAAATAATCAGTGCTTGTTGTTCACTAAACTTGTTGCTCACCTCACCTTATCCATTGCTTTCAGGATTATTTGGTATTAGTTATCAATTAACATTAATATTTTTTAGCCAACTCATCAAAATTTAAGATGTGTATTTCAGAAACAGCAGATGCTGAGAGTATTAGCGTGTTGGAAGTACCTAGCTGCTGCATGATGGCAATATGATGTTAGAAGATTTCCTCACCCCAACTGAGATGAAAGATGGACTCACAAACCATGCTAGAGTCAAAGAGCTGGTTGCCGTTATGCAGAGGCAGAGAGAAAATATTATGAAGAATGTAGGTAATGCATCCTAACAATGGTCAATTGTAGCAAGTACCTTATCAGCAACATAGAAGAATGGTCGCCTTAATCATTTTCTTGAGTTAGACGGGCATAGGTTTCTCAACCAATGGCTCCAAGTGCGGTGGTGGCACAAGTGACATGTGATTCTGTGGAAGAATCAATCAGTCAAAACACTTGAGAAATTTGCCTCTAGATGAGAGCTTCAGGAATTGTGGAAACTGTCAAACATCTCCTTGGCAGGCAATAGGAGCTTAAAAGTCCAGGAGAGGGCAAGAACTTTGTTTGATAGATGAATTTGTTTTTATTTATTGTAATAAATATATATTTTTTTAATTGTCTAGTAATATAAATTTTGTTTCATATTCAGTTATATTTGTATTTCATCATTTTTATGTTTCAAATATTTAAAAAAATACAAGTTTTGATTGAATTACAATAATAAAAAAAATTACTGGCATGCCAGGGCCTCTCAAATCCATAGAAAGGCTAGTATCGGCGCTTGTGTAGAAATCTTACGGCGCTTTTTTATGAGTAACAGTGTCCGGAGACTATTTAGCGGCGCTCGAGATGACATTTGCGGCGCTTATTAGCATCGCAAAAAACTGTAATTATGGGCACTCAAACAAGGGCCAATAAAAGTAAACTAGCGCCACTCATACTTTTAGTGGCATACCCATTAATCGGTGCTTGAGTGGCGCCGCTACTATATTCATCGGCGCTTTGTGGGATTTTGGCGGCGCTTTTAAGCGCCGGTAGTATGATTGTTGTAGTGAGTGTATTCCAATTACAGGCATCCAAACGAGCCTTACATGTAACATGTAGCCTTCTTATAAGAAATGAACTGAACCATCTTAGAAAATGATCTTCTTATAAGAAATGAACTGAACCATCTTAGAAAATTATCAACAATTTTAATCATAAACCCACAACGTTATCGATTTCCTCATAACATAATCCATACTATGATCTTTCCATGGTGAATCTAAAATCAGTGAAGGGCTTTGTAGACCAGTATTTTACTTTTGACCTTTTCATGACTAATGTGCTCTACAGTGCTTGATTGTGTTCCAAGTGGTGTGCTTCGAGATTGGCCAATGAAAATTATATTCAATGGGTATCATAGTTTTATCATGGCCAAAATGCATATCTAGATCATCTAAATGTAACTCCCATATGATAAACCGTCACAAACTGAATGGGAGACAATCATTGTACCCAAAAATAGATTCACATCACAAATAGCATATCTCTAGTGGCTAGAACTAGGTACTTCATTCTTTCTGCATAACCACATAATCCTAACCAATCTTCTCAGACTCAATAGGAAAGCAGAAAAGAGTGCTCAAGAGGTTCTTCTTACTACAACAAAAACAGGATTAGCCAACAATGTATTTGGCTAATTAGCGGCGCTAATTAAAAGGGGGCGTTGGTTTGCGGTCGGGTATAAATACCGTACGAAAAGCCCTAAGCCTCTTTTGCTACCCTCTCCCGACTCTCTCTTTCTCTCACCGCCCACGCGCCTCTCTCTCTCTCTCTCTCTCTCTCTCTCTCTCTCTCTCTCTCTCCCCTCTCTCTCTCTCTCTCTCTCTCTCTCTCTCTCTCTCGCATCATCTCAGATCTCGCGCTTCTCTCTCCATCTGCGCTCTCTCTCTCTCTCTCTCTCTCTCTCTCTCTCTCTCTCTCTCTCTCTCTTCCTCACTTGGGTGTGCCAATGATCCCGCCCTTCATCTCTTCCCCGCCTAGGTACTCATTTCTCTCAAATAGATATTTAGGTTTTTATTTTTAGATCTGTAAATCATAGATTATCAGAGGATACAATATTGGAATAAGGGATTTCCTAAACTCTGTAATGGGAAAAGGATTAGGGCTTTCCTAAAAATCACTTTTATGGTTTATTGGTTTGATTTTCTTGAAGGAATTGTAGGGCCCTACTTTGTATTTTCTTAAAGCACAGGATCTGTACATGTGGATCCCATGGATCATTGGTCCAAACAGTGTTCCCTTTGGCTCCACCATGAATGAAGGATGCCCTAAAAACCTCCTAGATTAGAAAATCATAACCATCTGATATGTGTTTTTTTTCATTGAATGTGTGTCACGCCCCAAACTCGGAGACCGGGCTCACAAAATTCCCGATCGCCGAATCCGGCGCCGACAGCCTCCGTAGTACTCCATTCTCGGCTCCCGGTACCCATATACCAGGTTCCGATCCTGAGATGCTACAAGGAGGATTTCTAATAATCAATTTGATTCGTAATGAGCATAACCACAAGCATAACCAAGTCACAAAACAACATCATCATCACATATCCACTAGAATAAATATTTGAGTACAATGCTAAAAGGGAAATACATATGTCAAAAATCAAAACTCCAGAAGACCGCTGCACACTCCAAGCTCAACGCTGCTATAACCTAACGCCACCTGCATGCATCTATCGTGCATAAGCTTATAGAAAGCTTAGAGGGTGGTGGAAGTGTGTGTAAGGTAAGTGCTAAGTATCAATAAAGCACATAAATCATACATCATCGGGATAAGCAGAAATACTAATAAGATCATGAATCATATGACATCAGAGTAAGCGAAAGTGTACTGGTAAGTCCATGAATGCTATCAGCCATACCAAGGCTATGTGATGCAAAACATAACAAAACAATAACGGATGCTGAGGATGCAATGCAATATGCAAATCCTGACAAGTCATGAATACCATCAACTTCATCTAGGCCATATAAGTGCAAAAACATAGTAACCCAAAATGCTAAATACTGCAGATGCAATGTAATATGTGGTGCGAATGAAATGACTATGCCGGAATGTGAAGTCGGGATGATAGTACGAAGTATCACAGGCTATGGGGTCCATCACAAGGGACTTCTATCCAAACCAGTCTCATACCTAAATTTGGATAGTCAGACACAATGTGGTAAACTCCTGATCTCAGGTTAGTTGTGCGCCCAACCGAAATCCTGGCCATGAGATGGTACACGTAACAATTAGTTACGCACCACCAGCCCGAGTGGATAGTGAATGAATGAATGAATGAATATGCAATTCTTGCTCAATAAGTCCACATATCAGTACAGTTGCTCTCTGGGGAAATCACCGGGGTCTAGTACACTCTACGCCAGCTTGTCATCCCTATCCGAACGCACAACTGGGAGAGTGGAAGATACCTCACTATCCGCCTGCTAATATCGGGCCCGGCTCGTCGATAGCGGACCTATTCCTCAAGCTGGTCAAACTCAACTTAGAAATTGCCCCCTCACTCAGGCGGATAAGGTCACACCCCTTTCCAACCGACCACAACACAGTGGGAGACGCGGCCTCCTGGTATTCGACCCTCGTGCGCTCATATATCCACTCGGTCTCGACGTTGGAGTTATCTCCTGGCCACAGAGGTTTAGGGATTTTCACCCAGGGACATCTATGGCGCCTGTATGCTAGAACCAAACATTTCCGGTGTCCTGTCTGGCCATCCACGATATGCCTGTGGAGGCCACGGTCCTGATGTCGCTAGGGCGTACAATGATCAAGTAACATGTATGCGAGATGCATGAATCACACCATACAAACATGCAACAATCTCGCGCATACCATGCGCTCATGTCGGGCACTTCGTCTCATATGGAGCCTCATAAATGTCTCAGCCCAATGGCTCATGTTATAACCAAACATTCCTCATATCAAGCATACATATGATGCGTATGGGTATGAATCATGGAGCTACACTAAGCATGTTATAAGGTGATGAACTATCCTTACAACGCAGATGGGCCTAAACGGCCTATGCACAACAAGTATGGGCCTACCAATGGCTTAGGGAGAGTTACAATGCAGACATTTAACCAATCTTTTACTTACAATGTGGACGTCAAACCATCATTGCTCCTAAGGCATAGCCCGCCATAACTGTCATTACATAACCCATGGTGGAATCACACAATGCAATAGACCTTGTATACATCCCATTGGGCCTCGACCCATGGGCCTCAAATACATCAAATGGGTCTCGACCCACGAGCCCTAATACATCACAATGGGCTTCAACCCATGGGCCCTAATACATCACAATGGGCCTCAACCCATGGGCCCCAAATACATCACAATGGGCCTCAACCCATAGGCCCTAATACATCACAATGGGCCTTAACCTATGGGCCTAATCACATGGGCCTTATATATACCAAATGGGCCTAATCTCATGGGCCTTGTATATACCAAATGGGCCACACCAATTGGGCCCCATACGTACATCAAATGGGCCACAACCAAATAAGAGTGGTGATAATTAATGATTTCCACCATTAAATTCCTAAAGCCCACCATAACATATATTTCTCATCCAACTTGTTCATAACTAACATAGTGATAGATGAAGTGGAAGCAACTATCAGCTTAGTAGGAAACTACAATGGCCCCTTAGAAATTTTGAATGGTAGACGTCATTGTCTGCTACATAAAATGGTGGGGTCCACTCGAACTTTAAATCTGACTTATTTTTTTGTCTCAAGCCTGTCAAATGACTGAACGGCTAAGATGCAACACATGCATCATGGTGGATCCCATATAGACGGACGACATGGATGAAACAGGTGGGTTCAACGAAGGGCCCACCATCAGCTATATATTATATAATATAATTATATATATATATATATATATATATATATATATATATATATATATATATATATATATAATATACAATATAATATATATAATATATGATATATATATATATATATACACACACTCACACACACTCAGACACACACCGTCCGGGGATGACGGTGTGGATAGAACATATACATCATGTGCAGCTCACCGTCCACCGTTAGTGGACGGTGAGAATGAAACACATACATCACTGTGGGTCCCACGTGGGTCCCACCATAATGTTCATTAGCAATCCAACCCGTTGGTAAGGTCACACGACCCTGGATGAAAGGGAAAAACAAATTTCATCTTGATCCAATACTTCTGTGGCCCAGAAAACGGTTTCAAAGGCAGCCATTTGATCTCACTGTTTCCTATGATGTGGGCCACCTGAGTTTCAGATAAGCCTGATCTTCTGAGGGGGAAAACTTCATGGAGGGACCCACTCAATGAACGGATTAGATGACATACGCACATCAAGGTGGGTCCCACGGCTGGGCCGTGGGTCTGCTGCCCGTCCGCCCGCCAGCAGCGCAGGCGCTGCCTGCGCCTCTGGCAGCAGCAGCGCTGCTGCTGCATGTTTTAATTTAATTTTTTTTTTTTTTTTTTTGTGTTTTGTTGTAGTTTTTCACAGGTGGGGCCCGTATCAGGGAAATTCGACCCCACCAATGGTCCCCATAGCTTAAGACAAGTAGAACGAGCCCAATATTGGGCATGTTTTGGGGTACCGAAACAACAGGGTGGTTTTCAATGGTACAAGAATTGCTTCCTATGCTATGGCCCGCCAGAGCCTCCGATGAACTTCATTTTTCAACTCAACGTCTAAAATGATACAAGGAAAAGGATGGATGGCATGGATTGAATCCATTCATCAAAGTAGGGTCTAAATGGACCACCCTTTCCGAGGCTTGAGAACCAAGCCAATATTTTGTTTTCTTGAGTCCACGTCCAGACGTCGCTGGACGTCTGGTCATAACACATGCGTTGAGGCGGGGCCTGCTCAGGTGGGCCACCAAATGGATAAATGGCCTGTATAAAACATACATTAAGGTGGGGTCCATCCAAGTAGGCCACATGACCACCTCATCACACATAAAGATAAATAAATAATTAAATAAAAAGAGAGGGAGAGAGAGAGAGAGAGAGAGAGAGAGAGAGAGAGAGAGAGACGAGACACGCATGATGGAGGGTTCTACCATTATGAGCCCTCCCTTATAAGCAATCATACATCGAGTGGGTCCCATTGCATGTGGGCCCACCAAATCAAGAATCAACGGTGGAGATCCTTTCTCCACCAAATGTAAGATCTTAGATGACCCTATCCCTATAAGGAAAATAAACATCATGATGGGGTCCATGGAGAATGGCCCCATCATGGAATGATCATGAGGATCAAGGTGGTCCATTGACCACATCAAGGGTCCAAAGTAAGATCCATACCATTGATCGGTAGGCCTCACTTGACCCATCATAAAAATATGGAAACTAGCCTATAGAAGCACCCACTGGTTGATCTCTTCGGTCCGTTGGAACGTCACCCTCCTTGTGCTCCTCTTTGATGGTGGAGATGGGAAATTGATGGCTAGGATGATGGATTTGAAATGGGAAAGGTGGGCCTCACACATGCATTTTTTCTCTCATGGAAGGCTTGTACGTGGGTGCTCTTGGTTGCTTGGAATTGTGGTGTGAGAAAAGAGGGAGAGAAAGAGAGAGTTGTAAGGAGAGAGGGATGGGTGTGATGGGTGAAAGGGTGAGGTGAGTGATGGATGTGGTACTTGACATGTAAGGTGGTGTAAGAGAGAGGGTGAGAAAGAGTTGACTTTGGAGAGAGAAAGCATGGGTTGCTTATACTTGAAATTGAAGTGATTGATTGATTGATGTGATTGATTGATTGATGAGATTGATTTGACATTGTGTAGAGATTCTCTTGGGATTGAGAAAGCGCGGTGTTTCTTCGAAATAAACGCTAGCTCACATCTTCTGGTTAGGGTATCGGATCGGTGCGTGAGTCGCGGCGTTGGAACCGTGGCGACGGTGCGGTCGCAATGATACAGATCTCAGATTAAACCAACTCGAATCTACAGGATACGACTTACGGTCGTGCGCAACGTCGATTATCAGTCGCGAACTGCCGGACTTCGACGGAAAGGATCGCGGGATTCGACGGAACAGTACGAACTAAGATACGGGTCTTACAATGTGGATGGTTGCTGCATTTTTTCCCTTAACTGTTGTAGGCTGCCATATTTAGATGTTGGGATCTTGCAATCTGGAACGTTTCATGGGCATCCTCGAGCCATGATGGGGGTTCCATCAAATCAAAGGTTCGGATCGCTAAAACATGGGCTCCACCACACGCATGGAATCCCGAGCCATGATGGGGGTTCCATCAGATCAAAGGTTTGGATCGCTAAAACATGGGCTCCACCACACGCATGGAATTCTGAATGTCACCAGACCATATATTTGCAGATGAGCAGGACGATGTACTTCTTCCTCAGTCAATCATTTCCGAGGTTTATTTAAGTTGGATTGGGGTTCTCTAGTCTATTTTGTGAGTCTTCCAGGTTCGGTGCTTCACTATAGTTCCTAAAGTCTTCTGGTTATTTGGACAATTGCATTTCCTATTACTTTGGACCCAGAAATTGCATATTTTATTGTTCCCATTCCTACTATCTCCCATGCCTTCTTTAGTAATGCCCCATGATATCAGTTTCCAGCCTATGCTCCAAAAACTTCACAAATGCACATGGTCACAAACATACTTACATGACTCGACAAACACATGTACCCGTAGTCAATTTGTAATTGTAATTGTAATATTCCAAAGTGCGTGTTTGTGTTAGAACTTCACACGTGTTCAGAAAGGATGCTTATCTCTGTATTGATTGGTTGGCAGTATTTGTGATACAGTTATTGGTATGTGTTGTCCTTGCTTCTTGCTGGTGGATCTGTTGGTGAATGTTATTGGTTATAAATTTATAGTTATTGTTAGGAAGCTATAGCTTATATGTCGGCCCCACAGTGTTCCTTTTATTGTCATATTTAATACAATTTATCGGCATGTAGGTATTATTCTCTTCAATGCCTATCCCTCTGCATCTTACTGAAATAACGAAGAGACTGTGCAGTGTAGTTTGTTATGAATAGGATGTGGATGGTTCTTGTTTGTATGAAAATACTACTAAAACACAAGAAGAGAAGATACATTGAGTTTCTTCCCTATTGAAGAGTCTTTCTTCCCAATAGAATAGTCGAAATGTGTCTGAGATGTTTGTTGGACATGGGTGTCAGACACAGCAATCTTTTAGAAATTGCTGTTTCAAACACAGCAAATAGAGTTTTATTTATTTATTTATTTTTTCACACAAAAGAGTAATTAGATTATGAGTCTTAGCTTGAGTAGTTGAGCTCATGCCAATTAAGATATTGGCTTTCGTGGGGGGCCAGTAAGCTTCTTTTTTCTTTTCTTCTTTTGGCAAGTTTGCAAAAGCCGTTGAATAAATTTGTAGTGTAGGTTTTGGTTACCAACCCATGAAACCAGGATATGCTCTCCGGGAGGCCTTTTGTTATCAACAGGTACTCGTACTGTTTCAAACATTGCAGCATCTTAAAAGCTTCTTCCCCTTTTTCAGAAAGTAAAAGATTGCGGATATCTAGAAACAAAGAATTGGGACACAGAAAAGCTGCTTCAACAAAAGCTAATCTTTTCACTTCAAACTATAAGACCTTTACAGAATCTGCATCTTTATCAGTATCTTCAATTATCAACACTAAGTTACTCTCAACTGGCTTTATGAATTTTTCATGAGAATGTATTTATCTCTTTATCAGTATCTTCAATTGTCAACACTAAGTTACTCTCAACTGGCTTTATGAATTTTTCATGAGAATGTATTTATCTCAAAGTAAGGGGATTTGTTGTAACTCATTGACTTAACGTCATCAGCAGGAAAATTTGCTCCTGTTTTTTGTATTGGGGCACTTAAGGAACTTGATGTTGAAGATGAGGATATATATGCTTCTGGTGAGTTTTTGAAACTGCCATCACAATTCCTCTGTCGAGTAATTAATAGTACAAAATAGAGGTTTAGAGATTTCATCATGGTTATTGCATCACTTTTTATGTCACCATTTTGTCCTAAATGGCAAATGCTGATGTTGACTACGAGATTGTAGGTTCTTGTCACACAGGAGGAGAGAAAGGATAGGACATTGATTATATTTCTTAAATCGTTGAGTCCATTTATAGTCTCTTAAGACTTGACCAAGCTGTTGGTGGTCTTCAATGATTACGCTTTTAATTCATGCATGCCTAGGTGCGTCAATGATGGGAAAGTCTTAACTATCAGATGTCGTACTCACACCTTTTCACACATTGGTAAAATTGTGAGATTTTTATTTTTATTTTTGGTTCAATGCACTACTGGTTTCCATTCTGCTATTTTTCTGTTTCCTCCATTTCTTGATTTATTTTGTGGAAAGCAAGGTCTGGAGTTATATGAGAGTTTTTTTGTTCTTTCTGAACTAGTTGCCTTACTGTCCATCAGATGACTTAATTGGTTTGCAGGTACCTCCTTATTTTGATTCGTGATGCTCCAGTAGAAGTATGGGCTATGACAAAGAGTCCCATTATGGTAATAACTGTTTGTCCTTTTATTTTCCTCCCCTTTTCATGAATCCTTCTGCCTATACACAACTACAATATAATCATTGACGGTTTTAAAGTATGTTAATGTAACTTACAAACTTGGATGCATCATGCTCGGAACTTCAAATATACATGGTTTGTGATCGAAGGGCTAATCCAAAAGAAGCTTGACTTCAATGGGATCTGTGATCATGAATGGCTTGGCAAAGGCTTCACATGTCTGCTTCCAATTTGATCTTTAAATTGGTATTAGAGCTTCATGTTTAAAGGAAATGCATTTGGATTTTTTATTTTTATTTTTTAATAATCTTTTTTGGTGTAAATTGCTCTATATTTGCCTATTACAGGAGCCATACTTTCTACGAAGTACTTTCCTAGATACTATCTCCTTATGACTTATCTGTTTTTGGGTTTCTGCATAGATGATTCGTTCCGCGTGTCATGTTTTTCCTAATTTCGTGAAGCATGTACTTGAATGAACTTGCATACATAGCCCCGGATTCCTTAAAATAATCTCTTAATGATCAGATAAGCTTTTTATTACTTCAAAACACATTTTTGGAAGTTGTCCTCTGAGATTTATTCTGTAGGATCAAATCCCAGCAATGGAATTAAGATTTTTATTACCACTCAAAAGAATAGTATTTACTGATAGAAGAAAATGCTTCCTCAAGTTGCTTCCTACATCAGTATGCAGAATTCTAGAGTCTATACCTCCAACATGTTTTTTTTTGGTTGTATTATCCCAATAAATTGGAATAAAATGAGGTCAGGTGGTAAAACAGTTCTGATTTTAATTGTGAAGTGTGATTTTTTCACTTTAAAAGCTAGATATCACCAAAAACTAGTTACTAAGACCTATATATTAGCGTCTCTAAGCTTTACTTCTTGTCCCTGACCTGCGTGTGCCAATGTATTGATCTAGCATTTCGGTTCATGCTGAAGTATGTTTGTGAGTATCAATAAAGCAAACATGTTTGTGAACTTGGTACGCCTAGGAAACCCAGTTCTTAGTAGCATTGTATGGTATCTTTAATCCTATCTCTCATTCACAATTGCTACCTCATTCTTTCATGATTTACAGTGGTATTTATTCCCATACAAATCCCTAACTGTAAGAAGTCAGGGAAATGTTAACAGTTTATCTAGATTTACTGAACTGAAAAAACTTAAAAATGGTACAAGTTTTAGTAAAACCGAAAAACAGTAGCATAGATGGAATGTTTCCAGTAAAAATCATAAAAATGAATCCATATAGCATGTTACAATCGGGTTACAGTGATTCTAGGAAATTGGGATTCTTATACCCATTTGGCTCTCTATATCTGTATCTGGGTGTCATAGGTTACCTACAAAAGCACGCTTTCACGAAAAAGATCATCCCTTCTCTCATGTTCTTATGCCAGTGGTTTTGATATATGGTTCTGGGGTTTCTACCTATGCCTGGAAGAATCAGATGGTTTGGTGTTAGACCAATTTGAAACTGTGGTTGTTCTACAGCCATGCGGGATCAATGGTGGGATTGATGGCCTTTTGATGTTGGTATGGTGATGTCTTAGATTGACTTTTTTAGATCTTGGAAACTCACTCAGTGGACGTTTCTTATGTGTGTTTACCCACACATGCATGGGGTGGGGGAAAGAGAGCGTGTGTACATGTCTATCTATGCATGTATAAATGTATGTATTTACGTATTAAGGAATAACAATTGATAAAGGGGAAAAACCTCTAAATTCACTTGGTAGGAGCCTTTGATATAGCCTGTAGTACCTGCAAAAGAGTTTTTCAAATATGTATTACATAAGAAGCTTTTGCAATCAGCTGACATGAAAAGGCATCAGCTTTTTCATGCTAATTTATGCCCTTAACATTCTTTTCTTCTTCTTTGCCTTCCTTTTCTTCTTCTAATTCTTCTTCTTTTTTTTTTTTTTTTTTTGTTAAATTGAGGATTATTTTTTTTAGTGATCTGTTTCACCCCTCTTTAAATTGTTGGCCTTATTGTGCTAAGAGATGTTGCTGTTATCAGTGGTGCAGTATACAAAAGAGCTCATACATTGGGTTGGAAGGTGAGGCCATGTTTCTTCAAGCCATTTATCTTGTGATGCATTATACCCTGTGCTTCAAGTTAAACATAGGCCATTTATCTGTCAATGGCTGCATGCTGTTGGATGTCTTCTTCACCACTGGTGAGAATATCTCCTCGAAGTATATGCCTTTCCTCTGACCAAACCCTTTCACCACAAGTCTGGCCTGGAACCTCATCTGTGAATTCTTCTGCTCAATCTTCTTTCTGAACACCCACTTGTTGCTCAAAGCTTTCTTGCCCTTAGGCAATTTCACCATATCATAGGTGTGGTTCTTATGTAAGGATTTCATCTTCTCTTGCACAGCTTTCAACCACTCCTCCTTATGCTCGTCGGCTAGGGCCTCAGAATAATCTTCTGGCTCTCCCCCATCAATGAGCATAATGTACTTATGTGGTGAGTACCTTTTGGACGACTGTCTGTCCCTAGATGACCTCCTCACCTATGGCTCAACAGGTGGATCAAGTGGGGGCTGCTCTCCTGGTCCATCTTCTGAAGGAACTCCATCATCCTCTGCACCTTGCTGTACTCCCCCGTCATCAGGTACCATGGGAGGAGTAACCGGATCCATGTCCTCTAGCTCACCTAAATTAGGCTAGTTCTTCTCTGGCTTACCAATGTCTTCTATACACTGATCTTCAAAGAAAATTACATCTCTGCTCCTGACGAGCTTCCTCTCGGTCGGATCCCACAATCTGTAACCGAATTTTTCATCACCGTACCCCAAGTACACATACTGCCTGATTTTCATATCGAGCTTGGACTTCTCGTCCTTTGGTACGTGAACGGATGCCCTGCATTCAAACACCCTGAGATGACTGTACGATGGATCCTGTCCAGTCCATACCTTCTCAGGTACTTCTCCATTTAATGGGGCTGATGGAGACCTAGTTATCAAATACACCGCCGTGTGCATTGCTTCTCCCTAGAACGTCTTGGACAACTTCGCATGGGATAACATGCATCTGATTCTCTCAACAATGGTGCGATTCATTCGCTCAACTACACCATTGTGTTGGGGGGTCTTGGGTGCCGTTTGTTCATGCCGTATACCCAGGGACTTGCAGTAATCATGAAAGTCGTCGATGTACTCACCACTATTGCCAGCGTGGATGCACTTCAATGATCTATCTTTCTCTCTCAACCATAGCATGAAACAATTTAAACATACCAAAGACCTCGTCCTTGGATTTCAAAGTATAAACCCAAATCCTCCTAGATGCATCATCTATAAAAGTGACAAAATACAATGCCCCACCCAAGGTTTTTGTCCTCATAGGACCACAAACATCAGAATAAACTAAATCTAATACATGCACTTTATTAACATAAGAAACAGATTTAACAAATGAAACTCTATGCTGCTTCCCTGATAAACAATCAAGACAGGTTTTGAGAAGTGTACTTGTCACGTTTGGAAGGAGCCGCTTCCTCGCTAGTAGCTGAAGCCCTTTTTCACTCATGTGGCCTAAATGCCTGTGCCACATGTCAATAGCTACATCTTCCACTGCATTCAACCCACCCTTGCACATACTGACACTTGCCTTGTAAAGGGTGCAACACTTCTTTCCTCTGGCCACGATCAATGAACCTTTGATGAGCTTCCTTCGCTCACCAACAAACCGGCTTTCATAGCCATCATCATCTAACCTTTCCATCAACATCAAGTTAAGGCGAAGGTCTAGGATATGCCTCACATCCCTGAAAACTAATGTGCAGCCCACATCGGTCTTCACACAAATATCACCGACTCTCATGATTTTTGATACGCCACAATTTTCCATCTTCACAGTCCCATAGTCACCTAACTTGTAGCTTGTGAAGAAGTCCCCGCGTGGAGACACATGAAACGAAGTTCCCGAATCTATCACTCAGTCAGTGTCCTGACTTGTAGTTGCGAGACATACATCATGATCTGTAGAAAGAATAACTACAATGTCGCCATCTGAAGCGACTGCAGTAGAATCTGATTCATCTTCCTTCCCTTTTCCTTTCTTGTTGTGCTTCTTACCACGACATTCATGCTTATAATGGCCCCTTTTGCCACAATTCCAGCAATCAACATCCTTTCTGTTACTCAACTTGCCTCTTGATCTATCTTGGGCCTTCCTGCCCTCACTACAAGAAATATGGTTTTTACCTACGAAACTTTTACCTACGAAATTTTTTTTCGTAGGTAAAGATGACTTTTACCGGTGAAAATTTTTTTCGTAAGTAAAAGCATACTTTTACTGATGAAATTTAATTTCATAGGTAAAAGCCATCTTTACCTACGAAAATTTTCGTAGGTGAAGGGTCCTTTGACTTTTTCAACTTTCAAAACATAGAAAACCCAACTTTTACCCACGAAATATGATTTCGTAGGAAAAACCCATATTTACCTACGAAAATATTCGTAGCTAAATGGTGTTTTGAATTTTTTAAATAAACAAAAAATCCAGAAGTTTACTTTTACCTACGAAATTAAATTTCTTAGGTAAAACCCCTATTTACCTATGAAACTATTCGTAGCCAAAGGGTCTTTTCAATTTTTCTTCTGCTATAGGTGTTTTGAATTTACTTTTACCTACGAAATCGAATTTCGTAGCTAAAAGCCATATTTACCTACGAATATATTCGTAGCTAAAAGGTGTTTTTAATTTTTAAAAAAACAAAAAAATAGAAAATTTTACTTTTACCTACGAACTCTAATTTCGTAGCTAAAAGCCATATTTACCTTGTTTTGAATTTACTTTTCCTTACGAAAATGTGTCTTGAATTTACTTTTACCAACGAAATCAAATTTCGTAGCTAAAAGCCCTCCTTACTATCTCCCACAAAATATTCGTAGTGGCTCTTGGGCTTTTCCAAAGGACAGAAAAAAAAAATAAAATCAAAAACTTTACATTTACCTACGAAAGTGGATTTCGTAGGCAAAACCTATCTTTGCCTACGAAAATATTCGTAGCGAAAGGATCTACTATGTATTTGCACCGTCTGAAACCCCTCGTCAACAAATCAAAAACTTCACATTTACAATTTCGTAGGTAAAACTCACCTTTGGCTACGAAAATATTCGTAGCTAAAGGGTCTTTTTAAAATCTTACACTCACCTTTGGCTACGAAAATATTCGTAGCTAAAGGGTCTCTTAAAATCTTTTTAAAATCCTACACTCACTTTTTCGCGGGGGTTGAAAGACTTTTACCGACGAAAATTTTTGTTGGGAAAAGTGTTTCCTAATTAATTTTTTCCGACGGCTAAAAACCGTCGGTAATAATGAAAATTGTTTTAAACTTGAAAATTCTATAACCTAAATGTGTGTTTGTGTGTGTGTGTGTGTATATATATATAAAAAAAATTAAAAGGTAGTATTTAAATAATTTGTAATATCACATGAAAAAGAATATTGAAAAGTTACAAAATTTTAAATATGTTTAAGTGATATTTTGAGAACAAAATAATGCTTTTGAAGAGAAAAATTGGCATTTTGAAATTTTTGATAAAAAAATTAAAATATGAGAATTTTTTTGAGATTTTGCAAATAAAAACTCAAAATTTGTTTTTAAAATATTTTTGAATTATTTTATAATAAAAATGCTATTTATTTAAAAGAGTAAAAAAAAATATACCTTTTAAAAAAATGTTAAATTTATTTGTGAAAAATAAAATTACTAAATTATTAGGCACACCCACTAATTGAATCTTTAATCATTTTTGGACAATCTAATCAGTTTAAATTAAAGAGTAAATAACTTCAGATGTTTAAATCAAATTTCATTGAAATTGTTGATCAATCTTGTATGCCCAATATCTTTCTCATATATAGCTTGATTGAGGCGAGTAACTTGTCAAATTGAGGGTATTGATCAGTAAAATAGAGTGAATGAATCAGATATGTAAAATGGGCCAAATATTATGGTTAAAATTGTGATCCAACTTACTGACCTCGTGAGAACCTAAGAATTGATGTTAGTAAGTTTTGTGGGCCCCATCATGATGTCTGTCAAACATCAACACCGTGAAATTGATGTGTCCCCTTTAGGTTATGAGATATCTCAAAAATCATCGGTCAATGAAACTCAAGTGGGCCATACCATTTAAAACTATGTGAAGACATCCTAAAAAATATAGTGGGCCCCTATAAATTTATTTGTGACTTTATTAACAGATTGGATGGAAAATAAATGTTATGGTGGGCCCCTATAAATTTTTTAATGGTGAAAATCCTTATCCTTGCTGCTATTTTTATCGAGGTCAAACCTTTGTATATGATTCGTTTTTGGCGTAATAGTCTAAAATGATCTCAAAAAAAAAAAAATGGATGAATAACGTGGATATAGTAAATGCATAATTGTGGGGCATATAACTTTAATTTCATTTGAACCAAAGCTCGAGAAGAGTCGGTGCTCTTCTTAGCACTAAACGAACCTACACTGGCTATATAGCTGGTGTGTGGTACACTAGCCAATCAACTTCCATGGTAGACTCATAAGAGTTTCAACAACAGGTCAAGGGTATAAGGGTTTAGAATACTCATAGGTGGGATTGGCTGGTGTACCACATGGTACTACTGTATAGCTGATGTGGGTAGTTATCAGGCGTTGACACTAGACACCAGCAATTTCATGAATTGACTTTAGTGATTATACTTTTAACCAAGCTAGTCATCTTTTTTACTATCTCAATCAAAAGTAAACTCCACAAAATTCTTGCTAACCTCTTAATACCCGGCACTGAAACTACTAATAAATTGCATACGTGCATTTAACATATCTAAATTGCAGTATCCAAAGGTCGCGGTTTAGATGTATTTTTACCAAAAAAATTATGTTTATTTGATTATCTAACTATAGGATTTTGGTGGACCTATGTTGGACGGTTGGGAATGGAAGTTGTCAAGTATCTTGTTTCCATTAAATAAGTGTCCATGAATCAGAGGTTAAGTTTGTTCAACCGATTTGATTTTAGCATTACGACTTAGAGACACTAAGTTCCGTGATTTAGTCGATTTACTTTTGAGTTATTATATGCCAATCGAACAATTTTTGAGTGCCTGAGTATCAACCGTCAAATGCAGCTGGAGTATCAAATAACTAACCTTGCTACGTGTAATGAACTTAAAACTAAAGTGGTCGCGAGACACGTATCTAAAGGTGCATAATCAGGTGGGTCCAACATGAATGTGACCTATCCAAAGATCAAGCAAGGAACGGCTGACCTTGTGCCAGGTTATGTATCCAGTGGGGCCCACCAGATAATTGAACTTCTACCCTCGAAAACTTCAATGAGAGAGCTTTGTACCGATGTAATAGTTGTTAAAAGAAACTCGTTAAATGACAAATAAACATCACAGTGGGCCCTAACAAAGCCTTAATGGTCAGAATCATTTATCCACGTTGTATTATGTGGTGTGGTTCACTTGAGCTTTGGATTTATCTTATTTTTTTAATAATAAATTAAAATAATCTCTCCAAATAAATGGATGGTATAGATATAATAAATATTATGATAAGAGGTAAGGTCGGTGGTGTGTGGCCCACCCCGTAACGAAAGTGGGCCACATATGAAAAAAATAAAAAAAATAAAAAAATGACCCCTCAAATTCTCGAAAACGGATTGGCTACTCCCCTTACCACCAACCCTTGCTTTGTGCGCCCCACCACCATGATGTATGTGTTTCATCTATGCTGTCCATCTATTTTTATAGATCATTTTAGAGTATATCCCAATCTCAAGTGGACCACGTTACATGAAATAGTGTTGAATGAGTGTCAACCATTGAAAACTTTTTGAGGCATATAAAAGTTTTGGATTAAGCTGATCTTTGTTTTTTCACTTCATCTAGGTCTATATGATATAATCAACAGATTGGATGTCAAATAAATAGTACACTAGGCCGAAGGAGGATTTTAATGGTGGATATCCAATCACTATTGTTTTCCTATGGTGTAGTCCACCTGATATTTATATCCCTCTCATTTTTTTTTATCAAACCCAAAAATGATTTGTAAAAATGGATGAACGACATGGATGAAACAAATACATCATGGTGGGCCCACATAGCACCGACCATCAGCCACCGGGCTAATGGTAGGGGGAGTAGCCAATTCGTTTCCTAAATTCCCTGCATTAGTAGAAGCTCCAACCCCTTTGGTCTCTGGACTATTATACGTCCAACGTGTTAGACCATCCATTGGAAGGCAGTTGAATGGAAGGGTCAAGATCTCCCTATCTGGAATAATTTCAAGACATCCCCCATCCACCATATGATCCATCCAATTAATGGTCCAGATCACTGAACTACCTAGTGGTCCCTGACTTTGGGTTCATCGTTTGGATATGTTACAGGTGGTCACCTATATTAATGGTGCATTGAAATTATGATCAATACCATCCAAACAGAATGTGTATATACCATCCAACATTTTAACGGCTACCAATGATCTACACCATCCAAACCATTGCTATTATGATCCAGATAATCCAAGCTGTTGATATTATGATGTAGACATCCAAACCATTGAAATTTTGATCTAGACAATCTAGACCATCAACATTATGATACAAACTATTAATACTATTGATATCATGACCTATAGTATTTTGACTGTCAATATTATGATCTAAACCATTCGAGCTGCTGAAATTATGATCAAGAACATCTAAACCATTGCTTTTGATGATTTATACCATCTAGATCATCGATACTATGATCCAGACCACCTAGACCATTGATATTATAATCTAGACCATCTAGACTGTCAATACTAATTGTTCAGACCATTAAAACCCACCTAAGGCCCACTGTACTTTTTATTTGACATCCAATCTGTTGATTAGGTCATACAGGCCTAGATGAAGGGAAAAAAATATCAAATTGATCTAAAACTTTATATGGACCCCAAAAGGTTTTTAATGGTGGACGCTCATTCAACACTGTTTCCTATAATGTGGGTCCAGTTGAGATTGGGATATACATCATTTTTTGTCTCATACCATAAAAAGAAAAGAAAAAATAGATGGACGGCAGGGATGAAACACATACATCATGGTGGGGCCACGGAGCACCGAGCATGTGAGGGGCCCTCGCGCGCGAGAGAGATAAGTCTCTCTCGCTCTCTGACCTCTCTCACTCTCTCTCGCTCTTTGTCCTCTCTCTCTCTCTCTCTCTCTCTCTCTCTCTCTCTGGTCGAACCTCCACCGCGCCCCCCCCCTCTCTCTCTCGGTGCTCTCTCTCTCTCTCTCTCTCTCTCGCTCTCTCTCTCGCTCTCTCTGTCTCTCTCACCCTCACTCTCACTCTCGCGCCTCTCTCACTCTCCGCTCTCTATCCTCTCTCTCTCTCTCTCTCTCTCTCTCTCTCTCTCTCTCTCGGCGTCTCGCACGCCCATCTCTCTCTCTGTCTCTCGTGGTGCTCTCTCTCTCTCTCTCTCTCTCCGTGCCCTCTCTCCACCACCCTCTCTCCACCGCGCCCTCTCTCCAACGCCCTCTCTCCACCGCGCCCTCTCTCCACCGCGCTGTTGACCGTGATCGGAGCTCCAACTCAAACAGGTATCTCTCTCTCTCTCTCAATCTCTCTCAATCTCAATACTGATTGAAACGATTTGGGGATTTAGGGATTTGGGGATTTAGGGATTTTTAGGGGTTTTCTCTTCCTTTTGGTTGAAATTAGGTTTATGATAATTGATATCTTGCATTTCTGGATATGGGTTTTGCAATTTGGGAGTAGATTCGTAACTCTGGGTAGGAATCTACCCTGCATTTTCTGTCGGTAGCTTGCTTGTAATTTCGCCTTTTGATGAATGTTGAAAATGGGGACTGATTTTATCAATTGATGAGATGGGTGATGATTTCTTATTCTGTGGATGTTTCTAAGCTCCGATTTGGCGATCCAACCCTTTTCAACAATAATGAATTAAAACTTGTGAGAATGTGGGAGTACTGAGGAGTGAAATGGCCCGATTAAAGGATATGATAGTGCATACCATCTGATGAACAGTCTAGGTCGGCCATTGACACATGTTGTTGATGTGCTAGGTAGGTAGTCTTTTTGTTCATGTGAATGCTTCATCATGGTTATGCAGTTAGGGCTATGAATGAGTCGGGCTTAGGTAGGTCTTGCACCTGATTAATGACCTGATCTTTCACAATTGTGTCACATAGGCATGTGTGACTGTGAGTGCTTCACAAAAATTTTCAATCGAAGAACACTTTCGTTTTTTACTTTTACATGCCGGTAGAACTGTACAAGAACTGAGTTCTCGCTCGACCCGACTCGAAAAAGTTGGATTAGACTCACTTTGAAATTGAGTTCCAGCCAGCCGAGCTGATTTTTGGAGCTGGAAAAAAATTTGAGCTTGAAAGATCAAATCTACGCGAATCGAACCTGGACTCGGATTAAACCAATTTGATGACTTAGTTATTTTAATATTGATGTTGATCACCGAGCATTTGATAAAATGACTCAACGAAGTGTCGGATGGTGGCAAGAAAGGTATGTATATGAAACAAATACATACCTATCTTAATTTTGATATTGTCTACTGAATGTTCGATGAAATACCTGTAAACTGCTTTTGGTGTTTTACACACTGTGAGAAATAAAGGTGCACTCCATGTGCTTGAGAAAATGCCGCACACACTTGATCTTGACTTGAAACTGACCTGAGATGCTGACTAAACTGAGTCGAGCTAGCCAATTAAGCTCAAAAACTGCATCGAGCTGAGTTCAAGCTAAGGTCAGCTAGTGGCCAAGCTAAGCCAAGTTGAGCTAAGCTCAATTCGGTTCAACTCATGTACAGCTCTACATCCAGGTAGAGGAAGTGGATGGAGGTGGATTTTATGTGAAAGGTTTTCACAAAAGTTCCCGAGCTGAGAAGCTACGTGGCCTACAGTGATGTTTGTGAGAAATCAATAATGTCCATCTGCTTTGCAAGCTCATTTAAGGGCATGAGACTAAAAATGAAAAAAGATCCAAGACTCAGAGTGGGACATATGAGAAGAAATAGTGAGGGTTGAATGACCACCGTTGAAACATTCAAATAGCCACAAAATTTTTGTATCCTGCTAAGTATTTTATGCTTGGAGTTCATCCCATTGGGAATGATGTTATAAACGGTTTGGATGGAATATAAACATCAAGGTGTGGCCCAAGAAAGTTTTAACAATATTTCTTTCTCTAATTTTTCCTCTTGTATGACTCGTTTAAGTAATATATCTGCTTATAAATGGATTGATTTCTCACAAATGTTATAATATGCTTTGCTTGGCTTCCCATTGTAAGAAGTTGCAAACTCTTTAGCACGAAATTAGAGTCCGAAAAAAAAAAAAAAATTGCCGATCGCAAAATTGCGATCGAAAAACTTTACTGACTCATCATGTATGTCTCTATGTCTTTGTCCATCCAATTTTTCATCTCATTTTAGAGCATGAACCTAAAATTGAAGTATGTCTAAACCTCAAGTGGACCACGCCTTAGGAGACAATGTGAACATTGTCATCCACCGTTGAAAGCTTCCTACGGGTCATAGATGTTTATTTCGTCATCCAATTTGTTCATAAATCCATACAAATTAACCCACATAAAGGTAAAAATACAAATATCAACTTAATCTAAAACTTATGTAGCCCATTAATAATTAATCACCACTTTTACTTGGACGAAGTGAAAGCACAAATATCAGCTTGTTCCAAAACTTATATGGCACATTCATAGTTAGTGGTGATTAAGCATTGGATTTACTTTATTTTATGGATCACCGTTGAAACCTTTTCCTATGATACGGTTTGCTTAAGCATTGGATTTACTTTATTTTATGGATCATGCCTTAGAATGATCTCAAAACATGGATGGATGATGTTAATAAGATGTATATGGCACGTTCATAGTTAGTCACCACCTTTTCCTATGATACGGTTTGCTTAAGCATTGGATTTACTTTATTTTATGGATCATGCCCTAGAATGATCTCAAAAAATGGATGGATGATGTTAATAAGATGCATACGTCACTATTTACCTTCTTTTTTTGTTAGCTTGTTAGTACACCCACTGTTAAATCACACTTCATTTGTTAGCCACCCTCGCTTGGGAATCGATGCCAAGACCTTGGTATTAAAAGAAAGTATCTTTCAGTCGGTATACCACTTCAGTTATGGATATGGTTGTATCACTATTTACCCTTATGGAGATTACTTAATACGTTTTCACACCATCCCATTTAAGTATTACAATCTCTCATCAAATGATTCTACTTTGATTTCTGATGATATAAAATGATATATTACTCTAGAGATGATAGAATATTTCATTGTACCCATATACAAACGCCAAAGGATTATCCAATTGGATATAAACAACTTTTATCCATGGCTTCGACCCATAACTGAAATGCCATGTCAGGATACCATTGAAGAGTCTTGATCATGTGGCTATGTTCTGGCTTACAGAATCAAAAGATTTGGATCTCACCAAAAATGAAAATATTTCTGACAGATAAAAGAATTATTTTATGTGATCCACGATGGTGTCCTGACAGGAGTTTTATATATATATATATATATATATATATATATATATATATATATATATATATATATATATATATATATATATATATATATATATGAGAAATGGTACTACGGGTCGACCTCATGGGAACTTCCCATGAGGTCGAGTTGTGTGAGCTATCATTCCATGTTAGGCCACGGGCTTAAAAATCAAGTGAATTCATAACTTAAATGGCCACACCACATACAACAGTTGAGAGGGGTTACCCTCCTATTAAAACATTCATAATCATTTAATGGGCCCACAGAGATGTGGTTCACAAATCCGCCAATTGAGCCATAGTCCTCTGGAGAAAGACTTGAGTGGACCACTAAACAGGCCCATTTTTTACTCCCATGTTCTGTCGGCCCAACCTTTCTATTCATGAAACACTTCCCATGTATTTTCGCCAAATTGCAGCCACGAGTTCCTTTTGTATGCTTATATGGTGGATGGACAACAAATAAAAATTTCTTAAATTGAATTATTTTAACCATTGAAATTTTATTTTCTTTGAAAATGTATGATTACCATAACCTTGGTGTAATCAAAGGTTTGAAATATTCAATCTAGTAAATGTTTTGAGACAAACCGTTCGGGTCATTGAGAAAAATACAATTCCCATAGATAATATCTTAACTTATTATATTGCAATAGTTTGAAATGTATTAAAGAAATTGTAGTAAGATGGCATGTAGTCTGGAAAGTCTCATTCATTGAATGCTTCTTTGGTTGAATAAGAACCCCATTTTTTCGGTGGTTAGAATGAGTTATTTTAAGTTGTACCATACGGCTTTTTTTTTTTTTTTTTTTTTTTTTTTTAAAAAAAATAATCAAACCAGTTCCACTGCAAAGCTTTGTAGGTTAAGCTCAACCTACAACACCATATGTGAGGTGTATTGTAATACATGTATGACATCCAAGTATTTCATCATGTGCACCTCCTTATTTTATCCTCTACATGGAGAAATAAGTCTGATTTAAAACTCGGGTGAGTAACACTAAAAGGAATACTTAAGATGCAATTGCCCATCATTAAAAGCCTTTGAAATTGACTGTGGGGCCCATCATGTTTTTATATGCCATTCCATCCATTCAGAAGATGTGCCCCATTGAGATGAATGGATAAACCAAAAATCAGGCCTATCCGTAACTCAAGTGGGCCACACCATGTGTTTTAGAGGTTTTTCTGATGTTTCATGGTGTGCCCACCTGAGTTCATGATTGGCCTGATTTTTGGGTGGCAAGGAGAACATAAAAGAGGATATGTGATATGCAAATTGGATATCATGTACACTTTACAATGGGCCCCACATGTCATGTTGTAGGTTAACCTACAAAGCTTCATGGAGGACCTAGCCCTCTTCTTTTTTTTTTTTTTTTTTTCGTTACATATAATTACAAATCAGAGGCTCTAACACACAATCAAACCAACACGTGATAGGCATTGCACACTTGGGTCTCAGCTTGTATTAGTTTAACTATATATGGTTTAGAGATCTTAGCTATTGGTTGGATACAACCCACCTTGTATAGCCGTTGGTGCAAGAATATCTTGAGTTGGAAGATTGTACTTACCAATCTCATGTTGAATCTTAATTGTACAACTTTAGCTCATTTTACAAGCTTTTTGGATGCCACCGAAAGTAGGTAATGTTGGGTATGTACATCAAAGTTCATTGATTCATCATATAAGGTCCAATACGAGATATATTAGGTTTAGTGAAAAAAACTACTTAATGATTCTTTGTTTTGGTAAATTCAGTGAATCTCATACTGGTTTGTGCATGAATCAATGAATCCAAGGGCTTATTTGATTTTCAAATTACGGTATAGATATATTGCAAAATAGCCATCATTACTTTTTTTTTTTTTACACACGCACACACCCCCCCACACACTCACGCCACATGCACACACACCCCACACACGCACGCCATGGGATTTCACCACCGTGGGTACTCGAACCCTTGACCCGGTGTTGAAACTCCGGGGAGTCCACCACCCGGGTAAGAGTAAGGACTCAGTGTTACCCAACCCCATCTTTTTTTTTTTTTTGCTGGTTAGTACACCCACCGTCAGATTACACTTCACTATAATTTAGCTGGTTAGTACATGTGTTTGTTTAAAAATCTTAAATCAGTCCACTTGGACATGTGTTTAGAATGCTTTAATCAGTCCACTTGAACATGTGTATCTAGATGATTAAATCAGTCCACTAGAACATGTGTTGATGATGCTTAAATCAATCAAGTCGGATGTGTGGTAATGATACTAAGATCAGCCCACTCCCTAATTAAAATCAACATGTGTTTATGATGCTTAAATCAATCAACTCGGATGTGTGATATTGAATGCTTAATAGCTAACTTAGCTTTGTGTATTAGATATCCACCAACCAGCTGCTTAGGAAATTAGACATAAGTTCCATATAGCTTATGGTTTATCACACATCTAAAGTATGGCATACAATTGCGTGTAGAAATAAGGGCATTTCAACATCCATGTATAGCCTAGTTCCTCTCTACACTTGCACACATGCCAATATACATGTGAGAGATCCTAATACCCACCATATAGATTCCTTGGCACAAAAGTAAATACAATAAAAACTCATGAGTAGGGCATATAGTATGAGACAAGTAGATGAAAACCATCCATTAGTTTCACACATTGTAGCTCAACTAATGAGTGGATGGCCTCATTTTTGGGCTAGGGTCCAGAAAAATCGTTGTTGCGGCCAACAAGTGGAGATTAGACAAAACTATAGTGATCTATGCACTCCTCCAAATATAGTTGTATCACCATCATCATAGCTTGCTAGAAATGATGTGTTTAACTAAAATAGTTATTTATAGTGATCTATGCACTACCCCAAATTGAAGTCTTTTATTTGACTTTAAGATATTACATCCATTGCCTTCTGTTCCCTAAAATTGTCCTTGCAAACTTTCATAAGCTTGTATATTACATTTTTTTGTCTTAAATTATTATTGTGATTAGTTAGTTTATAGTTGTGACATGTAATTTATATATTTGCAAGTTAGATAATTAGTTACTCGTTTGAGGATTTCTATGGGGCCATACATAAATATAGTGTGTTTTTGGTGGCATAGAAATCGCTCAAATTGTCCCATTTTAGACAGTTCAAGGTTAGATGGAAAGTATGCTTTCATATAATCTATTTAAATGTTCATGCCTGATCCGTTGTCCATCTTCTCGTTTCTCTCCGGATATGTTTCTTCCATTCCATATCCAATGCCAAATATCTTTACATTGCTTTAGATATTTGGCATCGGAATGTAACGTAATATCAACTTATCTGGAGAGGCATGGGGAGATGCTGCCGGATTTTCGGCGTGGACATTTAAATGGGAATATGAAAGTATTACAATCTATCCAACCTTGGATGAGTTACTAATTTAGGATTTAATTGTATTAGCTAAGAAAATGTTGGAGCAGACCTGGATTTGCGTTGGAGCTATCCGGATGTTGAGCTTAGAAAATGTTGTAGCAGACCCAGATGCATGATTTTCCTTTTCAAGTATTAGTCATAGAGTGATAGAACCTGTTTCAATTTTATTGGATGGATGATGAATGTATGCAGCGAATGTAAATGAAAATAAACAACTTATAAACTAAACCTAAACCTAAACTTATAACCTTAACCTTAACCTATTCTCAAATCCCTAAACCTATACTTATAACTTTAACCTTAACCTAAACCTAAACATAAACCTATAACCTAAACCCAATCCCGAACCCGAACCTTAACCTATAACCTATAACCTAAACCTTATCCTATAACATATAACCTATTCTCAATTCCCTAAAGCTATAACCTATAACCTAAACCTTAACCTATAACCTAAACCTAAACTTATATCCTTAACCTAAACCTATTCTCAAATTCCAAAACTTATAAACTAAACGTAAACCTAAACTTATAACCTTAACCTAAACCTATTCTCAAATCCCTAAACCTATTCTCAAATCCCTAAACCTAATAATAACCTATACTTATAACCTTTAACCTAAACCTAAACCTAAACCTAACTTATAACCTAAATCTATTCTCAAATCTCAAAACCTTTACTTCTAACCTAAACCATAACCTAAACTTAAAAACCAAAACCTAAACCTATAACCTATACCTAAAACCTAAACCTACTGTCAAATTCCAAAACCTATACTTATAACCTAAACCTAAACCTATAACCTAAACCTATAACCTAAATCCGATCCCGAACCCGAACCTTAACCTATAACCTATAACCTAAACTTTATCTCATAACCTATAACCTATTCTTAAATCCCAAAACCTATACTTATAACCTAAACCTAAACATATAACCTAAACCTATAACCTAGCCTAATCTTAAAGCTATTTCCATAAACTGACTCTAGTTTTTTCATTTTAGAGATGGATAAGAGTTGGATGCGAGCTAAGAACAGGTTTAGACCAGAGTATAAACAAGGGGTTCAAGAGTTCATGGAATTTGCGCGAAATCTGGCAGATTCAGAGAATAAGATTAGGTGTCCACGTTGAAAATGTAAGAACATCATAAATAAGACTTTAGATAAAGTAGAGGACGATTTGTTCATAGTTGGGATTGACCAGGGTTACACTTGGTGGATCTATCATGGTGAAGATATGACCCATAGAAACCTACACCTAATGCTATTCTCAACACCCTAACCTAAACCTAAACCAAAACTTGAAAACCCAAAGAAAAACCCGATCCCGAACCCGATTTCCTAAACCTAAACCTTAACCTATTCTCAGTTCCCTACAGCTAAAACCTATAACCTATACCTAAAACCTAAACCTAAACCTAAAATTAAAGCCTAAATGTGTTCCCAAATCCCTCAACCTAAACCTACACCTAATCCTATTCTCAACTCCCTAACTTAAACCTAAACCAAACCTTGAAAACCCAAAGCAAAAGCCGATCCCGAACCCGTTCCTAAACCTAAACCTTAACCTATTCTCACTTCCCTACGGCTATAACCTATAACCTAGACCTAAAAGCTAAACCTAACCCTAAACCTAAAGCCTAAATGTGTTCCCAAATCCCTCAACTTAAACCTACACCTAATACTATTCTCAACACCCTAACCTAAACCTAAACCTAAACTTGAAAACCCAAAGCAAAACCCGATCCCGAACCCGATTTTCTAAACCTAAACCTTAACCTATTCTCGGTTCCCTACAGCCTATAACCTATAACCTAGACCAGAAAACCTAAACCTAAAGCCTAAATGTGTTCCCAAATCCCTCAACCTAAACCTACACCTAATCCTATTCTCAACTCCCTAACCTAAACCTAAACCTAACCTTGAAAACCCAAAGCAAAACGCCGATCCCGAACACGTTTCCTAAACCTAAACCTTAACCTATTCTCGGTTCCCTCTGACTATAACCTATAACCTAGAAATAAAACCTAAACCTAACCCTAAACCTAAAGCCAAAATGTGTTCCCAAATCCCTCAACCTAAACCTACACCTAATGCTATTCTCAACACCCTAACCTAAACCTAAACCTAAACTTGAAAACCCAAAGCAAAACCCGATCCCGAACCCGTTCCTAAACCCTAAACCTTAACCTATTCTCGGTTCTCTACTGACTATAACCTATAACCTAGACTTAAAACCTAAACCTAAACCTAAACCCAAAGCCTAAATGTGTTCCCAAATCCCTCAACTTAAACCTACACCTAATCCTATTCTCAACACCCTAAGCCTAAACCTAAACCTAAACTTGAAAACCCAAAGCAAAACCCGATCCGAACCCGTTGCTAAACCTAAACCTTAACCTATTCTCATTTTCTCTAAGCCTATAACCTATAACCTAGACCTAAAACCTAAACCTAACCCTAAACCTAAAGCCAAAATGTGTTCCCAAATCCCTCAACCTAAACCTACACCTAATGCTATTATCAACACCCTAACCTAAACCTAAACCTAAACTTGAAAACCCAAAGTAAAACCCGATCCGAACCAGTTCCTAAACCTAAAACTTAACCTATTCTCAGTTCCCTACAGCTATAACCTATAACCTAGACCTAAAACCTAAACCTAAACCTAAAGCCTAAATATGTTCCCAAATCCCTCAACCTAAACCTACACCTAATGCTAATCTCAACACCCTAACCTAAACCTAAACCTAAACTTGAAAACCCAAAGAAAAACCCGATCCCGAACCTGATTTCCTAAACTTAAACCTTAACCTATTCTCAGTTCCCTACAGCTATAACCTATAACCTAGACCTAAAACCTAAACCTAAACCTAAACCTAAAGCCTAAATGTGTTCTCAAATCCCTCAACCTAAACCTACACCTAATCCTATTCTCAACTCACAAACCTAAACCTAAACCAAACCTTGAAAACCCAAAAGCAAAACTCGATCCAGAACCCGTTCCTAAACCAAAACCTTAACCTATTCTCAATTCTCTACAACTATAACCTATAACCTAGACCTAAAACCTAAACCTAAACCTAAACCTAAAAGCCTAAATTTGTTCCCAAATCCCTCAACTTAAACCTACACCTAATCCTACTCTCAACACCCTAACCTAAACCTAAACAACCTTGAAAACCCAAAGCAAAACTCGATCCGGAACCCGTTCCTAAACCAAAACCTTAACCTATTCTCAATTCTCTACAACTATAACCTATAACCTAGACCTAAAACCTAAACCTAAACCTAAACCTAAAGCCTAAATTTGTTCCCAAATCCCTCAACTTAAACCTACACCTAATCCTACTCTCAACACCCTAACCTAAACCTAAACCTAAACTTGAAAACCCAAAGCAAAACCCGATCCCGAACCCGATTTCCTAAACCTAAACCTTAACCTATTCTTAGTTCCCTACAGCTATAACATATAACCTAGACCTAAAACCTAAACCTAAACCTAAAGCCTAAATGTGTTCCCAAATCCCTCAACCTAAACCTACACCTAATCCTATTCTCAACTCCCTAACCTAAACCTGAACCTAACCTTGAAAACCCAAAGCAAAACCCGATCCGAACCCGTTTCTAAACCTAAACCTTAACCTATTCTCGGTTCCTACTACCTATAACCTATAACCTAGACCTAAAACCTAAACCTAACCCTAAACTAAAGCCAAAATGTGTTCCCAAATCCCTCAACCTAAACTTACACCTAATCTATTCTCAACACCCTAACCTAAACCTAAACCTAAACTTGAAAACCCGAAAGCAAAACCCGATCCCGAACCCGTTCCAAAACCTAAACCTTAACCTATTCTCAGTTCTCTACAGCTATAACCTATAACCTAGACCTAAAACCTAAACCTAAACATAAACCTAAAGCCTAAATGTGTTCCCAAATCCCTCAACTTAAACCTACACCTAATCCTATTCTGAACACCCTAACCTAAACCTAAACCTAAACTTGAAAACCCAAAGCAAAACCCGATCCCGAACCCGTTCCTAAACCTAAACCTTAACCTATTCTCAGTTCCCTACACTATAACATATAACCTAGACCTAAAACCTAAACCTAACCCTAAAAGTAAAGCCTAAATGTGTTCCCAAATCCCTCAACCTAAACCTACACCTAATGCTATTATCAACACCCTAACCTAAACCTAAACCTAAACTTGAAAACCCAAAGCAAAACCCGATCCGAACCCGTTCCAAAACCTAAACCTTAACCTATTCTCGGTTCCCTACGACTATAACCTATAACCTAGATTGAAAACCTAAACCTAAACCTAAAGCCTAAATATGTTCCCAAATCCCTCAACCTAAACCTACACCTAATACTATTATCAACACTCTAACCTAAACCTAAACCTAAACTTGAAAACCCAAAGAATAACCCGATCCCGAACACGATTTCCTAAACACAAACCTTAACCTATTCTCAGTTCCCTATAGCTATAACCTATAACCTATACCTAAAACCTAAACCTATACCTAAACCTAAAGCCTAAATGTCTTCTCAAATCCCTCAACCTAAACCTACACCTAATCCTATTCTCAACTCCCTAAACTAAACCTATACCTTACCTTGAAAACCCAAAGAAAAACACGATCCCAAACCCGTAACTAAACCTAAACCTTAACCTATTCTCAGTTCTCTATAGCTATAACCTATAACCTAGACCTAAAACCTAAACCAAACCCTAAACCTAAAGCCTAAATGTGTTCCCAAATCCCTCAACTTAAACCTACGCCTAATCCTATTCTCAACATCCTAACCTAAACCTAAACCTAAACTTGAAAACACAAAGCAAAACCCGATCCCGAACCCGATTTCCTAAACCTAAACCTTAACCTATTCTCGGTTCCCTAACTATAACCTATAACCTAGACCTAAAAAAACCTAAACCTAAAGCCTAATTGTGATCCTAAATCCCTCAACCTAAACCTACACCTAATACTATTCTCAACTCCCTAACCTAAACCTAAACCTAACCTTGAAAACCTAAAGCAAAACCTGATCCTGAACCCGTTCCTAAACCTAAACCTTAACCTATTCTCGGTTCCCTACAACTATAACTTATAACCTAGACATAAAACCTAAACCTAACCCTAAACCTAAAGCCAAAATGTGTTCCCAAATCCCTCAACCTAAACCTACACCTAATGCTATTCTCAACACCCTAACCTAAACCTAAAGCTAAACTTGAAAATCGAAAGCAAAACCCGATCCCGAACCCATTCCTAAACCTAAACCTTAACCTATTCTCGGTTCTCTACTGGCTATAACCTATAACCCGGACCTAAAACCTAAACCTAAACCTAAACCTAAAGCCTAAATGTGTTCCCAAATCCCTCAACTTAAACCGCACCTAATCCTATTCTCAACACCCTAACCTAAACCTTAACCTAAACTTGAAAACCCAAAGCAAAACCCGATCACGAACCCGTTCCTAAACCTAAACCTTAACTTATTCTCAGTTCCCTACAGCTATAACCTATAACCTAGACCTAAAACCTAAACCTAAACCTAAAGCCTAAATATGTTCCTAAATCCCTCAACCTAAACCTACACCTAATGCTAATCTCAACACTCTAACCTAAACCTAAACCTAAACTTGAAAACCCAAAGAAAAACCCGATCCCGAACCCGATTTTCTAAACCTAAACCTTAACCTATTCTCAGTTCCCTACAGCTATAACCTATAACATATACCTAAAACCTAAACCTATACCTAAACCTAAAGCCTAAATGTGTTCCCAAATCCCTCAACTGAAACCTACACCTAATCCTATTCCCAACTCCCTAACCTAAACCTATACCTAACCTTGAAAACCCAAAGCAAAACCCGATCCCGAACCCGTTCCTAAACCTAAACCTTAACCTATTCTCAGTTCCTTATAGCTATAACCTATAACCTAGACGTAAAACCTAAACCTAACCCTAAACCTAAAGCCAAAATGTGTTCCCAAATCCCTCAACTTAAATCGACGCCTAATCCTATTCTCAACACCCTAACCAAAACCTAAACCTAAACTTGAAAACCCAAAGCAAAACCAGATCCCGAACCCGATTTCCTAAACCTAAACCCTAACCTATTCTTAGTTCCCTACTGCTATAACCTATAACCTAGACCTAAAACCTTAACCTAAAGCCTAAATGTGTTCCCAAATCCCTTAACCTAAACCTACACCTAATCCCATTCTCAACGCCCTAACCTAAACCTAAACCTAACCTTGAAAACCCAAAGTAAAACCCGATCCCGAACCCGTTCCTAAACCTAAACCTTAACCTATTCTCAGTTCCCTACGGCTATAACCTATGACCTAGACCTAAAACCTAAACCTAACCCTAAACCTAAAGCCAAAATGTGTTCCCAAATCCCTCAACCTAAACCTACACCTAATGCTATTCTCAACACCCTAACCTAAACCTAAACCTAAACTTGAAAACCGAAAGTAAAACCCGATCCCGAACCCGTTCCTAAACCTAAACCATAACCTATTCTCGGTTCTCTACTTTGCTATAACCTATAACCTAGACCTAAAACCTAAACCTAACCCTAAACCTAAAGCCAAAATGTGTTCCCAAATCCCTCAACCTAAACCTACACCTAATACTATTAACAACCCCTAACCTAAACCTAAACCTAAACCTAAACTTGAAAACCCAAAAAAAACCCGAACCGAACCCGTTCCTAAACCTAAACCTTAACCTATTCTCAGTTCCCTACAGCTGTAACCTATAACCTAGACCTAAAACCTAAACCTAAACCTAAAGCCAAAATATGCTCCCAAATCCCTCAACCTAAACCTACACCTAATGCTATTCTCAACACCCTAACCTAAACCTAAACCTAAAGTTGAAAACCCAAAGAAAAACCGGATCCCCGAACTGATTTCCAAAACCTAAACCTTAACCTATTCCCGGTTCCCTACACTATAACCTATAACCTATATCTAAAACCTAAACCTAAACCTAAACCTAAAGCCTAAATGTGTTCTCAAATCCTTCAACCTAAACCTACACCTAATCCTATTCTCAACTCAGTAACCTAAACCTATACCTAACCTTGAAAACCCAAAGCAAAACCCGATCCCGAACCCATAACTAAACCTAAGCCTTAACCTATTCTAAGTTCTCTACAGCTATAACCTATAACCTAGACCTAAAACCTAAACCTAACCCTAAACCTAAAGCCTAAATGTGTTCCCAAATCCCTCAACTTAAACCTACACCTAATCCTATTCTCAACACCCTAACCTAAACCTAAACCTAAACTTGAAAACCCAAAGCAAAACCCGATCCCGAACCCGTTCCTAAACCTAAACCTTAACCTATTCTCGGTTCCACTAGACTATAACCTATAACCTAGACCTAAAAAAACCTAAACTTAAACCTAAAGCCTAAATGTGTTCCCAAATCCCTCCACCTAAACCTACACCTAATGCTATTCTCAACACCCTAACCTAAACCTAAAATTAAACTTGAAAACCCAAAGAAAAACCGGATCCCGAACCTGATTTCCTAAACCTAAACCTTAACCTATTCTCGGTTCCACTGCACTGCTATAACCTATAACCTATACCTAAAACCTAAACCTATACCTAAACCTAAAGCCCAATTTTGTTCTCAAATCCCTCAACCTAAACCTACACCTAATCCTATTCCCAACTCCCTAACCTAAACCTATACCTAACCTTGAAAACCCAAAGCAAAACCCGATCCGAACCCGTTCCTAAACCTAAACCTTAACCTATTCTCAGTTCCCTATAGCTATAACCTATAACCTAGACCTAAAACCTAAACCTAACCCTAAACCTAAAGCCTAAATGTGTTCCCAAATCCCTCAACTTAAACCTACACCTAATCCTATTCTCAACACCTAACCTAAACCTAAACCTAAACTTGAAAACCCAAAGCAAAACCCGATCCGAACCCGATTTCCTAAACCTAAACCTTAACCTATTCTTGGTTTCCCTATAAGCTATAACATATAACCTAGACCTAAAACCTAAACTTAAAGCCTAAATGTGTTCCCAAATCCCTCAACCTAAACCTACACCTAATCCTATTCTCAACTCCCTAACCTAACCTAAACCTAACCTTGAAAACCCAAAGCAAAACCCGATCCGAACCGATGTTCCTAAACCTAAACCTTAACCTATTCTCAGTTCCCTACAGCTATAACCTATAACCTGGTCCTAAAACCTAAACCTAACCCTAAAACTAAAGCCAAAATGTGTTCCCAAATCCCTCAACCTAAACCTACACCTTATGCTATTCTCAACACCCTAACCTAAACCTAAACCTAAACTTGAAAACCGAAAGCAAAACCCGATCCCGAACCCGTTCCTAAACCTAAACCTTAACCTATTCTCAGTTCTCTACAGCTATAACCTATAACCTAGTCCTAAAACCTAACCTAAACCTAAAGCCTAAATGTGTTACCAAATCCCTCAACTTAAACCTACACCTAATCCTATTCTCAACACCCTAACCTAAACCTAAACCTAAACTTGAAAACCCAAAGCAAAATCCGATCCCGAACCCGTTCCTAAACCTAAACCTTAACCTATTCTCGGTTCTCTACACTATAACCTATAACCTAGACCTAAAACCTAAACCTAACCCTAAACCTAAAGCCTAAATGTGTTCCCAAATCCCTCAACCTAAACCTACACCTAATGTTATTATCAACACCCTAACCTAAACCTAAACCTAAACTTGAAAACCCAAAGCAAAACCCGATCCCGAACCCGTTCCTAAACCTAAACCTTAACCTAATCTCGGTTCCCTACAGCTATAACCTATAACCCAGACCTAAGACCAAAACCTAAACCTAAAACCTAAATATGTTCCCAAATCCCTCAACCTAAACCTACACCTAATACTATTCTCAACACCCTAACCTAAACCTAAACCTAAACTTGAAAACCCAAAGAAAAACCCGATCCCGAACCCGATTTCCTAAACCTAAACCATAACCTATTCTCGATTCCCCACAAGCTATAACCTATAACGTATACCTAAAACCTAAAGCTATACCTAAACCTAAAGCCTAAATGTGTTCTCAAATCCCTCAACCTAAACCTACACCTAATCCTATTCTCAACTCCCAAACCTAAACCTAAACCTAACCTTGAAAACCCAAAGCAAAACCCGATCCGAACCCGTTCCTAAAACCTAAACCTTTACCTATTCTCGGTTCTCTACAAACTATAACCTATAACCTAGACCTAAAACCTAAACCTAACCCTAAACCTAAAGTCTAAATGTGTTCCCAAATCCCTCAACTTAAACCTACACCTAATCCTATTCTCAACACCCTAACCTAAACCTAAACCTAAACTTGAAAACCCAAAGCAAAACCCGATCCCGAACCCGTTCCTAAACCTAAGCCTTAACCTATTCTCGGTTCTCTCTATAACCTATAACCTATAACCTAGACCTAAAACCTAAACCTAACCCTAAACCTAAAGTCAAAATGTGTTCCCAAATCCCACAACCTAAACCTAGACCTCCCGAAAAAAACCTAAACCTAAACCTAAACCTAAAGCCTAAATGTGTTCCCAAATCCCTCAACTTAAACCTACACCTAATCCTATTCTCAACACCCTAACCTAAACCTAAACCTAAACTTGAAAACCCAAAGCAAAACCGATCCGAACCCGTTCCTAAACCTAAACCTTAACCTATTCTCGGTTCTCTCTACACTATAACCTATAACCTAGACCTAAAACCTAAACCTAACCCTAAACCTAAAGTCAAAATGTGTTCCCAAATCCCACAACCTAAACCTTCACCTAATGCTATTATGAACACCCTAACCTAAACCTAAACTTCAAAATCCAAAGCAAAACACGATCCTGAACCCGTTCCTAAACCTAAACCTTAACCTATTCTCGGTTCCCTACAACTATAACCTATAACCTAGACCTAAAACCTAAACTTAAATCTATATCCTAAATATGTTCCCAAATCCCTCAACCTAAACCTACACCTAAGGATATTCTCAACACCCTAACGTAAACCTAAACTTAAACTTGAAAACCCAAAGAAAAACCCGATCCCGAACCCGATTTCCTAAACCTAAACCTTAACCTATTCTCGGTTCCACTGACTATAACCTATAACCTATACCTAAAAACCTAAACCTAACCTAAACCTAAAGTCTAAAGTGTTCCCAAATCCCTCAACCTAAACCTACACCTAATCCTATTCCCAACTCCCTAACCTAAACCTATACCTAACCTTGAATACCCAAAGCAAAACCCGATCCCGAACCCGTTCCTAAACCTAAACCTTAACCTATTCTCAGTTCCTTATAGCTATAACCTATAACCTAGACCTAAAACCTAAACCTAACCCTAAACCAAAAGCCAAAATGTGTTCCCAAATCCCTCAACTTAAACCTACACCTAATCCTATTCTCAACACCCTAACTTAAACCTAAACCTAAACTTGAAAACCCAAAGCAAAACCCGATCCCGAACCCGATTTCCTAAACCTAAACCTTAACCTATTCTTAGTTCCTATTGCTATAACATATAACCTAGACCTAAAACCTAAACCTAACCTAAACCTAAAGCCTAAATGTGTTCCCAAATCCCTCAACTTAAACCTACACCTAATCCTATTCTCAACTCCCTAACCTAAACCTAAACCTAAACTTGAAAACCCAAAGCAAAACCTGATACCGAACCCGTTCCTAAACCTAAACCTTAACCTATTCTCAGTTCTCTACGGCTATAACCTATAACCTAGACCTAAAACCTAAACCTAACCCTAAACCTTAAGTCAAAATGTGTTCCCAAATCCCTCAACCTAAACCTACACCTAATGCTATTATCGACACCCTAACCTAAACCTAAACTTGAAAACCCAAAGCAAAACCCGATCCTGAACCCGTTCCTAAACCTAAACCTTAACCTATTCTCAGTTCCCTACAGCTATAACCTATAACCTAGACCTAAAACCTAAACTTAAATCTAAAGGCTAAATATGTTCCCAAATCCCTCAACCTAAACCTACACCTAATGCTATTCTTAACACCTAACCTAAACCTAAACTTAAACTTGAAAACCCAAAGAAAAACCCGATCCCGAACCCGATTTCCTAAACCTAAACCTTAACCTATTCTCAGTTCCCTACAGCTATAACCTATAACCTATACCTAAAACCTAAACCTATACCTAAACCTAAAACCTAAATGTGTTCCCAAATCCCTCAACCTAAACCTACACCTAATCCTATTCCCAACTCCCTAACCTAAACCTATACCTAACCTTGAAAACCCAACGCAAAACCCGATCCCGAACCCGTTCCTAAACCTAAACCTTAACCTATTCTCAGTTCCTTATGGCTGTAACCTATAACCTAGACCTAAAACCTAAACCTAACCCTAAACTTAAAGCCAAAATGTGTTCCCAAATTCCTCAACTTAAACCTACACCTAATCCTATTCTCAACACCCTAACCTAAACCTAAACCTAAACTTGAAAACCCAAAGCAAAACCCGATCCCGAACACGATTTCCTAAACCTAAACCTTAACCTATTCTTAGTTCCCTACAGCTATAACCTATATAATCTAGACCTAAAACCTAAACCTAAAGCCTAAATGTGTTCTCAAATCCCTCAACCTAAACCTACACCTAATCCTATTCTCAACTCCTAACCTAAACCTAAACCTAACCTTGAAACCCAAAGCAAAACCCGATCCCGAACCCATTTCCTAAACCTAAACCTTAACCTATTCTCGGTTCCCTACAACCTATAACCTATAACCTAGACCTAAACCTAAAAACCTAAACCTAAAGCCAAAATGTGTTCCCAAATCCCTCAACCTAAACCTACACCTAATGCTATTCTCAACACCCTAACCTAAACCTTAACCTAAACTTGAAAACCGAAAGCAAAACCCGATCCCGAACCCGTTCCTAAACCTAAACCTTAACCTATTCTCGGTTCTCTACGGCTATAACCTATAGCCTATAACCTATAACCTAGACCTAAAACCTAAACCTAAACCTAAACCTAAAGCCTAAATGTGTTCCCAAATCCCTCAACTTAAACCTACACCTAGTCCTATTCTTAACTCCCTAACCTAAACCTAAACCTAAACTTGAAAACCCAAAGCAAAACCCGATCCCGAACCCGTTCCTAAACCTAAACCTTAACCTATTCTCAGTTCCCTACAGCTATAACCTATAACCTAGACCTAAAACCTAAACCAATCCCTAAACCTAAAGCCAAAATGTGTTCCCAAATCCCTCAACCTAAACCTACACTTAATACTATTATCAACACCCTAACCTAAACCTAAACCTAAACTTGAAAACCCAAAGCAAAACCCGATCCCGAACCCGTTCCTAAACCTAAACCTTAACCTATTCTCGGTTCCCTACTATAACTATAACCAATAACCTAGACCTAAAACCTAAACCTAACCCAAAACTAAAGTCAAAATGTGTTCCCAAATCCCTCAACTAAACCTACACCTAATGCTATTATCAACACCCTAACCTAAATTTAAACCTAAACTTGAAACCCCAAATCAAAACCCGATCCGAACCCATTCCTAAACCTTAACCTTAACCTATTCTCGGTTCCTTACGGATATAACCTATAACCTAGACCAAAAACCTAAATTTAAATCTAAAGCCTAAATATGTTCCCAAATCCCTCAACCTAAACCTACACCTAATGCTATTCTCAACACCCTAACCTAAACCTAAACTTAAACTTGAAAACCCAAACAAAAACCCCATCCCGAACCCGATTTCATAAACCTAAACCTTAACCTATTCTCAGTTCCCTACAGCTATAACCTATAACCTACACCTAAAACCTAAACACCTATACCTAAACCTAAAGCCTAAATGTGTTCTCAAATCCCTCAACCTAAACCTACACCTAATCCTATTCCCAACTCCCTAACCTAAACCTATACCTAACCTTGAAAACCCAAAGCAAAACCCGATCCCGAACCCGTTCCTAAACCTAAACCTTAACCTATTCTCAGTTCCCTATAGCTATAACCTATAACCTAGACCTAAAACCTAAACCTAACCCTAAACCTAAAGCCTAAATGTGTTCCCAAATCCCTCAACTTAAACCTAAACCTAATCCTATTCTCAACACCCTAACCTAAACATAAACCTTAACTTGAAAACCCAAAGCAAAACCCGATCCCGAACCCGATTTCCTAAACCTAAACCTTAACCTATTCTTAGTTCCCTACAACTATAACATATAACCTAGACCTAAAACCTAAACCTAAATCCAAATGTGTTCCCAAATCCCTCAACTTAAACCTACACCTAATCCTATTCTCAACTCCCTAACCTAAACCTAAACCTAACCTTGAAAACCCAAAGCAAAACCCGATCCCGAACCCGTTCCTAAACCTAAACCTTAACCTATTCTCAGTTCCCTACAGCTATAACCTATAACCTAGACCTAAAACCTAAACCTAACCCTAAACCTAAAGCCAAAATGTGTTCCCAAATCCCTCAACCTAAACCTACACCTAATGCTATTCTCAACACCCTAACCTAAACCTAAACCTAAACTTGAAAACCGAAAGCAAAACCCGATCCCGAACCCGTTCCTAAACCTAAACCTTAACCTATTCTCAGTTCTCTACAGCTATAACCTATAACCTAGACCTAAAACCTAAGCCAAAACCTAAACCTAAAGCCTAAATGTGTTCCCAAATCCCTCAACTTAAACCTACACCTAATCCTATTCTCAACATCCTAACCTAAACCTAAACCTAAACTTGAAAGCCCAAAGCAAAACCCGATCCCGAACCCGTTCCTAAACCTAAACCTTAACCTATTCTCAGTTCCCTACAGCTATAACCTATAACCTAGACCTAAAACCTAAACCTAACCCTAAACCTAAAGCCAAAATGTGTTCCCAAATCCCTCAACCTAAACCTACACCTAATGCTATTATCAACACCCTAACCTAAACCTAAACCTAAACTTGAAAACCCAAAGCAAAACCCGATCCTTAACCCGTTCCTAAACCTAAACCTTAACCTATTCTCGGTTCCACACTATAACCTATAACCCTAGACCTAAAACTTAAACCTAAACCTAAAGCATAAATATGTTCCCAAATCCCTCAACCTAAACCTACACCTAATGCTATTCTCAACACCCTAACCTAAACCAAAACCTAAACTTGAAAACCCAAAGAAAACCCGATCCCGAACCCGATTTCCTAAACCTAAACCTTAACCTCTATTCTCAGTTCCCTACAGCTATAACCTATAACCGATACCTACAACCTAAACCTATACCTAAACCTAAAGCCTAAATGTCTTCTCAAATCCCTTAACCTAAACCTACACCTAATCCTATTCTCAACTCCCTAAGCTAAACCTATACCTAACCTTGAAAACCCAAAGCAAAACCTGATCCCGAACCCGTAACTAAACCTAAACCTTAACCTATTCTCAGCTCTCTACAGGTATAACCTATAACCTAGACCTAAAACCTAAACCTAACCCTAAACCTAAAGCCTAAATGTGTTCCCAAATCCCTCAACTTAAACCTACACGTAATCCTATTCTCAACACCATAACCTAAACTTAAAAACCCAAAGCAAAACCCGATCCTGAACCCGTTCCTAAACCTAAACCTTAACCTATTCTCAGTTCCCTACAACTATAACCTATAACCTAGACCTAAAACCTAAACCTAAACCTAAAGCCTAAATGTGTTCCCAAACCCTCAACCTAAACCTACACCTAATGCTATTCTCAACACCCTAACCTAAACCTAAACTTAAACTTGAAAACCCAAAGAAAAACCCGATCCCGAACCCGATTTCCTAAACCTAAACCTTAACCTATTCTCAGTTCCCTACAGCTATAACCTATAACCTATACCTAAAACCTAAACCTATACCTAAACCTAAAGCCTAAATGTGTTCTCAAATCCCTCAACCTAAACCTACACCTAATCCTATTCCCAACTCCCTAACCTAAACCTATACCTAACCTTGAAAACCCAAAGCAAAACCCGATCCCGAACCCGTTCCTAAACCAAAACCTTTACCTATTCTCAGTTCCCTATAGCTACAACCTATAACCTAGACCTAAAACCTAAACCTAACCCTAAACCTAAAGCCTAAATGTGTTCCAAATCCCTCAACGTAAACCTACACCTAATCCTATTCTCAACACCCTAACCTAAACCTAAACCTAATCTTGAAAACCCAAAGCAAAACCCGATCCCGAACCCGATTTCCTAAACCTAAACCTTAACCTATTCTTAGTTCCCTAAACTATAACTATAACCATATAACCTATACCTAAACCTAAACCTAAAGCCTAAATGTGTTACCAAATCCCTCAACCTAAACCTACACCTAATCCTATTCTCAACTCCCTAACCTAAACCTAAACCTAACCTTGAAAACCCAAAGCAAAACCCGATCCCGAACCAGTTCCTAAACCTAAACCTTAACCTATTCTCAGTTCCCTACAGCTATAACCTATACCTAGACCTAAAACCTAAACCTAACCCTAAAACTAAAGCCAAAATGTGTTCCCAAATCCCTCAACCTAAACCTACACCTAATGCTATTCTCAACACCCTAACCTTAACCTAAACCTAAACTTAAAAACCGAAAGCAAAACCCAATCCCGAACCCGTTCCTAAACCTAAACCTTAACCTATTCTCAGTTCTCTACAGCTATAACCTATAACCTAGACCTAAAACCTAAACCTAAACCTAAACCTAAAGCCTAAATGTGTTCCCAAATCCCTCAACTTAAACCTACACCTAATCCTATTCTCAACACCCTAACCTAAACCTAAACCTAAACTTGAAAACCCAAAGCAAAACCCGATCCCGAACCCGATTTCCTAAACCTAAACCTTAACGTATTCTCAGTTCCCTACAGCTATGACCTATAACCTGGACCTAAAACCTAAACCTAACCCTAAACCTAAAGCCTAAATGTGTTCCCAAATCCCTCAACCTAAACCTACACCTAATGTTATTATCAACACCCTAACCTAAACCTAAACCTAAACTTGAAAACCCAAAGCAAAACCCGATCCCGAACCCGTTCCTAAACCAAAACCTTAACCTATTCTCGGTTCTCTACAAGCTATAACCTATAACCTACAGACCTAAAACCTAAACCTAAACCTAAACCTAAAGCCTAAATATGTTCCCAAATCCCTCAACCTAAACCTACACCTAATACTATTCTCAACACCCTAACCTAAACCTAAACCTAAACTTGAAAACCGAAAGAAAAACCCGATCCCGAACCCGATTTCCTAAACCTAAACCTTAACTATTCTCAGTTCCCTACAGCTATAACCTATAACCTATAACTAAAACCTAAACCTATACCTAAACCTAAAGCCTAAATGTGTTCTCAAATCTCTCAACCTAAACTACACCTAATCCTATTCTCAACTCCCTAACCTAAACCTATACCTAACCTTGAAAACCCAAAGCAAAACCCGATCCCGAACCCGTAACTAAACCTAAACCTTAACCTATTCTCAGTTCTCTACAGCTATAACCTATAACCTAGACCTAAAACCTAAACCTAACCCTAAACCTAAAGCCTAAATGTGTTCCCAAATCCCTCAACTTAAACCTACACCTAATCCTATTCTCAACACCCTAACCTAAACCTAAACCTAAACTTGAAAACCCAAAGCAAAACCCGATCCCGAACCCGATTTCCTAAACCTAAACCTTAACCTATTCTCAGTTCCCTACAGCTATAACCTATAACCTAGACCTAAAACCTAAACCTAAACCTAAACCTAAAGCCTAAATGTGTTCCCAAATCCCTCAACCTAAACCTACACCTAATCCTATTCTCAACACCCTAACCTAAACCTAAACCTAAACTTGAAAACCCAAAGCAAAACCCGATCCCGAACCGATTTCCTAAACCTAAACCTTAACCTATTCTCGTTCCCTACACTATAACCTATAACCTAGACCTAAAACCTAAACCTAAACCTAAACCTAAAGCCTAAATGTGTTCCCAAATCCCTCAACCTAAACCTACACCTAATCCTATTCTCAACTCCCTAACCTAAACCTAAACCTAACCTTGAAAACCCAAAGCAAAACCCGATCCCGAACCCGTTTTCCTAAACCTAAACCTAAACCTATTCTCGGTTCCCTACATAGACTATAACCTATAACCTAGACCTAAAACCTAAACCTAAACCTAAACCTAAACCTAAAGCCTAAATGTGTTCTCAAATCCCTCAACCTAGACCTACACCTAATCATATTCTCAACTCCCTAACCTAAACCTAAACCTAAACTTGAAAACTCAAAGCAAAACCTGATCCCGAATCTGAACTCGATTTCCTAAACCTAAACCTTAACATATTCTCAGCTCCCTACAGCTATAACCTATAACCTAGACCTAAAAACCTAAACCTAACCTAAACCTAAACCTAAAGCCTAAATGTGTTCCCAAATCCCTCAACCTAAACCTACACCTAATCCTATTCTCAACTCCCTAACCTAAACCTAAACCTAAACTTGAAAACCCAAAGCAAAACCCGATCCCGAACCGATTTCCTAAACCTAAACCTTAACCTATTCTCCTACACTATAACCTATAACCTAACCTAAACCTAAACCTAAACCTAAACCTAAAGCCTAAATGTGTTCCCAAATCCCTCAACCTAAACCTACACCTAATCCTATTCTCAACTCCCTAACCTAAACCTAAACCTAAACTTGAAAACCCAAAGCAAAACCGATCCGATCCCTAAACCTTAACCAAACCTAAACCTAAACCTAAACCTTAACCTATTCTCAATTCCCTACACCTATAACCTACCTAAATAACCTAGAAAACCTAAAACCCCAAACCTAAACCTTAACCTAAACCTAAACCTAAACCTAAAACCTAAATGTGTTCCCAAATCCCTAAACCTAAACCTACACCTAATCCTAATCTCAACTTCCTAACCTAAACCTAAGCCTAAACTTGAAAACCCTAAGCAAAACTCGATCCCGAACCCGAACCCGATTTCCTAAACCTAAACCTTAACCTATTCTCAGTTCCCTACAGCTATAACCTAAAACCTAAACATAAACCTAAGCCTACGACTTAAATGTGTTCTCAAATCCCTCAACCTAAACCTACACCTAATCCTATTCTCAACTCCCTAACCTTAACCTAAACCTAAACTTGAAAACCCAAAGCAAAACCCGATCCCGAACCCGAACCTGATTTCCTAAACCTAAACCTTAACCTATTCTCAGTTCCCTACAGCTATAACCTATAACCTAGACCTAAAACCTAAAGCCTAAATGTGTTCCCAAATCCCTAAACCTAAACCTACACCTAATCCTAATCTCAACTCCCTAACCTAAACCTAAGCCTAAACTTGAAAACCCAAAGCAAAACCCGATCCCGAACCCGAACCCGATTTCCTAAACCTAAACCTTAACCTATTCTCAGTTCCCTACAACTATAACCTATAACCTAGACCTAAAACCTAAACCTAAACCTAAACCTAAGACCTAAATGTGTTCTCAAATCCCTAAACCTAAACCTACACCTAATCCTAATCTCAACTCTCTAACCTAAACTTAAACCTAAACTTGAAAACCCAAAGCAAAACCCAATCCCGAGCCCAAACCCTTCCTAAACCTAAACCTTAACCTATTCTCAGTTCCCTACAGCTATAACCTATAACCTATACCTAAAACCTAAACCTATAACCTAAATGTGTTCCCAAATCCCTAAACCTAAACCTACACCTAATCCTAATCTCAACTCCCTAACGTAAACCTAAGCTTAAACATGGAAACCCAAACCTAAACCCGACCCTGAACCCGAACTCAATTTCGTTAACCTAAACCTTAACCTATTCTCAATTCCCTAAAGCTATATAGCCTATAACATACATATAACTTATACCTTAACCTTAATCTAAACCTAAACCTTAACCTTTTAATCTTAACCTTAACCTTAACCTAAACCTAAACCTAAACCTAACCGATACTTATAAATCTTAATTTATTTGATAAAAGTTCATTTACGGTTAAGTTATTTTCTTTATAAGTTTATTGTCTTAATCTATTATTTATGAAATTGCAGGATAAATTTGAATTGAATTTGAGTGTTCTGCACGTTTCCTTTGCCGTTGACGACATGATCAAGGAGCGGTTCAAGGAGTAGCACTCCTTGTTACATAAGCGGTACAAGCAGTGCATGAGCAATGAGGAGGGCGAACTGTCCGCACCACCGCATGTGACTTGTGATGACTGCAGATACTTTGCGATAGGTTTTCGTCTGATTCTTTTCAGGTAATATTTACATATTTACAATATCTTTAAGGTAACAATTAAATTCGTAATTAATAACAATGTATTATGAATAATGTGTTCAGAAGAGGAGTAAAATAAATTCTAACAACAGGGAAAAGTTAGCAATGAACCACGTAGCTGGTTCGAAGTCATTTGTACAAATTCATTACGACATGGTAAGAAATTACTAGTAATTATTAAGTTGATATATTCTTTCAATGCATTTTATATTAACTCTATTGTCCTTTCGATTTGCTAATGAGATTCCATATCGGGATCCGGACCAATAGATCTCTACAAAGGGACTCACTGTCGGCAGGCGACGGGATCTTGGGTACATCCTAGTGCCGGCGAGATTTGGGTAAAAATTCTTACATTGTCAAATTTAATTGCATTAAATTATAATAATGTCATTTTTTTTGAAAAAATTCATATGTTTTCATTACAGGCGGCGATGGACACCTTACGCAGTCAGCCCACTCCCGATGGTAATCAGCGAAGTGAGCCAGAGATCCTGAGTGAGGTGCTTGCACCCGTTCTGGATATGTGCGTGGGCTTGGCCATGGTGCCAAGCTCATGGCACCCGCTAGAGCTGCCTCCACTCGATTCAGCGTCATTGGCGAGAGTGCCACCCACCGAGCTGATATCGCAGAGAAAGAGGTTCAACAACTACAGGTCGTCGTCAATGACATCAGAGAGCAGCTGGAGAGGAAGAGTGAGCAGCTGGAGAGACAGATGGAGGAGTAGCAGAGGAGGATGGAGGAGCTGACAAGGGAGAGAGAGGAGCAGGAGAGGAGGAGGATGGAGGAGCAGGCGAGGCTGAGGGAGGAGCAAGAGAGGAGGATGGAGGAGCTGAAGGCAGATGAGGGAGGAGCAGGAGAGGATGAGGATAGATGAGCATGCGAGGCTGAGGGAGGAGTAGGAGAGGAGGATGGAGGAGCTGACGAGGCAGAGGGAGGAGCATAAGCGGATGAGGATAGAGGAGCATGCGAGGCTAAGGGAGGAGCATGAGAGGAGGATGGAGGAGATGCGGGTGGAGCATGAGTGACGGATAGCGGATATGTTTCAGGCTTTCGCCGCACGCTTACCCATCGATGCCCCACCACCTTTGCCTCCATCTTTGTGATTTTTTGTATTTTATTTATGATGTTAAACTTATATGTATTTATGCATGATGTAATTTATGTTTAGATGGATTTATTTATGTACTTTGGAGTTAAATGGATGTGAATGTGGAATATGATGAAATATATTACATAACAGGTCTATATTGTAACAGGTGTATATCAGGTGTATATCGAGAATTTCGTGCTGGAATTTGCAAAAAAAAAAAAAAAAAAAAAAACTTTTACCTACGAAAATTTTCGTAGGTAAAAGCTCCATCAAATTTTTTACCTACGAAAATTTTCGTAGGCAAAAGTCTCATCCAAGCTTTTACCTACGAAACTTTTCGTTGTTAAAATTGTCCTCCATCTTTTTACCTACGAAAATATTTGTAGCGAAATGTTAGGTAACTATTTTTACCTACGAAAATATACGTAGGTAAAAGAATTTTTAGCTATGAAATTAGTGGTAGGTAAAAGTTTTCTAAGGGTTTTTACCTATGAATATATTTGTGGGTAAAAGTCTTGTAAATAACTTTTAGCTACGAAAATATTGGTAGGTAAAGTTTTGTAAATAGTTTTAGCTACGAAAATATTCGTAGGTAAAGTTTTATAAATATTTTTAACTACGAAATTATTGGTAGGTAAAAAGTGTTTTAAATAGTTTTAGCTACGAAATTGTTGGTAGGTAAAAAGTATTGTAAATATTTTACGCAATGAAGTTTTTGGTAGGTAAAAAGTGTTTTAATTACTTTTAGCTACCAAAATATTTATAGAGAAAAAGTCTTTAAATATTTTTGGCTACGAAATTATTGGTAGCTAAAAAGTGTTGTAAATAATTTTACCTACAAAAGTAGTCGTAGGTAAAAAGTTTTATCAATATTTTTACTAACGAAAATTAGCGTTGGTAAAACATTTTTCCTACGAAAAATTTCGTTGGCAAAAGTCTTATCTTTGCCAACGAATTTTTTTTTTCGTGGGTAAAAGCTTTTCCCCTCGGACTTTTAGCGAGAAATTTGCCAACGAAAATTTTCGCGAGCAAAAGCCTTTGCCTACGAAAATCAGACTTTTGCCTACGAAAATTTTCGTTGGTAAAAGTGGCTTTTCTTGTAGTGACTTCCTATTCTTTCCTCTCACTCGTTCCTGTGTCACAAGGGCCTCTTGCTGAGTAGACCCCTAAGACTTCCTCCATGTCTCCTCATTGAAGAGATAACTGGTTATATGTTCCATAGATATCTTTCCATCTGGCGCGGAGTTACTTAGAGACACCACCAATGTCTCCCAACTGTCAGGCAATGAACTAAGCAATAATAAAGCCTGCAATTCATCATCCAGAACCATCTTCATAGAGGAGAGTTGGTTCACTATATTACTGACCTCATTCATGTGCTCGGCCACAGAACCACCATCTTTGAACTTGAGATTCACAAGTCTCCTCATCAAATTTTTTTATTACCGACTGTCTTCCTCTCATACAGCCCTTGTAATTTCAACCATAGGCTAGCGGTTGAGGTTTCTGTAGACACATGGTGGAACACAGAATCATCCAACCATTGTTTAATAAACCCCACCTCCTTTCGGTCCATCTTCTTCCAATCATCATCAGTCATATCCTTGGATTTTACTGATATGCCTAAAATTGGAGAATATAGGTCCTTGCAATAAAGCAAGTCCTTCATCTTAGCCTTCCATATGGTCTAGTTAGAACCATTGAGGCTGATCATCCTTCATGAGCCACCTTCCATAATTCTAAACCAATCCTACCCGTTCAATGAACTTAGCTCTAATACCACTTTGTTGGGGGCCTTGCACAAAACCTTAGGATCTAGCCTCCCGAAACAAACTGGAATTATGGAATAATAATGCAATGAACTAAATCAAAACATAAACCATACTGCACCAGGGATTTTTACGTGAAAAACCCTCAAATAGGTAAAAACCACGGGACCTCGTCCAGATCAACAATCCACTATAAAGCAGAACGTTACAACCGATCACAAGCACACACCGCTTGGATCAAACCTTCTTCACTTACGTAGGAGTGGATAAATAAGAAGAGAATAATGAGAAAACAGAGGGATCTCACCGATCACGAGGACGTAAAAGCGCTGAGACATTGACTGCGAAGTAGATCACCTCTACGAGCAGAATCTCCCTTCCACAAGCTTCCTCTCTCTCTCTCTCACTTTTGATAACCCTAAGCCCTCCTAGAGAACCTTTAGGAAACTTAGAATGCCCTAGAATACACCCCAATCCTATATACACCTCTTTAAATAAGAATAGAAAGAGGTAGAATCCAAATAGGAAACAAAATCTGTAAAATCTGTGTTTCCACAATCGCATCTGCGGAACTCGTCGATGATATCGAAGGTCTCTCGATAATAGTTTCGATATTATCTGAAGGTCTCTCGATGATATCGAGACGGGACAAAAACTGTCCAACGATCAGGGATGAAAATTCCAACAATTATCGATGTCATCGAGCCACTCTTGATGACAGCCTCGATATCACTTGAAAGTCTCTCAATCATATTGACAGGACCAAAAAACTGTTCAGCAATCAGCAGTAAAAAATTCTGCAATTATCGATGATATCGAAACCTGTTCGATTTCATCGATCCCAACAATGAGGAGAAAAATCCCCATCAAGGTTTCATTTAAAAAAATCAAAAAACAAAAAAAAAACAAGTGGGGTTCATTGGTTCAAGTACATGCAGGGTAGTATCTCACAAATAAAAGGAATTGGGCCAGTATTATTATAATTATTATTATTATTATTATTATTATTATTATTATATTGTTGTTGTTGTTGTTGTATACAATTGTCTATCATATGTTGATAGACCCAATAGTTGTTACAGGGTGTGAAATCATATACCATGATGCATTTTGAAGTAGAACTGGTGATTGTTACCTTAATTTTCATATATGAGAGTTGCTAATATCTCCTTCAATGCAGGTTGAGGTTGCTCTGAGAGATCTTATACTCTCAGATTATGCCAAGAAGAATAATATAAACACCTTGACACTGACACATCTGAAATTCGTGACATGATATCAATTTGAGATAACTCCACCTTCACAACAGAGGCAACGGATTACAGAGATTGAGAAGCAGGTGATGTGTTTAATAAAAGTCTATCAAGCCGAGAAGCTTCTTTGCCGGTTTCACCTGGTTAATAATCTTTAGCAAATCTTCATGTGCAGGCGAAAGAAGCAAGCCAACTTATAGCAATCACAAGGCAATGAATTCATTGTCACCACAACAAGCCCCTATGAGTAAGCAACATTTGGTACTAAAACTGATTGGTGTGTGTGAGCAATCTCAGCGAGGAATCTATATCTCAGAGTCAATCATATTTATGTAAACATTGAGGACATTAAGGTAAATAATTATGGCTATTTTACATTGTATGCACTTTTTAACTTTCAAGGTTCTGGAAACTGAACTTATGTGAGTAATTCCTGAAGATGTGTATTGTAATAAATATTATATATATTTTTTATTGTCTAGCAATATAAATTTTTGTTTAATATTCAGTTTTATTTGTATGGCATCATTTTTATATTTCAAATATTTTAAAAATGCAGGTTTCGATTGAATTATATGTAATAATAAAAATTACTGGCATACTAAGGCCTATCAAATCTATACATAAGTTTTTACCGGCGCTTGTGTAGAAATTTTATGGTGCTTTTTCATGAGAAAAAGTGTTCAGAAACTTTTACCGGCACTTATTCGCGTCGGGAAAAACTACAAGTCGTGGCGCTCAGGAAAGCGCCGCTAAACTCACCTAGCGCCGCTAATACTTCTCCGACATACCCATTAATCGGAGTTTGGTTAACGCCAGTATTACAATGGCCGGCGCTTTCAAGAGTTATCGACACTTTCGAGCACTGATAAAAGTCTTATTTGTTGTAGTGTTATGACACAAAAGCATTTGGAACTCATTTTCTACAGCCAATGTACACCCAGATGTTTGAAGAATGGAGTTCTTTGTAAAATCACTACCCATATTACTATTAGTGGGGGTTGGTAGGGAGGAGTGGGCTTTCATGGTCCATGTTTGGAGCTACTTGGGACCATGGTTTTGAATAACGGTATCAGTAGGTGTATTGACCTAGCGGAAAAATGATACAATATGGGGTCGCGTATCAGTATCTGGGTCATGTTGGTCCATACCGGTCAACAATTTTTTAAGTAAAAAAATAGGGGAAAAAAATGAAATATCCAAGAATATATATATATATATATATATATATATATATATATATATATATATATATATATATATATATATATAGGCATGCTCACCTACGCACCTACGCACGTGCGCACTGTTGCACACGTGTCATGGGTGTCGAATCCGAACGGTCCATAAGATGCGGAATCCTATGAAACCTCAGGGGGTGAATTTTCACCCTGATCTAAGATTCTATTGGGCCATAGCAAAGAGAAATTCAAATCAAGGGAAGAAACTGTTTGCATTTTTCATGGCCCACCAAAGTTTTAGATCAAAGTAAAATTTCGTACCGGGGGTTTCATGAGGTTTTGCTTCATGTGGACCGTTCAGATTTTCGAGACTCATCAGATATGATGAGTTCTCAAAAAAGTTTGTATGTAGTACGTACGAACTAGTTCGTAGGTGAGCGTTTCCGTGTATATATATATCGGATCATTCTTTGATGAGAATGTTGTCTATTGATTTGAGTTGTTGAAGGTCAACTAAATGGGCCCTAATTGAACACAAATCAAGCATGATTTGGTGAACTAGGGCCAATTACATTGAAACACAATAAAAAGTAGATGAAAATATAAAAACGAAAGTGAAGGTTTGCTCTTCTTTCCGATTTTTTCCATAATGGTCCACTTTGCTTCCATTTGTCGAATCCCAATCAAATCATTTATTTTGATCCCAAACGGGGGATGTTTGGAAGGAGTTTGGAATCATTGAGGTATCATAAGCGATGCTAGGGTCAATAGATGTTTTTATTCAGTCATGGCATGGTAGGGAGGTGGATGGGGCAAAAAAAAAAATCCTTTGGTAACTCACCATTTTATTAGGGTTCTTGTTGATTTGGAAGGAACGAGGGACAAAAGATTAGGAGGTTCTCCAATTAAGCTGAAACGTCCATCGATATGTTCCAAAAGGCTAGAGGGAGAGTTATCAATTGGGCAGGAACCAAAAGCTTTCAGGTAATGTAGCCACGCTTAAAATGTCAACCAAGATGAGCAAAAGTGCTCTTTCCTATACAAAGAAAAATTAAAACATGCCAAAAAATCAAGATAGCACATCTTATAGCATATCATAGCAACAAGTTACCTTTGAGCCTAGTAGGAACATGTAAATTAAAGAAACTATAATAACAATATAAAAGAACAAAAAAAAAATTAATAATAACTTCTCACTTTTTAAAAAAAAATCCTTGTATTCCATAGAAACTAATACCAAAATCCAAGTTTAATAGAATAAAGGGGCAAAAAAAAAAAAAAGAGTACCCACAAGCAAGCAAGACGACTACTGCTGAACATTAAGCATGGCCTTGGCTTCGATCTGCTCTTCCAAAAGATTGTCACTTGTGTACTTACTCAACAGCTCCATCTTCTTCTTCTTCTCCACAACCATCCTCTCAATTTCCTTCTCGTCTGGAAGTGGCACATGCACAACAAACTCTTCTTCCTCCATTATGCTTTCCTTCTCCTTTGCCCACCTTTCCTCATCCACCACATCCTCCTCTCCTTCAAACAAGATGGTTGTCGGAGTCATCTCCGTGGCCCCTGCCACATCCCCACTCTTCACTGACCTCCTCGCCTCTTTCTTGATATCCTCCATCATCTACCACTCCTTCAAGGCCTGGCCGGCATCTGAGACTCTGCGGGACCCTCCAGCTTCTCGAGAATCCCATCCTCGTCATCCCTGTAGCCATAGTAGCTAGCGTCAATCCACTTAAAGATGTCGTGGCCCCTATTCGACTCGAACTCTAACGAGCATCAGTTTTTTGGGTCCGAGGTGCTCGACCGGTCGTGGGACATGCTCTCGACCCAGATCGGGGTCTCGCTCGACGGTTGTGCGATCTACTCGACCGACCTGGTCATGGTTACGCGTTATCTCGCTTTGATATGATATGGACTGCGGACTTCTGCGTCGCCTTTCGCAAGGGTGTGGAAGGGAAGTTGCCAAAACTATAAATTGGGATCCCTAGGGCTATTTTAGGTTTAAGGTGAATATTAGGAAATATTCTAAGGTGTGGGCAAGGGATTTTCTCTATACTTCCAAGGGAGAGGTTAGTATGTTGTCTTATAATCTTTATTTTTCTTCATAGTGGAAGTTTGCATCCGTGATTTTTTTTTTTAACCCTAGTTTGGAGTTTTTCCGCGTATATCTTGTCTTGTAGTTTGTTTGAATGCTTTGATTTTATTTCTAGTTTTTATTTCTTCATGTTTATCGTTTGTGGGTGAGACCGGAGATTAGATCTTGGTTCACTGCGTTATTGGCGTGCTGCTCAACAACTGGTATCAGAGCTATTGGTTTAGTTCTATTGGGAGCGATGACGGAAAAAGGGAAAACTTGAATTATGAAGTTTGATGGTTCAAACTTTGCCTTCTAGAAAATGCAGATGGAGAATTATCTGAATCAGAAGGAACTCTATATTCCTCTAGGAGGACAAGAGAAGAAACTAGAAAAGATGATAGATGGTGAATGGTTTTATTGGATAGGAAGGCTTTAGGAACAATCCAACTATCTTTGTCTAAGAGCGTCACCTTCAATATATCCAATGTGAAAACTACAAAATAATTAATGGAAGCCCTAGCCACCATGTATGAAAAACCCTCTGCGTCCAATAAGGTTCATCTTATGAAAAACTATTCAACATAAAGATGTCAGATGGTGAGAGCGTGGCTGAACATTTAAATGAGTTCAATATAGTCAGGAGTCAGTTGGAATCGTTGGCATTATTTTTTAGGATGAGGTCAGGGCGTTATTGATCTTGTCTAGTTTGGTGATTGTTGTGAGCAATTCCTCAGGGTCAACAAAGCTGAAATTTGATGATGTGGCCGGTCTAATTATCAGCGAAGAATCTAGAATAAAGGCATCAAGAGTTTCAAGGGATTTAGGAAATGCTCTAAACGTTGAAGGAATAGGAAGATCGCTGAACAAAGGAGACAATAAACACAGGCGTTTTAAGTCGAGAAAGAAGTCCAAGTGACCGAAAGACTAAGACGGGTGTTAGCATTGTGGCAAGAAGGGGCACATAAAATGTGATTGCAGGGTGCTCAAGAAAGAAGAAGGAAGCTCTCAAGGCAGGAAGGATTCAATGAATCTATCAGAGGAGAGTGACACAGAGGCGTTGATCTTGTCTCTTGATACGAGGAATGAGTCTTGGTTTATAAACTCGGGTGCTTCGTTTCATGCCACTTCATGTAAGGAAGTTCTGCGTGATTATGTGTCAGGTGACTTTGGGAGAGTCTACCTGGGTGATGATAAGTCGTGTAGTCTTGTTGGAAAGGGGGACGTTCATGTAAATCAGAAAGATGGAACGGTTTTGAAATTGAAGGATGTCAAACATGTACCAAGTTTTAAACGTAACTTGATCTCAGTGGGGCAGTTGGTCGATACTGGTTATGTGACGACATTCACCAGTGATTCCTGGAAGATCACAAAAGGTGCATTGGTGATATCTCAAGGCAAAAAGGAAAGTACTTTGTACGTGACTTCAAGATCGTATAGTTCACTCTCAGTTGCATTAACTAGAGTGAATGGGCAGTTATGACATCAGAGGTTGGGACATATGAGTAAGAAGGGGATGAAAGTATTATCGTTTAAAGGAAAGCTACCAGGGCTAAAATCTATTGAATTGAAATTCTGCGAGAACTGCATGTATGACAAGCAGAAGAGGGTAAGCTTTAAGAAGACAGGACGTGCTCCAAAGACGCATCTGTTGAAGCTTGTACACACTGATGTATGGGGACTTGTACAGGTATTATCTCTTGGTGGCTCACGTTATTTTGTTTCTTTTATTAATGATGCTAGTAAAAAATTGTGGGTCTATTTCTTAAAGCATAAATCTCATGTATTTGATGTATTTAAGAAGTGGAAAGTTATGGTAGAAAACGAGATAGGTAAAACAGTAAAATGTCTTAGATCTGATAATGGGGGAGAGTACTATGATAAGAGATTTGAGGAGTATTGTGCAGCAAATGGAATCGAACATTAGAAAACGATTCCAGGGACACCGCAGCAGAATGGTGTGGCTGAGCACATTAACAGGACCATCCTTGAGCGTGCTAGGAGCATGAGGTTACATGCAGGGTTGCCCAAGACCTTTTGGGTAGATGCTGTGAATACTGCCGCATATCTCATCAATAGAAGTCCTTCAACACTATTGGATGGTAGGCTACTAGAAGAAACGTAGACTAGGAAAGAAGTGAACCTTACACATCTCAGGGTGTTTGGTTGCACTTCATATGTTCACATTGATGCAGAGCATAGAAATAAGCTGGATGCGAAGTCCAGAAGGTGCACATTTATAGGCTACAGGCAGCATGATTTTAGCTACAGGTTTTGGGATGCAGAAAATAGAAAAATCATCAGAAGCAAGGACGTATTCTTTAATGAAAAAGTGATGCATAAGGACAGTGTGCAAGTTACTAAGGCCAAGGAAAAGGGATTCATAGAGTTATAAGAGTTACCAGACACGGGTGTTACAGCGCCACAAGATGATCATGCACAGAAGCATTATTAGGCAAAGCTCTGTGGGGCCCACCATGATGTAAGTATTTTATCAACACCGTTAATCATTTTTATATAATCATTTTAAGATATGAACCAAAAATTGAGATAATTCCAGGGCTTAAGTGGACCACAAAGTGGGGATTGAACTTCCACTATTAAAAACTTCTTGGGAGTTGGAGAAGTGTCGGATCAACCTGAAATTTGTGTTTTCACTTCATCTTAGTATGCATGACCTTATTAATAGGTTGGGTGGTAAGAAAACATCACGGCGGCCCTTAGAAAGGTTTCAACGGTGGGTGTCATTATCACTACAGCTTCCTTTGATGTGATCCACTAGAGCTGTATAACTGCTTCACTTTTTGTATTCTACCTTAAAATGATCATATAAAAATGATTAATGGTGTGGATAAAATACTTACATCACAGTGAGCCTTTGGATATGTACTCTGCCTGTGAAAAAACTAGTTTCTTGTTTTCCCTGCCACGCTTTATCCTTATGCCTGAGATTTGTTTTGTAGCTTCTAAATCATTCATGAAAAATTCTCTAAACAGTTATCTTTTGAGATATGAGATGTCCTTCATGTTTGATCCGGCCACAAGCATATTATCAATGTATAGAAGAATGATGATGTACGACGTATTAAACTTCTTCAAATAACAATAGTGGTCTGCATGACATCTCCTAAAACTATTTCTCAACATGAAAGTGTTGAACTTCTTGTACCACTACCTCGGGGCCTGCTTCAGGCCATATAGACTCTTCTTCAGTCTACACACCTTGTTCTCCTTTCCTGGTGCCACGTATCCTGTCGGCTGATGCATGTATATTTCTTCTTCAAGGTCCCCATGAAGAAAGGCTATCTTAACATCTAGTCACTCTAGATGTAAGTCCTCTATAGCTAGTATACTTAAGACCATGTGAATCGTAGACATTTTCACCATTGGTGAAAATGTTTCAGTGAAGTTGATACTTGCCTTTTGTTGGAACCATTTTATAACCAATCTAGTCTTGTATCGTTTCGAACCATTGTGCTCCTCCTTCAGTCTATAAACTCACTTGTTATGAAGAGCTTTCTTACCCTTAGGTAGAGTGACTAGCTCCCACGTACAATTGGACTCAAGAGAGTCCATCTCATCATCTATGTCACTTAACCTGTGTATCTAACTGTAATGCCTCTTCAAAACACTTTGGTTCACTATTATCTATCAGCAGTAGATAATATAAGGAATGTGAGTATCGGACCTTGGGTCTCCTCTCCCGAGTAGACCTCACAACCGGTGTCTGCAGGTCTGCCTCATTATGCTCTTATGCATGCTCATCCTATGGCACTGTAACACCCGTGTCCGATAACTCTTCCAACTCTACCAAATCTTTCTCATCGGCCTTATTTTGTTGCACACTATCCTTATGCATCACTTTTTCATTGAAAACTACGTCTTTGCTTCTGATAATTTTTCGATTCTCTGTATCCCAAAACCGGTACCCAAAATCATGCTGCCCGTATCCTATAAATGTGCACTTTTTGGACCCCGTATCCTATAAATGTGCACTTCTTGGACTTCGCATCCAGCTTGTTTCTATACTCTACATCAATGTGAACATATGAAGTGCAAACGAACACTTTGAGATGTATAAGGTTTACTTCTTTCTCAATCCACGTTTCTTCTGGTAGCCCACCGTCCAATGGTGCTGAGGGACTTTTATTGATGAGATATACGACAATATTAATAGCATCTACCTAAAACGTCTTGGATAACCCTATATGTAACCTCATGCTCCTGGCGCGCTCAAGAATAGTCCTATAATGCACTCAGCCACACCGTTTTGTTGCGATGTCCCTGGAATCATTTCCTGATGTTTGATTCCATTTGCTGTACAATACTCTTCAAACCTCTTATCACAGTACTCTCCCCCATTATCTGATCTAAGACATTTTACTGTTTTACCTGTCTCGTTTTCTACCATTACTTTTCACTTCTTAAATACATCATATTTCTGATTTAAGAAATAGACTCACAGTTTTCTACTAGCATCATCAATAAAAGAAACAAAATAACGTGACCCACCAAGAGATGATACCTATGCCGGTCCCCACACATCAGTGTATATAAGCTCCAATAGATGCGTCTTTAAAGCGCGTCCTGTTTTTTTGAAGCTTACCCTCTTTTTCTTGCCATATACGCAGTCCTCGTAAAATTTCAAGTCAATAAACTTTAGCCCTGGTAGCTTCCCTTTTAAGAATAACACTTTCATCCCTTTCTCACTTATATGTCTCAACCTCTGATGCCATAACCGCCCATTAACTCCAGTTGATGCGATTGCGAGTGAACTATATGATCCACAAGTCACGTACAAAGTACCTTCCTTATTACTTCGAGATATCATCAAGGCACCTTTTGTGACCTTCCAGGAATCACTAGTGAATGTCGTCACATATACGATATCGGCCAACTGCCCCACTGAGATCAAATTCCATCTTAAACTCGGTACATGTCTGACATCCTTCAATTTTAAAGTCGTTCTATCTTTCTAATTTACATGAACGTCCCCCTTTCCAATAATACTGCATGGCTCATCATTACCCAAGTACTCTCCCAATGTCACCTGACAAATAATCACGCAGAACTTCCTTACATGAAGTGGCATGAAACGAAGCACCCGAGTCTATGACCCAAGACTCATCCCGCGCATCAAGAGACAAGATCAATGTCTCTGTGTCACTCTCCTCAGATAGATTCACTAAATCCTTCCCACCTTGAGAGCTTCCTTCTTGTTTGTTAAGTGTCCTGCAATCACGTTTCATGTGCCCCTTGTTCCCGTAATGCCAACACTCATCCTTGTCTTTCGATCCCTTAGACTTCTTCCTTGACTTAGAACGTCCGTGTTTATTGTCTCCTTTGTTCAGCGATCTTCTTCTTCCTTCAACGTTTAGAGTATTCACCGAATCCCCTGAAACTCTCAATGCCTTTCTTCTAGATTCTTCACTAAGAATTAGATCGATCACATCATCGAACTTCAGCTTTGTCGATCCTAAAGAATTGCTCACGGCAATCACCAAACCATCCAAACTGTCTGACAAACTAGAAAAGATCAATAACGCCCTGACCTTGTCCTCAAAAGTGATACCAACAGATTCCAATTGGCTCGTGACTGTATTGAACTCGTTTAGATGTTCAGCCACGCTCCCACCATCTGACATCTTCATGTTTAATAGTCATTTCATAAGATGAACCTTGTTGGAAGCTGAGGGTTTCTCATATATCGTAGCTAGAGCTTGTGTTAATTCTTTTGTGATCTTCACCTTTGATATATTGAAGGTGACGCTCTTAGACAAAGAGAGTCAGATCGTTCCTAAAGCGTTTCTATCCAATAAAGATCATTCATCATCTGTCATCTTCTCTGGTTTCTTCTCTTTTCCTCCTAGAGGAATATAGAGATCCTTCTGATACAGATAATCCTCTATCTGCATCTTTCAGAAGGCAAAGTTTGAACCATCAAACTTCTCGATTATAGTATTCCCTTCTTCCATCATCGGTCCCACTTGAACTAAACCAATAACTATGATACCAGTTGTTGTGCAGCACGCCAACAACGCAAGTGAACCGAGATCCAATCTTCGGTCTCACCCACAAACGATATACAGGAAGAAATATAATCTAGAAGTAGAATCCAAGTATACTAACAAACTACAAGACAAAATATACATGGAAAAACCCCAACAAGGGTAAAAAACCACGGGTGCAAACTTCTACTATGAAGAAAAACGAGATTATAAATAATATACTCACCTTGTATGTATAGAAAACCCTTAGCCTTGCTTTAAAAAATCCTTTTTCATACCCTATAATAACCCTAAGATCCCTATTTATAGTTTAGGAAACTTTTATTGCACATCTCTGCGAAACCACTTCAAAATTACGCAGTCCGCACCAAAGTCGCGCAGAATCTGCGTAATGCTCGACTAGTCGAACCTGAACCTGATTGGTCGAGGCCAAAAAACATGACTCTCTGGACTTTGAGTTGAGCAGCCCACTTGACCAGTCGAGCAGTCCCCTCGACCGATCAAGCAGCGCGGTGAAAGACTTCCATTTTACAACAGGCGCATTAGTGTGCTGGCTCCACACCTCAACACTTTCCACCCTGCAGCAATCCAATTTCTCATTCAGTTGACTAGGCCTACCTAGCACTTTGAGGTAAATTAAATATGACAATGTCTTTATAATACCTATTGTTCTTTCGACCAATCTTGCTCCAGTAGTTGACAGTTTATCTAAAATATAGTGGTCACTTTTTTTTTTTCAAATTAATTTTCAGGCCTGATACCTCCTGAAGAAGTCCTTGACTGCATCTAGTGGTCTTGAATGGTTGGCAATAACCTCTTTGGATCAGCCAAAGGAATCCCCCCTGCTTAATGCTTCTACGGTAAGAACAAACAAGGTCGGGGAGATTGGATCACACCTTGCTGTGTGCCCCTCTTCGACTTAAAGTAATCACTTACCTTGTCATTTATACGCACCAAGAACCAGTTATTAGTCTAATCTTTGTCCAGCAGACTAACCCAGTCCTGCTGAACCCAAACTTCACTATTCCAATCCACCTGGTCTCAGGCATTTCTCATTATTATCTAGTGTGTGGTCCACTTGAGCTTTAGATCTGTCTCATTGTTGGGCTCATGCTCTAAAATGATAGTAAAAAAAAATAATAAAAAAAAATACATGGATGGCATGTATGTAATGGAACTCACCTGTTACAAGGTTGACTTATGCCTGATTTTTGAGTTAGATTTTAACTCTATTGCAAATTAACAGGGATCACATGTCATAAATTTGCCAAGTGAGAGGGAAATGCAAGTTAAACTTCTTTTCATTCATAATAACCCAAGGTTCAGCGATCTGGACCATTGATCAGTTGGGTGCATGGTGGATGGAGCATGCCCAACTGGAAGCCGATTGTGTTGTGTGCCACTATGTCTATAATGTGGTGTGTTGATGTCACCAATTTTTACTGACCCTACCATGATATGATGTATTTATTATATCCACACCGTCATTTGGCAAGATCATTTCAAGGTATAAGCCCAAAAATAAGTCATATCCAAAAGCTCAAGTGGACCACACCACAAAAATATGTGATGACAATGATTCCCACCTTAAAAAAAAAATTCCTAAAGTCCACCGTGATGTTTACTTGTCATCCAAACTGTTTATAAAGTCACACGTTTTTGGATGAAGGGCAAAAACAAATATTAGATTCATCCAAAATTCTCTGACCTTAAGAAGGTTTCACTGGTAGGCGTTCAATCCCCACTATTTTCTGAAGTCAGATCCACTTAGCTTTGGATCTGTCTTATTTTTGGGTTGGAGTGTTAAAACATTCTCCCCAAATGAACATAGGATTTGGATATAACACATTGATCATAGTGGGGCCCACAAAACTTGGTTATGTCAACTCATTAGACATAACAATAATAACATTAATTAATATTTATCACTAGCATCAAACCAGAGATAAAGAAAACAACAAAAAAAACAAGGCACCGATTAGGTACCACCCCCTGCCTGTTCGGAGCTCGGGACAGGCAGAGGCACCGACGGCTACTGCAGGACCAAAATGATTTATAAATTTTATCCACACCGTCCATACATTTTTAAATATCATTTTAGATAATGAAACCAGAAATGACAAAGATCCAAGGTTCAAAACATCCTGATCCATAACTCAAGTGGTAGACTGAGTGAAAGATACCTCGTTTCAACATAGAGGTCTTGATATCTATCCCTAGTAGGGGTGGCTAACAGTGAAGTGTGAACCGTCAGTGGGGTCACTGCAACAAATCGGACCTTAGCCGACCGATGGGGCCACCTTTTCCGACGGCCAGTTTTAAGCGCCGCGGGCAAAGGTCCGTATATTATATAAAAAAATTAAAAAAAGAAGAAGAAGAAGAAGAAAGCCCTAAGCGCCGACTCTCTCTCTCGCTCTCCCTCTCGCTCTCTGCCGCTCCCTCTCCCTCTCCCCCTCGCGCGCTCTCCCTCTTTCTCTCTCTGCCTCTCCGTCTCCGGCCCTCTCCCTCTCGCACGCTCTCCCTCTCCCTCTCCCTCTCTCTCTCTCTCTCTCTCTCTCTCTCTATTTCCTCAGCCCTCTGCTGCAGTTCGTCTCTCTATTTCCTCGGCCCTCTGCTGCAGTTCGGCCTTTCGCTGCTCGTGAATCTCGGATTCTCAGGTATTATGTAAGGCTTTTCACTTCTTGCTGTTGCTTTCTACAATTTGGAATACCTGATTAGGAATATGCATTGTCGAATCCCTAATTAGGGATTTGTATAACAAATCCCTATTTAGGGATTTGCATTGTCGAATCCGTTTTTAGGGATTTCCATTTGTCTTACTATTCTTGCTACAGGTTGCGCCATACAGGAAAATATGACGAGTAGCTTTCGTAATGATTTGAAGGAGAAATGATATGATAGAAACTTGGAACTTTCACGTTAAATGCATATTCAATATGTTACTCTTACACGGCGTGCGTGTGTGGGGTGTGTGTGCGTCTGGCGTGAGTGTGTGGGGGTGTGTGCGTGTTTAAAAAAAATATGTTAGTTGTGAAACAGAGATTTATATCACCTATTCAAACAATTTTGTAAATTTTCTAATGATCATTACAATTACATGTTATAGGTATATTGTTTCCCTTTTGCTTATTTGGTTTCTCAATAAGAGAGTTGTATACTTGTATTATTGCCTCCCAAGATAGAAGATTTGCAGTTTGATGGATATATGAAATCTGGTGAGTGTGATTTCAGGATAATTGCAAAAGTCCAAGTCTTGTGACTCTGTTTATCATAATATTCTACTAGATTGTATGTCATGATTATAACGGAGAAGGCTTGGTTGGGTGGCAAATTTGTTAGGAGACCCCTCCCATCATCCAAACCTCTTTGAGGACAAAATTTCCTATTTTGTGTTAGGGCTGGAGCTGCTGAGTTTTGGTTACATCCCTCAACTGGTGCCGATCGGAGGATTTAGGATTTAGAGTCTAATGGAAGGTTTTTGGTTAAATCATTGGCTCAATTGTTCAATGGCAACTCGGGTAGAGCCATAGCATTCTCAAAGATCTAGATTGTTGAAAGCTAGTTGGACTAAGGTGTTGTAATGTAATTGGAAAAAAGTCTACTAAGAATCCTCCACCACTTGGGCTCTTCAAGGCAAACTTTGACAGAAGCCCACTAGGCAAACCTAGGCTTGTTGGTGTGGGGGTTTAGTCCGCAACAGTATAGGAGTGGTTCTTGTGGAGTTCCCCAGCCCCATTGGCTTCAACAATTCAAACTTAGCCTAAGGGTGGATGGGCTTGCAAAGCTTAGGGCTTTGAGGAATGAGCTTCATACTGACAATAGGAGACGATTTTTATAGCCTATGGGTGTTTTGCATGGGTAGCTTGGTGTTCTGTTAGTTGTTGTTCTTGCTCATAGAAGGCTTGGTTTTGGTTCTCCTATTGTATCCCTCTTTATTCTTTTAATAAAGTTCTCAGTTTACTCATAAAAGTATAAATAATAATAATAATAATAATAATAATAATAATAATAATAATAATAATAATAATAAAAGGAAGCCTGCATTCAGTAAGGCCATAAAGATACATACCGATCTTAACACCCATCACCTTTGTTATGAAAATCCTACAACATACGATCATATTGTTTCTTCATTTAAAAAAAAAAAAGGTTTGTGATGAACTTGAGTCCTAATGATAATTAATATGTAAATTTGGCATAGTTAAGTTTGTACTGAACTTGAGGAATTGTAAAGCTGTGGAGAATATGTACAGGTTACTCAGGTTCTTTCAGCTTATGTGTGAATTATTTAAATTGTTCTACATGTTAATAATCTCTCTTATCAAAATTTCATGCATATGTTCCATAGAAATTAGAGAAACTGATGAATGGATTGAATTTGAGGTTTATGTCATAACATGAGCTAGAGAAACTGATGAAACGGATTGAATTTCACACGGAAATTGCTGTGGGCCTCACAGAACATTGGATTACAGGAACTCCCTCCAAATGCTCTTACATTGAATGGGCTGGATCTCTGCCACGTGTGCCATCCACAGATCCAACGTGCATTTTATTGGCAACCAATCTGATCAATATTAAACATGCCATCAATGGTCTTTAATTTGACGGCAAGATCATTTCCATAGAAGTACATTAGCTGATCCTGCCACAACCTTAGCTGTAGCAATAAAAGGTTGGCAAGAAAGAAATTTTGAGTTTTCAAATAGGAAAATGGCCATCAAACAATTAGCCTATCTGCAAAGTGAAAAACAAAGATCTTCTAAAGACCACAACAAAAATTCATTCTGTAAGTTCATTTATAACATATCTCCAAGTATGATGAGATAAACCTATAGAGATCAATAGAAAAATAGTAACATTTGAGGAAACTGGAAAAATAAGAAAACAAAACCCAACAAGTACAATTACACAAATTTCCATGCAAAAAAGAAACTAAGAACATTACAGAATTGGCAACAAGAAACACTTCATATTTCCTACATTACATATTAAGACTTGTGAAGCTGAATACACCTTTAAAAAAAAAAAAGCTAATCCAAGAAAAACCCAAAAATCTATTTCACAAATGCAAAAACCCGATCATTTAAATGGAGATTGAAATCAATACAAGTTCCAAAAACAAAGAACAAGCTTAAAAAGAAAACATACCCTTTTCAGAAAATAGAAAATCAAGGCCACACATCAAGACCCAATCATTGAAGTGGAAAGAAAAAAGAAGAAAGAAATCGACTTGAACTTGGCTAGAGCTGGCCCAAGTCGTCATCACCATTGAAGCCTTATGGTGTCGGCTTCTTTTTTCAAGTCCAAATTGAAATTGACTGATTTAGAGTTCGAACCAAGAAATCCCGATATGAATGCCAACTGGTTTTCAATCTGGATATTTCCGCTTCACTAGACTAATAAATGCAGTTCATTACTAAGTGCTCCAAATGCACCCTTGAGTTGCATAGATATCTTGACATCTTGGTCCAAATTCAAAATTGTACTCCTGAGTGCATTTGGATGCACTATCACATTAAATTACAATTATTAAATATTGAGTCCCATGTCAGCATTCAATTCAAGTTGCTTGGCCATCGAAGGAAGCCCTGTTTTAAATCATCAAGGAATGAAGAGTGTTAAGATTCTAGGGAATAAAGGTACCTTCATGGTCAACCCAAGTACCCGGCTATTCCAAGACAAATCTGGAGGTTTTGAATTTGCAACATAACCATTTCAACCTTGTACCAGCTGATAATGCCTGAGATGCATGCTCATTCCTTGCTCTCTTTATGGGTAGTATTTTTCATACATGGCATGTTCATATTGGTTTTTTTTTTTTTTTTTTTTTTTTTTTTTTTTTTTTTTTTAGAGAGAGAGAGAGAGAGAGAGAGAGAGAGAGAGAGAGATGAAAATGACTTTATTAGGAATATGCATTGACAAATCCCTAATTAGGGATTTGCATTGTTGAATCCCTTTTTAGGGATTTGCATTGTCGAATCCCTTTTTAGGGATTGCTGCTATTTATTTTGTGTATTCTGTTCATGTAATCTTATCCCTTATCTGTAGCTTAGTTTCAAATCAAATTAGAGAAAGATTAGGTCCATATCATCTGTAGATATTATCTACAACACTACATATATATTGGAGATTACCGATGGAATGGTATGGTTTTTACAGTAAAATTACATGGTATCAGTGTCTCTCGATATCTATCAATTCAAAATCTGACTACGAGGGAGATCATTGTAGATTCCCATTTAAGTAGATCATCATATTCCAGATTTTCATCTCTGACTTGCTAAGGTTCATTTCATCCAATTGGTTTCACAGTACCTTGTGGCGGTCTCAACAACATACTACAGGATTTTGTGTGATTTTGAAACTCAATTGCCTTTTTCATCCCTATGTTTTTGTGTTTTTCTTTTCTTTTTTACTTCCCTGTGATATTTTTTTGGTACAATCTAAATATCTGCAATCTGAATCATGTATCCATTTCTCTATGATTTGTTACAACCTGCTGCTCCATTTTTCTTGTCATTTTGTGTTGTTTTTTTTTTTTTTCCTTTTCTTTTTCTTTTTCTCTTTCTTCCTTATAAGGTTTTGAGGTCCTCACTGGAAATGTAAAGACAAATTGATCATCATGTTCAAAGACACATCTTCGTACCCTGCAAAAGGAGAAGGTAGGCATGGTTGTCAATGCTTTCTTTCAGCTCTTCTTTTGGTTATTGTCTATAGCCACAGTAATTGCTTGTATTACCGATGACTTTTCTACCATGTATCTCCTAATTTATCTGCTTGACCACTTCGATTGTAACTAATCCCGTACTAGCTCTTGAAGAATAAATTAATGTTTGTCTTTAAAATTCACATTGTATTGTCTTTTTTTTTTTTTTTTTTTTTTTTTTTTTTTTTTTTGTGCAGCAAGTGAACATGTTTGTTTTAACTCTACAGCTTCTTGATTCTAGAATTCCCATTCTCAGGCCTAACTGCTGGTGATGGACTTGTCTGTGGCCTGCTTGTTGGATTCAAAACAACCCTACTGTTGGGGCAATAGCATATACATCCAAATGGGTGTCCCTCATCCAATGGCTGAAGAAGCTTCCTACTCGAAATCAGTCTTTGGGACCACCATATCTGCGAATTGAGATTGCTCGCCAAAGGGACGTATGCAAACATCTCCATGGTTGGGCTTAGAGAAGACCAGACATGAGTACAATCAAGAGAGTTTTTGCACCAACTTGGTATGTGGCTAATATTGCACTCAATTGCATGTGTGGCTGTCAATGGGTATCTGATGAATCCAACCCAATGTTAATACATCTGGGTCTCATTTGTGGGACCCATTAAGCAATTGGGATTGGTTCAGGTCTCAACTTTAGGACCTGATTAAAAATCAGGTCTAGGTACTGTCCAGTTTGGGTCTAGGTGGTTTTAATAGTAAATTATATATATTTTGTATGCATTTATTATTCTAATAAAAGAAATTTCACTTCTAGCACTTTATTTTTTTGGTTGAATGTCATATCACCTCTTTCATTAGATTGGTTCTGGTCCAATCTTTCAATCATTCTCTAACTGTTAAAAGGAAATAAATTTCCATCTGGAGTTGGTTATGAGTGTAGTTTTCTATGTAACTGTTAAAAGGAAATCAATTTCCCCCTCTTTTGGTGACTCAAACAGAAGAAGCCATCTCATAATTGAGGTTTTGTTATAACCTGTGTTGTTTTCTAAGTGCACATGTTTTCATTAGTATATTTATATTTTTACCAATCTGTATTTTCTTTTAAGCTTTGATTTCTCGGTATCTTATGCAGGTTGCTTCAAATCATTATGGTTATTCTGTTATTGTATTTGGTGAACTCATGGAATTCCATGGAACTGATTGAATGGAAGGAGCTTCATGTTGTCCATACAAGGCATGTTTCTGATTTTTTGGATGGATTGGGTGTGTGAAATTGCATGGAATTGATCAAATGAACATGGAATTTCTATTGGGTATTTTTCTTGCTTGCTATTTCCTGGTTTTTTATTATGGGTTCTAATTTCTGAAAAGATGATTATTATATTGTGATTGTTTTCTTTTGACAGGAAGAAACACCAAATCCTCAAAAGGCCGTAGACAGTACAGTCATTGGATTCTCTGCAAGTTGTAAGAGTTCCTGTCATACCTTCTAGTAAATTTTTTTTTTTTTTTTTTTTTTTGGATTCTCCATAGACATTAAGTTTTCTTCTTGTTGTTGGTTTTTTTGGATTCTCCATATGAAATTATGAGAAATCATGCCTAAAACATTTAAAAACATTTGTTGGAGCCCACCTAAGTTTTGAAATAGCCTAAAATCTGTTGTGACCCCTTATCCAAGTGACCCCTTATCTAAGTCACAATGAATGGCCTAGATGTATAAACCACATCTCATTGGGTCCACTGTACAAAAAAAAAAAAAAAAAAAAGGTTTCAATGGATGTGCATCTACCCTTAACCATTGTTTATGTTGTTGCTCACCTAAGTTGGGGATTGGCCTCATTTTTAAGCCCATGGCTCACCATGAAAGCATATATCTAATTCATGGGATAGGTGTCTTCAAATTTTGAGGATGTGTTGCAAGAAAAAAACCTTTACTTGATTACTGAGGTAAGTTGCTGATTTTTTATTTTTATTTTTCTGTTGATTAAGTATATTAAACGGCATGATTTAGGTCTTCATGACTATGTATGAAACTATGAATGGATCGATTGTCTAGATCATGATAGGCCCAAGGAAGTTCCATATGTCAACACTTCAGTCAAGCAATGGAATCTTCATGGGTGAAATTTACATAGCCCCACCACCATGTATTTCTCAACTCCACACTGTCCATCCATTTTATAGATCATTATTGGATATGAGCCCAAAAGAAGGCAGATCCATAGCTCAAGTGGACCAGGCCGTAGGAAAAAGTAGGAATTAGATGACCACCGTGGAAAATTTATTATGGCCGCAGAATGCTCTCATCAAGTTGATATTTGTGTCTTCTGTTACCTTATGAACATGTTATATGGCAAATAAACTCTACAGTTGACCTAAGAACATTTTAACATGGTTCATTCAATCCCCACTGTTTTTAGTGGTGTGATCAAATTGTAACTTGAATGTGCTTCAGTTTTAGGCTCATGCACTAAAATGATATGAAAACTTTGACGGACAGTATGGATCTAGCACATTAAGTGGACCCCACTAAATGGAATAGTGGGAGTAACGATTTTTACTATTTAAACCGTCCTAGGCTCATAGTGATGTTTATTTGTCATCCAACATGTTTATAAAATCACAGAGGTATAAATGATGAAAAAAAAAAAAAACAAATATCGGATTATCTTAAACTTATGTGGCCATGGAGATTTTTTCAATTGATAGACATTCAATTCACACTGTTTCTTATAATGTGGCCTACTTAGAGCTTTGGATATTCTTCATTTTCTCGTTCAAGCCCTAACATTACAGATATTTGTTACTCAAACAGAAGATCCTTCTGGTGTTATTTGTTACTCAAACAGAAGATCCTTCTGGTGTTGTTGTTACAACCCAGGCTGAAAATGTAAATTAAGATTCTTCTTTTGTGGGTCAAAATATCTGATGTGGTTGATGAGGAAGTCTGCAAGCTGGATGAAAAGTTCAAGGAAGAGAGTCATGTTCGAGTTCGTGTTCTTGGCTTTAGGCATCTATAAGGATTGACAATGGATGTTTTAAAGGTAACCTAATTTATTTTCCCCTAGAATAGCAAAAAGTGAGTTTGGTCTGGTCCCATCCACTATTGGTCCATTAGATCAGCAGTTTGGATTATCTACATGGACCCCACTTTTCCAAAATCAATGGTCATAGTATTACTCTAGAAAAAAGTTATATTTTTGTTTTGTTTTTTTGTCTATTCTCTGACTCAGACCTAAAATCTTTTCTTTTTTGTTTTCGTGTGTGTATGTAGTGTTTCTAATTGTCTTACAAATTCTCTGCTTTTATCTTCAAACAGGTGACACTGGCACACTTCCTCTTCTCTGCCATTATTATATTATGTCAAGGTAAATTGAAGACGGATCTGTGTTTTACATGTCACAGCCACTCAGAACACAATGAAGGGTGATTTGGATGTTTTAAAGGTAACCTAATTTATTTTCCCCTAGAATAGCAAAAAGTGAGTTTGGTCTGGTCCCATCCACTATTGGTCCATTAGATCAGCAGTTTGGATTATCTACATGGACCCCACTTTTCCAAAATCAATGGTCATAGTATACTCTAGAAAAAAGTTATATTTTTGTTTTGTTTTTTTGTCTATTCTCTGACTCAGACCTAAAATCTTTTCTTTTTTGTTTTCGTGTGTGTATGTAGTGTTTCTAATTGTCTTACAAATTCTCTGCTTTTATCTTCAAACAGGTGACACTGGCACACTTCCTCTTCTCTGCCATTATTATATTATGTCAAGGTAAATTGAAGACGGATCTGTGTTTTACATGTCACAGCCACTCAGAACACAATGAAGGGTGATTTGGAGTGTGAGCTAATTTTAACTGCTAATTGGTGCCGATGCCTTTTACTGCTACACAGCTCACCAAAGATCGACAGAAGAAACCAGTCCCTTGGAAATAATGGCAATCATTGGCAACAAGGAGATCATTGACATTAGCCAAGGTATGTTAGCTGTTTAGACTGGTAAAAAAAAAAAACTAGGATACATGCATGTGGATTAGTATAGAGGTGTTGTCTAAGAGAAGACGGTCATGTATCAGAGGTCCATTTGCATGAAGATGCTGATATCTTAGTCCATGAGCCTGTAGCATACATTTGGTTATGCATTACATAAGATTTTGAAGTTGGTGGGCCATCATTGATCAAATAGACTGCATTGTTTGGATCAGTGGCCCATGAGATTGGAGGATTATGCTATCCAGTGGGCCTGATTGGTAGACATATGGGTGCTTAAAGTAAAGAGACCATATTGGTTAGTATCAGAATTTGATTTTGATTTGTGAAAATTCTGATTTTGTTTTGCTTGATATTTCACTGTTTATTTCTGTAATTTGAGAATTCGAAGTGCATTTCATCTGATGCCGTTTTGATTTGTTCGCCATGGATTGTTTGAATCTGATTGTTCTGTTGTAGATCCGATTTGGCCACTAAATTGCTTTCTGCCATTGGTTTTGCTGTTGAATTGTCTGCTGAATTGCGTTGCATTCTTCTTCTTCTTTTCCCCCCATTTTTCAGCCGAAACCTTTGATATATTTGGTACATTAATATTTTAAATTTTAAATTTCTGATTTAGGCTGATGAAAGTATCATTGTTATTTTTCACACATTGATTTGTTTTATCTGCAGGAGAAAAAGGGCCGTGCATCAGCACCTTGCTGGTTTATCACTGCAGAGGAGCTTGACTCTCTGTCATCGTGAGTAGATATTCCTTATCTGAACAGTGATTTTGATGGTGTCTTAGTATCATAGTGAATCAATGATGTCCTTTATTTGGACCATTCGCAGCCATTTTTTGAGTATGTGGTGGAAGCAAATTGCTCCAGAACTAATCTATACTCAACTTGTTGATCTTTCAACTAAATGTTGGAAGGAAGAAATTGCTTTAGTTAAAGGCAATGTCACTGTTGATAATGGGTTGCCCTGGGAATCCCACTATATGCTAGTATATACATGGAGATGGATTTCTAAGAATGTTGTGAGAGACGAGTGAAGAGAGTTCCTAGAAAGATATCTATTGTAATGCATCTAATTATTAGGGACATACATTACATATACTATTGAATGCTCACTTTTCCCACAGAGGCTTGAGTTCTGCTAAATTTTTAGGATTTGTATAGGAGCCAAATGGAACTCCTAGAACATGGAGTGTCAAACCAGTTGGATAAATTGGCGATAATTCACAGGGTAGGCTACAAGTAGCTTCTTCACTGGCTAAATTCAGTAGATTTGTGTGGAGAATTCAGATGTCTACTGGATGTAGTGGGCCTAGCAGCAATACTGCTGTGATTATGTAACATAAGTCTAAGACTTGAGTTAATTGATCACAAAGCATCTACTGTTCATATATTCTTAACTGTCTCATACCTACCAGAGAAAAGAAAGACTGTCGAGTTTAGCAAGAAGGGCACAAGGCACTCTGTCAGCCATTTTTATTTCTCCTTGTAAGTGGTTGGAACGTGGGCAGGGAAAGCTGAATTGACAAGGGAGAATTTTTATTATCACAATTTGAGGGCATCATATTGCATGTTTTCAAGCAGTTCAACTTCTACATCAGCATGTTTCAACTAAGTAGATATAGCCAAAGCTGCCCAACCAATCCTGGGTTTCAATTTTTCTGCATTGCAGCTGTATGAGGGGGAGGCTCACATTGGACAAGGTGAACGCTGCTGTCAATGACATGGCAACATATGCAGATGCTAATGCCCAGCTTATTGTAGCCCCCAAAAAGAAGGTTGGTGTTGTGCCATCTTCTTCCAGTTTTAGTTTCGATTGATTTGTCATTTATCTTGATTTTCTTTATTTTGGTGTTGATGAAGTTGGCAGAAGATACTTGGAAAAGGGCTCTAGTAAGTAAATCTCAATTCAACTCACAATCTGCAAAGTCCATTTGAATAGTTACTCGATAGGCATTCAACTTCTATTCCTGTTGCCATTAGACGGCAAAGTTGAAATACAATGACAACATTACCATGGAAAACATGCAGGAACTAAGAGACATTGCAATGACAGAAGCGGTAAAAGGAAAACTTTTTTCCTTGAAACTGATATGAAAGGTCCAGTACTGAAGCTTGACAACACTGGAAAAGCAATTCTGACTGTGAGTGTTTGCTTATTTCTTTTTTAATAACTATATGAGAGAATACAAACACAATGAGTGCCATCCTAACATGCAGAAGTAGGGTATCAATGAGCAAATCATGTTTACAATGCTGAGAATTGCATGGCCCTTTTAAGCTAAAAAGGCTTCTCTTAATATTGTTTTATTAGTTATTGGGTTTGTTTAAATTAGTGTTTTCTTCTTCTTCTTTTAACTAAATGTGGTAGATTTTTCGATTGGCAACTTGCAGAGATCTGTTGTTTGATTTGAATTGTATTCTTTTGTGTGGATTTACGGTTTTAAGCTAATGTTTTTTCTTTTTGGCTTGATTAGTCGCTGGATCTATTCATAGATTTTTTATTTTTTATTTATTTATTATTAATTTTATTTTTTTTGCAGTTTCTAGAGCTTAAAATCATATACTTTCTAATTTGAAAACTTGCTGTGATTTGTTCTTAGGTTTGTATTATACTTTTAAGTGTGTCCAAGGTAATCGTATTTTTAAGCTTAACAATGAGTCTTTTGTTTATTTTGTGATGGTACAGTACAGTGATCAACTCACTAGAGATGATATCAAGGTATTCGCTGCGGTTTTACGAAAACCCGGAGCAGGATTTCCTAATGTGAATAGTTCATATGAGTGCGTTTCATCGCTTCTTGCTGCAAGGTTTGTGGATTTTTTTTTTTTTAATTCTGTTTTCTTTTATCTTTTGTTTGGTATGTATGGCTTTCACACTTCACTGACTCGCTTTTGATGATTGATTGTTGTGGTGTTTACACCATTACTTGTTAAATGGTAAGATATTATGACATGAAATACCTGTGGATGCTTTTGGGCAATTTGGGTTCATTTATGTCTGTTATGTGATCTGATGGGAGATGCTCATCGTAAATTTATTTACATAATTCTTTTCTTTTCTGTAATTTAGATGTTGTGGTTTTGTGTGATCTGATGTGAGTTCTTTTTTATAATAGGCCCATTATATATCAGAACTTCAGCGGAAAGTTCAGACTCTTCAAATTGAAGCCACAACTTTTCTGCACATCTCACATTATTCCAGTTTTGTACCAATTGAATTGTCTTTTTGACAATGTATTCTTTTTCTTTTTTTTTTTTTTCCTTTTCATTCTTTCTTTCTTCTTTTCTCTTCATTCACTAGGAAGATTTCCAAATGCACATCACTAGATGTCTGATCATGCATTGATTTAATGCAGATCCCTAGAAGTTATGGTATTTTAATTAGACCAAGCTATTTATCTTGCATCGTATTTAATGCGGATCTCTAGAAGTTATGGTATTTTAATTAGACCAAGCTATTTATCTTGCATCATATATCTTGGGCCATTATTTCGTTCACGATCATGTTAGTGGAAGCTTCATTTCGGTTAAAACACCTGATATGTTATTGGATCAACAACATTTCAATGCTTGGACTTGAATTGAGTTTATCATGAACCATTGGTCTTGCTGCAGCTCAAATATATATATATATATATATATATATATATATATATATATATATATATATATATATATATATATATATATTCTGTGGGTTTACATTTTCAGACAGAAAAGGTTAGCATCCCTGAAAGAACAACTTGCGTCAGTTGCTCCATTGGTAGAAGATCTGAGAATAAAGAAAGAGGAGAGCATCAAACAATTTGCAGAAATAAAAGCACAAATTGAAAAGATCATTTCTGGTTACTTCCATTCAAATGATGCTGTGGCCAATCACTTTAATGTGGATGAACACTCTTTTTTTTTTATTTATTTATTTATTTTTTTTAATGCTTTCAATTTTCATGCATTCACTCCCAAGAAGATGTCATTTGATCCTAACATTTCTGAGATCTTATGAACAGCAGAAGATGCCTTTAACAATATAAATAAACTACATACATTCAATGCAGATTTCTCCCATTCCAATCCATCTTTTTATTCACAACCCATTTGAGCTTTTTTTATCGCCTATTCCTAAACAGGAGGTTTATGCCGATTTCGGAGAATTTCTGCCAGAAGCTAAGACGATGAATTTTTCAGAACCCATTCCACCAACGTCGAGACCCCAAATCCTATTGCAGATTTCTTCTTCAAATTCAAAACAGGGCCCGCCATGTCAATATGAAGCCACTGGACCTTCTCATCAACAAACTGTTTCAAGAAAAGTGCAGCTGTGATAGCACCGCCTGGGCGTCCTCCAGTGTTAACCATGTCTGCCACTCCTGATTTCATCGACTCCCAATAGCTATCCTCTAATGGCATCCTCTAAAACTTCTCCCCAGTGACCTCTGCAGCTGTAAGAAGCTCCTTCACTAGCTCATCACTTGGTGTGAATACTCCCGCAATAGTGGGCCCAAGGGCAACTACACATGCCCCAGTTAGCGTTGCCAGATCAACTACCTTCTCAGCACCTTGCTTACGAGCATAAACCAAAGCATCTGCAAGCGTCAATCTACCTTCTGCATCAGTATTATTGACCTCAATTGTTTTTCCATTAGAAGCTGTGATTATATCCCCAGGTCTCATGCCAGTACCGCTGATCATGTTCTCACAAGCAGCAACAATGAAATGGACCTCTACTCCTGGGGGTTTAATTTGCCCTATGGATTTTGCTGCACCGAGAGCTGCTGCAGAACCTCCCATATCAAGCTTCATGCGCTCAATAAAACAGCCTGGCCCCGTCTTAAGGTTGTAGCCACCACTATCAAACGTCAGTCCTTTCCCAACTATCGCCAATTTGGCTTTCACTTGCCCATTTGGAGGTTTATAATGGATGTGGATGAAACGAGGGGGGTTTGCAGATGCAGCTGCAACGCCCAAATACGAACCCATCTTATATTCTTTGCATTGATCCTCGTCCAATATCGTTGCTGTAAGAACATCACCATACATGGAGGGAATTTTTGAAGCCTCATCTGCCAGTACAACAGGTGTAAGTACATTCGCAGGTGAATTTGCAAGGTCTCTTGCCAAAATCACCCCAGAGCAAACATCACCCGTATACTTGAGCTTGCTGTCTATTCCAGCTCCAGCTTCAAGACCAAGAATATCCACTGACTTGAGCAATAGCCTCTTGGATTCTGTCTTGAACCTCTCATCTTCATAAACACCGAGCATGATTCCTGATGCTATTGCAGAAGCAGTGTTGAGCTTGGAATCTTCAGAAAACCCCTCGGATGAAGCAAGAACAACAGCAACATTACTTGCTTGGACAGCTTTAGCAGCTGCTGCAATGGCCTCTCCAAGGCCTTGATAGGTGGTCGGCGCAGGGGAAAGTGTGGACTGCCCAAGTCCAAACAAGCCAATCCTTCTGAAACCTGATTCGCGAAGCCTGATAAGTGTTAGCTGCCCAGTTTTTCCAGCAAAATCCTCCTCTGCTGATGCGTCATCCAACAGACCACCAAGCAAGATATCCAGCCTTCTCAGAATTGCATTCTTAAACTTGGAACTCTCGTCTTTAGACACGTCTTTCTCCAACACAGCAACTGCAAGCAAGTCTCCTTTCCATAACTCTCTTACCTTAGCATCTCTTTGCACCCCCATTCCAAGATCTTTCGTTTATTTATTTTTTATGCTACTGAAGGTTGAAGAAGAAGAAAGAAGGCTTGAAGCAGCTATTGAAGAAGCTGAGAAACAGTGCGCATCAGTAGATACTGAGCGAATGGAATTAGAATTAAAATCAAAGCGCTTTAAAGAACTGGAGGAATGGTTGGTGCTCAACATTTTTATGGTTATGCATAAGTCATGCCTTTGCATTAACTGTTTCATGGACTTGATGACAATGAGCACTTCCAGTGACTGCAGATTTGTGGAACTTTTTACATAAACTGGATTAGAATGATCATCTTTTCACAACATTCTTCCTGTTTACAAATTTGCATATCGGAGGATACTTCATTATAACTTGTTTTAAAAGTTTTTCTCGTAGATTTCTTTTTCATTTTCTTTTAAAATTTCTGAACATGTATTTTGCTTTTATCAATCCATCATATGGAAGTCTTAGATGCTAAATGGTTACCTCTATGAGTTCAAATGTTGCAGGTATTGGCATGAATTCAACAATTTTCAGTTTCAGTTAACATCGCATCAGGTGTGTTTCTTATCATAGTTCCTCACCTCTCCTAAAGCCTGTTGTGACCAGCCTAGCAGCTTGGATTGGATGCATGATGCCGATGTGTCTGGGAGTCTGCTTCCTCTGCCCTTCAATGGATTGCCTCTGGCACAAGTATCATTACTGCCCAAGCTGTGGAGAAAAGGTAACACGTCAGTTTTTTGACGTTGGCAGGGGCGTATAGGTTCGGCGACTGAAGATCATAAGACTTTTTTTCCTTTTCTTTTTTATCCTTATCCTTTTTTTAATGTTTTTGATCTATATATCAAGAACCAATGGCTACGGCTATACTGTGGGGCTACTCATGTTTAGCTACGGATTTTATCCGTAGCTTTTGACCATTTTAAACAAAAACTGACGATTTACCGGCGTCCAGCACAACTGTCAGTAAAGGTCCTGGCCGCCGGTAAAGCCTTTACCGACTGAGGCTTTACCGGCTGTTAGATAGCAGCGGGCAAACGCTTTGCCTGCGGTTTTCTTGGCCTTTGCCGGCGGTTTTGACCGCCGGTAAAGGCCAGTTTTCTTGTAGTGGGTGGACTAACAATCTAACAAAAAAAAAAGAAAAAAAAAAAAGATCCAAGGTTCAAATAGACCACAAATTAGGGATTAAATTTCTACCGTCGAAAGATTCTTGGAGGTCAAAGAAGTGTTTGTTTTTTCACATCATGCAGCTGTATAATGACCATATTAATAGGTTGGATGGAAAATAAAAAATACGGTGGACCCTAAAATGATTTCAATGGCGGGTGTCCTCAGCGCTGCTGCTTCATTTGGTGTGGTCGACTTGAGAATTGGATCTGACTTATTTTTGGCCCCATACTCGATAATGATATGAAAAAATGTATGGACGGTCCACATATTACCTGATCCTTATCATCAAACCGAGATGGTGGCATTCACGATCCAATACAGAAAACAAAAATGATAATAATTTCAATTTATCACTATCATCCACTTGAAAATTGTGACATGGACATTTAAATTAGAAAAAAAAAAAAAAAGTATCACATGAACTATATATAAAAAGAGAGGAGAATGCTCACTTGGGCACACTCATATGCATTTTTGTACAAGTGTCATGGGCACAAAATCTTAACAGTCCACGTGATGTAGCACCATGCGAAACCTCACAAGCCCAATTTTCAGCCCAATACAAATTTCTAATGGCCTATGGCAAAATGAAACAATTTATTCTGTTGATTTGCATTTCTCTTCACTATGGCCCATCTGAGTATTGGATCGGGCTGAAAATTGGGCCTATAGAGTTTTATATCAAGCTGAAAATTGAGCTTGTAAGGTTTCAATGGGTGCCACATCACGTGGACCATTTAAATTCTGTGTCCATGGCAAGTGTGCAAAGGTGCACACGGGTGCTTGAGAAGATGAGCAGGTGAGCATTGCTCTCTCTATCTATGTATATACACACACCGCCGTACACGGTGTCTTCAATATGGACTCCAACCACAAGTTTATATTTGAGGGTAAACATTGTATTATATTCCATTCAACTCATTCATTAGGAGCGTGTAATTCACAAGGATTACCAAACACCCTGGAAATCATCCACATCCAAAACTCAGATGACGCCACAAGGATTACCAAACACCCTATAAATCATCCACATCCAAAACTCAGATGACGCCACACAATGTGAATTTAGAGGTTTTCAGACGTTTTCACTTTACTTCAATGATGTGGATCGAATGAGTATTGGATCAGCCTGAATTTTAGGTATACAGTTAGAATTAGATGACTTGCCCGATGGACGGAGTGGATGTGACACTTAAAACGGTGTGGGTTCCACCGTGCATATTAGAGGTGTGGTTGTCTAGGAAGATCCTACCAACAAATCTTTGGTCATTTTTCAGGCCACAAATTGAAAGGTTATAATTGTCCCTCAAGTAAATCTCTAGGTCACCAATGGTGTCTGGATTACCGACTGATTAGTCCACTTCCATAAATGAGAAGTGGAATGTCACTGACGTATTGGGCTGTTCGATAAGCTGTAAATGCATGCATATGGTTATAAAGAAGTAACGAGATGGCTTTAGATGGGACGGCCGTCTCCAGCTGGGAGCCGGCGCAGGAGCTTTGAGTGGCCACCCTGATGTATGTGTTTTATCCACACCGACCATCCATTTTTTCCTATATTTTAGAATATAAGCCAAGAATCCAAGACATATGTGGACTAATGGGGATTAAACCCTTACTGTTGAAAACTTCTTGAGGGCCATAAAAGTTTTGGATCGAGCTGATGTTTGTGTTTTCTATTCATCCCAGTCTATGTAACTTTATGAATAGGCTGGATGACAAATAAATATTACGGTGGGATCTATAAAAGTTTCAATGGTAAGAATTATTATCACTGCTGCTTCTTGTGGTGTAGTCCATTTGAGCCTTGGATTTTTCTAAAATTTCATCCTACCTTATAAAATGATACAGAAAAATGAATGGACAGTGTGGATAAAACCCATACATCATGATGGACACTTAAAGCTCCTGCTGGAGACAAGCCGGGTAGGACGCAATCGGCGTTCCTTAAGATGCTATCCTTCCTTGTTTTTTTATATTATTTCGTCCGGTTTGGGAGCGTGGATTCGAAACCTCCATATTTGAAACCCCCTGGATTTGAAATCCTCCTACTGTGTTTGGCATCCTTGATTGGGAATCAACTTTAATCCAAAAGTAGTTTTACATGTATATTTACAGGGGTTTGAATTTAATTACTAAATCAACTTTAATGTCTCTAATTAATGAAAGTATATAACGTTTGACACAATGGTTGTAATAAGCCCGCTGAAATATATACTTTGGCCAAAAATGGTGAAATTCCAAATCCTAGACGAGCTACAATCACAAGATCATGTCCAACTAGCCAACAATTTTTAACCGTTGATTTATATGGACAATGTTTGGACGATGTTGATATTCATATTAAAGCAATTATAGTGATGCAATTGATAATTTAATTGTTTCGGGATATCATTACTGGGATATATGTGCCCAACAAATTAATATTCTAGTGATACACATGTTACACGTGCACTTTTGGAAGGATTTTAGATGTAATCCAAGTTTTTACAGAGGATTTCAAACCCAATCTTTCAGTTATGGTGCCAAACAATCAGGGATATGAAATCCTCCTAAATTCATGGTGCCAAACGGGCCCTTTAGAACATGAGACCAAACATAAGGTAGATTTAAAATTTCCCGTAATTCCTTAATTAGAAAAGTTTTCAATGGTAGGCATTCAATCCCATAGTGTGGTCCACCTGAGCTTTGGATCTACCTCATCTTTGGGCTCATACCGTGTGGATAGCATGGATATAATACATACATTATAGTGGGGCCCAAGGGCAGAATGTGATGGTCCCAAACCATCTACTGGTAAATTGCACATTCAAAAGATGTATTGGGACGCTAATTCCTAGCGAAAGCATTTAGCAGGAACTTCTTAGCAGCTAGGTGGGCCCACTGTGATGTTGATGAGAAATCCACCCCATTCATTCTTTTTCCAGATCATGTTAGAAAATGGCCCAAAAATGAGGTAGATTCGAATTAAACTCAAGTGAACTGCAATATGGGAAACAGTGAGAGTTGAATGTCCACCGTTGAAACATTAATAGCCCACAGAAGTTTTGGATTTGCATATATTTTTGTGTTTTGAACAATGGCACATAAATATGGAAACCAGAGAGGATTCAATGAGAGGAAATTCTCTTGCACACTTTTTTCCGATGTGTAGCCCACTTGAGTTTTGGATTTGTCTTATCTTTGGGCCATCTCATAACATAACATGGCAGAATTGATGGATAAGTGAATTTATCACAAACAACCTAGTTGCACCTGAGCCAGCCAGACGCACCAGAACTAGCCCGAATGCACCCGAGCAAATCTGGACCAAATACAAGTACCCTACCCATTTCAATTTTTCCACTAAACCTTACCTAACCCTAAGTTTACAAAACTCTCAATTTAAAATACTCTAGCATGATATATTTTGCAAGAATAGATGAAAATCATGAAATATTAGTCTTTTCTAATACAAAATTACTTTGATTAGTTCATTTGGATAGTTGGATGGCTGTTGAGAGTTGGCAGCGAGCGAGTAGGCTGGATGGGTGTAAATGTGTTGCTTATTCAAGAGGGGCTGGTAGTTATCAGGTCGGGACCATCGGGTGTGGCCATGCTGGAAATGGGAGAGAGAGAGAGAGAGAGAGAGAGAGAGAGAGAGAGAGAGAGAGAGAGAGAGAGAGAGAGAGAGAGGTCGGGTGTAACATGTAGGTTAGATTAGGTCTATTTTTAATACACACATATACACACACATGTAACCCGAACCTGAGTTGAGTTGAGTTTCGAATCGAGTCGAGTTAGTATCAAGTCAGATTTCGACTCGAGTTAAGTCAAGTTACTAAGTGACCCAAACTCGACTCGGTTTGAGTTTAGTTTGGACAAAGTCTACTTGGTTTAGATCAACTCACTCACTCAGTTCGACCGAGTTAGATCTGTACAAGTCGGACGAGTCGAGTTTGCTAAGTCGACTCATCTTGTACCCAGCTCTCCCTCTATTGTAGAATGTCTCCCTATCAATAATATTTTTTTTTTAAATAAAAACAAAAACAAAAACAAAACAAAACAAAACAAAAAATGCGCAGTTTGAGTAATGCATCCAAGTAGACCCATCTAGTCCTGGATGCAAAGCGAAAATCAAAACTCTATTGTATAGGGTTGGTGGCCTTTCTTAATCGAAAAAAGAAAAAAAAAAGTGGTTTAAATAAAAAAAAGTGGTTTAAATAATACATCCAAGTGGACCCATCTAATCCTGGATGCAAGGCCAAAATTAAAACTCTAATGTAAGTGGTTGGTGACCTTTCTTAATCAAATGAATAGTCTAGTGTTTTTAAATCAAAGTAGTCAACCAAAAAAAAAAAAAACCAAATAAATAAATAAAAAGTGGTTTGAATAATACATCCAAGTGGGCCTATCTAATCTTGGATACAAGGCCAAAACCAAAACTCTAAGCCTGTTTGGCTGGCCGGATTGAATGGGATTAGGAGGGATGGAATGAATTTTAGGGTGACGATGGTGGTGTCAGTGGATTGGTTTAAGATCCATGGGATTGCTATATCCTAGGACAAGTTCACCGAGTCTGTTTGGCACGTTTAGCATATCCCCAGATTTTACCTTCAAATCCCATTCAATCTGTCCGTCCAAACATGCAATGGGATTAGGAGGGATGGAATGGTTTTTAAGGTAATGATGGTAGTGTCAGTGGATTGGTTTAAGATCCATGGGTTTGATATATCATGGGACAAGTTCATCGGGTCTGTTTGGCTTGTTTGGCATATCCCGGGATTTTACCATCTCATCCCTTCTAACCGCATGGGATCCGTCCAGCCAAACACGCGGTTGGCGGCCTTTCTTAATCAAATGAATACTCTAAGGGCCTGTTTGGCCGGGCAGATTGGACGGGATTGGAAGGGATTAGAAGAGAGATCCCGGGATTGGCTAAGCCTGCCAAAAGACACGGGATCTTGATCCCGGGATATAGCAATCCCACGGATCTTAAGACAATCCACTAACATCACCATTATTACCTTTAAATTCCATCCAATCCACCCTAATCCCTTTAAAATTGCCTGGCACGTGTTTGGTTGGACGGATTGGAAGGTTTAATCCTAGGATTGGCGGGCATGCCAAACAGACCCGATATAGCAATCTCATAGATCTTGCACTAATCCACTGACACAGTTATCATTACCTTGAAATCCGTGCAATCCAGTCTAATTCCATCCAATCCCATCTAATCTGCTCGACCAAACAGGCCTTAATGGTAAAGTGTTTTTAAATCAAAGTCGGTCAACAATGAGTGAGAATCGTCTATTTCCAGCATGGAAGCAGATTGGCTGGTGTACCACCCACCAGCTATATAGCTAGTGTATTAACGTCAGCAAGTTTTATGGATCCCATCACGAGGTATGTGTTATATCCAAACCGTCCATCCATTTGGCGAGCTTGTCTTAAGGCTTGAGCCAAGAAATAAAATAGATCTAAAGATCAATCGGACCACATTGAAAAAAGTAGTGGGGGATTGAACGTCTACCAGTTAAACCCTTTTGGGGTTACAGAAGTTTCGGATCAATATGAAATTTATTTTTTCCTCTTCATCCATATATTTGTGAACTTATTAACAGATTGGATGAAAAATAAGCATTATGGTGGGCCCTACGAAAATTTTAATGGTGAAAATCATTATCCTCACTGCTATTTTTGGTGTGGTCCATTTCAGCTTTGGATATGATTCATTTTTTTTCTAATTCTATAAAATGATCTTGAAAAATGGATTAACAGTGTGGACATAATAAATACATCATTGTGGGGCCATGTAACTTTGATGTCCTTTAAACCGTTCATACAACTCGGAGCTCGGGAGCGTCAGTGTGGGTCTTCACACGACAAGTATCTACATATCGGATTGCTTACTGAGTTACCCAATAAGCTTTTATCATACTAAGTAAACTCAGTTGGGCCTATTGTGAATGTATGTGGGTTATCCACTCCGTCCATCTATTTTTCCAGTTCATTTTAATGGTTGGGTTCAAAATTGAAAATTGAAGTACGCTCAAATCTTAAGTTAACCACAACTACAAGAAATAATAAGAATAATGACTTCCACCATTAAAACCTTTCTAAGGCCCACAATAATGTTTATTTATCATCCAACCTGTTCATAAGATCACACAGACATGGATGAAGGAAAATATAAATAAAAGTATCATCCAAAAATTCTGTGGCACCCAATAAATTTTGAACGGTAGAATTTCAATTCACAATCTTTCACATGGTGAGGTCCACTTGAGATTGGGATATACTTCATTTTTGGGATCGAGCCCTCAAGTTATATGTTAAAATGGATGGGCAGAGTGGATGAAATATTTAAATCATGGTGGACCCCACAGAATTTACCCGTTAGTAATTCGCTTAGGCTGATGGCGGATACACCAGCCAATCTGCTTCCTTCCAGCACACCCCAATGGAAGCGGATTGTGTATTGAGTAACTCACTACGCTAAGCATACTAGGAAAACCTCCGGGGCCACCGTGGTTCATGTATTTTATCCACTCTGTCCATCCATTTTAACAGATAATTTTATTGCATGATATAAAAAATGAAGCATATAAAAATCTCAAGTGAACCACACCATAGGAAAAAGTATGAATTGAATGTCCACCATTGAAAAATTCTTAGATGCCACAGAAGTTTTGGATTAAGCTTATATTTCTGTTTCCCTTTCATCCATGTCGTTTTGATCTCATGAATAGGTTAGCTGACAAATAAACATCACTGTAGGCCATAGGAAGGTTTCAACAGTGGAAATCATCATTCCCACTGTTTCCGTGGTATGGTCTACTTGAGATTTGGATATTCTTCAATTTCAAACTCAACCACTAAAATGACCTAGAAAAATGGATGGATGGCTTGGATAAACAAAATACATTCACAGTGGGCCCAACTAAGTTTACTTAGTATGATAAGAGTGTAATGAGTAACTCAGTACACAATCCGATTTCCACGACGTACATAATGAAATAAAGAATTATTTATAAAATAAGGAAGGCTACGTTCCAGCGAAATCGGATTGCGTACTAAGTTACTTAGTACTCTCTTATCATACTAAGTAAAAGTCTACCAAAGCAGGGTCTTCATATTTCACACTTGGTCTATATGATGGGCAATTCAAGTCATTCATATGAATGGAAATATCCTACTATGACTACCAACAAGCTTTCCTTAATTAATAGATACCAAAATTAATGATTAAGAAGCTGATTTGTCGATTATGCCACTTTTACAATGATCTAATGGCTGAAATTCGACATGTGTGGTTAATTTATAATATATAGGCATGGTATGAAATTTGACCTCAAACGAATCATGAAAACCATGTGATTTGGAATTCAATGGTCTAGGTTAATGGCATTTTCATAATTATTGTTGATTTAAGAGTTTTTTAAAATCTAATGGTTCTACATGGTTATAGCATATTTATAAGTAATTCTTACAAAATAAATTATATCTAAATCATTATGAATAAAGAATTATTCACTAAATTAATTAAAGGAATGTACATGTGTTAACCAACATAATGAATGGTCAGATGACATGTTAAAAATAGAAATACTAGATGGTTAGTACTTTAATCATATATGTAATTGGGTGTATGGTCAGTTTTGTAAACGGATAATCACAAGTGGGTTTTTGGAGTGATCAAGAGGTAGAACCTGTACACCGTTAGATTCAAGTGATTTGTTTACATGTGTAAGTTTCTCAAATTGTAGTTTTAATGGTGGATTAAGTATATTCATAGATGATGAATAAGATGAACGGATCAGAATCTCAATTCGATATAAGTACGAGTGGATGCTAAGATCAAGTAGCTAGTTTACTATGATTAGGTTGTCCAAACTCCGAGTGGACGGTCAGAAATCTTTACTTAGCGATGAATAGTTGATTAAATGGTTGGTTATGATGGACAAGTGAGAATGCTTGGGTATATGATTATCCTATCTCAAAATGAATAATCAGATGACATGATTTATGAATGGAGATTATTCCCAACGGTCAGATTCGTGTTGGAGAATGGATGTAAGGTTAGGATAGCTAGATTGGTATCGTACACATGTAACTAATAAGTTAAATTTCATGGTAACAGTTGAGAACTTTCAATACTCGAATATTGTAAAGTTCGGGGTGTTAAACATAATAGTGGGATCATAGGTTATTTAACTGTTCCCAAATGGAGGATTGCAAATGGATCCAGTTGAGGATCTCCAAAAATCATCCCAACCCAGATCAATTTTTAAGTAAGCCTTTTGAGTGAGTTGAGATTTCTAGGGTTTTGCTTTGTTGATGGTATTTGTGTAAAATTTCTTTTTTCTTATCCAATATTTCTTTATGGTTTGGAAGCGATACATTCTAAGATATTTTTTAATTGCTTCAGGTTGAGGACAAGACAATGTACATAAAATTTAGTAGTGTTCCCTCCAATAACTTGTCTCTAGGGGGCTGTGTTAGAGACCCAGGATCAAATCCCGCCTTCATCACAGTGGTTGTGTGTGAGTTTAATAAATAAATAAATAAATAAATAATATATTTTTTTTTGGTTTATTTTCCCATTGCTATATTCGGACGAACTAAAATTCATGATTTTCTCCATAATAGAATCTGTATGAGTGTACTTGACACTCACCAAATTTCACGACTTTATTCAACTCCTATGTCTAGTTATATGTGCAACAACAGGGCACACAGAAGCTACCAAATTTCCAAGTTTTAGGTTAGTAATCTTTTTTTCTTTTTTTGTTAGCTTGTTAGTACACCCCACTGTCAGTTCACACTTCACTGTTAGCCAACCCCACTACCAATACCTCAGTGTTGAAACGAGGTATCTTTCACTCAGTCTTGCTTCCTCTCAAGTTTTAGGTTAGTAACCTGTTTGGCTGAATTTATCAAATATGAAAGCCTTCAAAACTCCTTTTTAGGTCTTCTTCTTCCTCCCAAACTCTAGAACTCTCTTTAATTTTCTTGATTTTCCTTCTTTTATTTCACCTAATAACACTTAGCAAACTACCTCCTCTTCTAGCTCTTGCTTCCACTTTCTACCTCTAGCTTCCACCTTCCACCTCTTGCATTCTCTTATGGGTTGGGCCTCTAAGGCCTAAGGCTCTCCAATGGGCTACCCATAAAAGCCCAAATGTTATAATTCTTTAAAAATTGCACTTAGTTCCTCAGTTTTGATAGAATTTCTCCATACCCCTAATTCCCATGATTTTATTCATTCAAGCACCTTAAAATACTTCAATTTAGCCCTAAGTTTTACTATTTCTCTTTGAACACCCTTCCTAACTTAGTTTCCTTAAGTGGAGTTAAGGTTTAGGTAACTCGCTAGTTTCAAGTATTCGGACCATGCACACCGAATTCATCAAGTTAATAACTCTAACATTAAAATTAGGGCCGGAATAGATGCGGGGAATTCCATACAAATTCAGTCTTTTTTACATGCTTGTTGTAACAGATTTTTTTTTTTTAAATTTTATTATTTTATTTTGGCGCTGATAAATAGAGGACAAAATGGTGCGTTTGCATAGACTATATGAGGAAATATGAATTTTTTGGGGTTTAGTGACCACGTTGACACATTCAGGCAGCCACAAAAGCTTCATATCAGGCTAAGTTTTTTTGTGATTTCAGTTCATCTCAGTGGGAATGACCTTATAAACGGTTTGGATGCCATATAAACACCAAGGTGGAGTCCAAAAAGGTTTCAATAATAGAAAACTCTTTCCCCAATTTTCGCTCTTGTATGGCCACTTGAGTTTTAGATCTGCCTCATTTTTTGTCGCTTGTTCTAAAAAGGAGTTGAGGGAGAGGCATACAACATACATTCTGAAGTAAGCAAGAGAGAAAGGCAGGGATGGAGAGTAAGAAGGTTACTTAATTTGCTCATGTTGGTGGCCATGGTGCTTGTGGCTAGCTTTGCTCCATCTGCCTTTGCCCATCTGTCAGAATGGCAATGGGGTTACTAACAGAGGAACTCCCCTGTCAAGGATAATGCTGGAAGGTGGACTCCACAGGAATGATGGTTGTCCGGTTCCTCATGCAATATCCTGAACGACCCTTTGCTGTAATGGGTGTTATTGCATTCCGGTTGGTATTTTGGTCGGGGTGTGTGTTGGGTCGTGTTGCTAAGTGTAGATGCACTTCCACTAGCGAATGGCAATTGATGATTTAACATAAAATAATATCAATCGTGTTTGTGTTGTGTTGTTTTCTAGTGGAAGCTATAAGTCCATGTCCTGTTTCTATGTTTACTTATAACAGTGTTTGTTTGTGGCTTGTAACTTTTCACCTTGTGTTTTATATAGTGGTGTTATTGCATTAGGTTAGCAGGAATTGTTGAATTAATGCACTTGAAGAGAGATACATGTATTTGTTCTAGTACATGTATCTTTTGGAATACATGTATTTGTTGCAATACATGCATGTATTCATGCTTAGAATTTTGTGAAAAGGTTCATGTCTCTTTGTTGAAGAGTCACATGTCCCTTAGTATTTATTATTATTATTATTATTTTTAATGCATCTATTAAACAGTTTTTATTTGTTGAATGTATCCAAAAGCCTATAAATATGTGTATGGATTTCATTTTCAAGTATGAAGAAGCCATACAACAAATATCATTATTCTCCTATTCCTAAGTTATTTTTTCTAAGTAAAAAGGCTACAATAGCCTACAAAGTGATATCAGGGCTTAGTTTTGGGTCTTGACTGGGTGTTAGAAACTTCAAAAGAAGTAGAATCGATGACAACGAATGGTACAACGATTCATCCCACAATTCCCATTTTTGGAGGGGAGAACTTTGATCATTGGAGCATCAAAATGAAGACCTGTTCCAATCTCAAGGGCTATGGGAAATTGTTGAAACCGGTTATCCAACTACAACTAATCTCGCATCTCTCTCAGCCATACAACAAGAACAACTGAAGGAGAATAAGAAGAAAGATGTGAAGGCCCTCTTCTTCATCCAACAAAGTACTCTCTGATTCTATCTTCTCTAGAATCATTCTATCTCAAACTGCAAAGCAAGCTTGGGACACTTTATAACAGGAGTTCAAAGGTACGTTTAAGTGATTGCCATCAAGTTACAAACTCTACGGAGGGAGTATGAAAATCTGAAAATGAAAGACTCAGAAAAGATGAAATATTATCTTTCAGGAGTGATTGAAGTAGTGAATCAGATTAGGATCTATAGAGATTCTATTTCTGATGAAAAGGTGGTTCAGAAGCTTTTAATAAGCCTCTCTGTAAAATATGATGTTGTTGTTGCCGCAATAGAGGAATTTAAGGGCCTTTCAACCTTATCATTGGTTGAGTTGATGGGCTCTTTAGAATCACATGAGCAAAGATTGTTGAGGCGTGAAGAAAAATCAATTGAAAGTGCATTTCAAACAAAACTTTCAATTGGTTCACAAAGTTCTTCCGAGAAGACACAAGCTGGTCCCGGAAAGAATGAAGGCAATTACAAAAAAAGGTGGAAAATCGATGAAAGGGAAATGGCAAAATCGAAACAAAGGTAAAAATTCAAATCTTACCTGCGACTTTTGCAAAAAGTCTAGTCATATTGAAAGTGAGTGTTGGAATCGAGGCAAACGTTAGTGTTTTAACTGTAAAAAGTTTGGACACATAAAGAAGGATTGTCGTTTCAAGGACAATCAGCATGCTGCAAACTTCTTTGAAGAAAAAGTTTAAGAAAACATGTTTTTTGCATGTCAGTACTCACTCACTCAAACTGAAGATATATGGTACTTGGACAGTGGATGCAGCAATCATATGACAGGTGATGATCGGATATTCACAAATATCCACTCATCTGTCAGATCTCAAGTCCATTTGGGAAATGGTGTTATTGTGAAAGCAAATGGAAAGGAGACAATTGCCATTGAAACCAAGAAAGTGGTCAAGTATATAAAACATGTTTTATTTGTTCCTGACTTGGATCAAAACTTGATAAGTGTTGGGCAACTTGTTCAAAATGGGCACTCTATATTCTTCAAAAATGATTCTTGCATTATCTATGACAAGAATGACACAAATCAAGTAATCGCTAAGGTGAATATGGAGAAAAATTGTAATTTTCCTATTAAGTTGTGATATTCGATCGATTGTGCACGGAAAGCCGAGACACTTGATGAATCTTGGCTTTGGCATAAAAGACTGGGGCATTTGAACTTTCATGGGTTGAAGTTTATGGATCAGAAAAATCTGGTAGATGGTTTACTTTTCGAACTTAAAAATGAAATTTGCTCAGGTTGTGCATTGGGAAAGCATCATCGTGCACCTTTCTCAAGAAGCACGTGGAGAGCAAAGGTGCCCTTGGAGTTGTTCTACACTGATATTTGTAGAAAAATGCAAACTCCATCACTTAGTGGAAGCTTGTATTTTATCATCTTTGTTGATGATTATACAAGAATGATGTAGGTGTACTTCATAAAGCAAAAGTCAGAAGCTCTTTCGATCTTCAAGGGATTCAAATCACAAGTTGAGAGACAAAGTGGTCTCAAAATCAAGATGTTGAAAAGTGATCATGGCGGCGAGTATGTCTCTAAGGAATTTGAGATCACATATTGTGAAGAAGGAATCGAGAGGCAACTGATTGTTGTTTACACACCTCAGCAAAACGGCGTTGCAGAACGGAAGAATGGAACAATTGTTGAAATAGTTGTTCTATGTTGAAGGAGAAAGGCATCCCAAATACTTTTTGGGCTGAAGCTGTGTCTACAATTGTTTACTTGTTTAATCGGAGTCCTACAAAAGTTGTGGATGACAAAACACCGATTGAAGCATGGTCAGGTCATAAGCCTTCTGTAAAACATCCCAAAATTTTTGGTTGCATTTGTTATGTTCATATTCCATCTCAAAAGCGTTAAAAACTTGATGAAAAATCTAAAATTTGTATTTTCATTGTAGACCAATCAAGATGCAGGAAAACAGGATTTTCCTACTTGTGGCAAGCAGAGGATATGGATTCTAGGTGGAGATATTATGCGGGTCAGTGTGGAGGTAACAAACGGGTTATGTGATCCCTAATGGGGCAAACACAGTATAACTCTCGACTCCAATACCATATTAAAGCATCCAACCCAAAATCCATTGGCAATTAGCAACAGGTGGTGTGACCCCTGTATGGCATGGCCGAAATACACTGTGGCTTTGACTCTGATACCACATTGAAATATTTAACCCAAAACGGATTGACAATAAGGAAAGAGAACCAAGATAAATATCGACTCAAGCTCTCACTAACATTTAAGCGATACAAGGCATCCTTCATACTAATACTATAATTAATAATCCAAACCCAAGATCTATAAACCTAAGGGCTCTGAAGCACTCTGCTATCATGTGTTTTCCATTTATGATAAAGAAGACACATGGGGTGAGGAGGAACTAGTCATGGCATGCCACAAAAGCATTCCACAATTGAATCGTGGAAATTATTGGCTGCCACAAAAGCATTCCACTGACAGTTGCTCATCCTTTTTCTCTGAGGCCGAATCATGGCATGCCAAAAAGCATTCCACAATTGAAGCTAATCAACGAAATTGCTCAAAAAACTCAAAAAGGCTCCACAAGCCAACGTGGAAACAAAAGATAAATCCCTCAAATTTGGGAAATATTAAGAATCATGAATAGTTCAGAATTCAGAAATTAATTCAAAAAATATTATGAATAATTCAAAGAAAATTGAAGAATTGATTCGAGCCAAGGAGGAGGACGAATTAGGATCACGTATGTTTCATAAAAGGCCAATATAAAACAAAAATTCTGGAAATAATTAGGGAATTTCATCACAATGAACTTTGAATATTAGAATCGATTCAGTGGCCCTCCTTAAATCATGGCAAGTTGCATGTTAAATTCTCTTATGCTCTTAAGATATGTTTAGGTAATATTTTAAAGTGTTCATGTGCCTCCTCATTCCATTTACACTGTCAAATTTTTAGTGGGAGATTTAGATTTAAAGTGTGTGAAATTGGACTTATTAAACATATGGTGTTGGGCCAGAAATCAGAGTCACGGAGCAATACAGGCTGATATGAACCAATCTTCTGCCACCGACTTTGTGTGATTCTCTGCTAAGTGTTGGTGGTTTTTTTTCTCTTCCCATATGTCCAAAGCAAATGGCCTGGTCGTCCTCCATTTATAAGTGCAAAATAATAATAATAATAATAATAATAATAATAATAATAATAATAATAATAATAATAATAATAATAATGTTACAATAAACATGCAGAAGTGACCAAGTTAGAAAGTTGGAAATTTGGCCGCAAATCTTGTTCACATCTTCCTATTTTTATCTTTTTGTGGTTACTCAATAGGTTTTTTTTTTTTTTTTTTCCTTGTTTTTGGTAGGTTGAAGCTTTTTTACCTAGAAAAATTCATATTTCCATATGTGCTAAACAAATGCACCATTATGTCCTCATTTTATAAGAGTAAAATTTTTTGTTGCAATGGGTATGCAAAATGAACTGAATTCAGTACACTGGAATATATATTAACACGAAATCGGAGTACGTCAAAGCTTATTATTATTATTATTATTATTATTATTATTATTATTATTATTATTTTGTAAGTCACATGTTTGTTAAGCCCAAAAAAAAACTCATTTTTTCATATGTGCAGAGCGAAAGGACTGGTAGTCCATCTAGAAATGCTAAAAATTAACCTTACAATAGACATGCAAAAGTGATCAAGTTAGAAAGTTGGAAATTTGGCCCAAATCTTGCCCATAGCTTTCTTTTCCTGTGATTTTCAGGCTATTGATGTAGAGCGGGTCGCGGACAGTTTCATGGCCAAGATGGATCAGAAAAGGCCTGGTCGATGACAGAAGTGATCCGGACCGTCGGACCTTAGATCGGACGTATCTCACAATCCGGAATGAGTTAGCTGACGTAAAATATATGATTTTGGGGTAGAACGAGCTACTTTAGCCAACCAACCTAGATACGTGGGGTTGCGACGCCCAGAATTGCGAAAAACCCCTGGATCGACAGTCGTTTCCCTGTTTTAATTTCGTTTTTACTATAAATAGTAAGTTTTAGTTTGATTATAACTCTTCATCCGTCAGGCTTTAGGAGTTGCGTCCAATGTCAAAAGAGCTTAGAATAATTAGGGGAACGGTTTGGTGAAGCCAAATAGGACACTTACTATTTTTGGCCGAAAACCTTGCGCACTAGTAGACATCACAACCGTCTATAAATAGTAAGTTTACTATTTATAGTAAGTCGCGAATTCTAGGAGTTTTAGTTGTAGTTTGATTCTGATTTCTTTCCCATTGCTTGGTACCCCTATTTAAAGGGTTGTGAACTCGTTTTTATTCATCAATTAATCAATTTCGAATTTATTAGAATTTATTTCTATTTTCTGCTTTCTTTCCTCGTGGATTCGAGAAGTCTCTGTGAGGAGTCCGGAGAAGCTCCGTGGATTCGGAGTATTTATCCTCATCACGTTCATCCCTGCGTCACCTATCGACCTAATCTGTCAAAAGATCGAACAGTACTTTGGCCTGTTGAAGAGTATTTGGACATGTCTAAACTGACAGAAATCAGTTTGCAAGTAGTCTGGAACAGTATTTCGACCTGTCCAACATTATTTCAACAGTCTACACAGGCAGAAATCAGCCAGCAAGCAATCTGGAATTTTTAGTGGAATTTTGACGTGTCGACCACAAAGGTTGATCGTCGAACTATGCTGAATTTTTGTGCATTAAGAACATGCTTGATCCTCATCCTACATCAAAGTTTGGCCCTAAATATTTCCCACAGCTTCTTTTTTTTTCCCTTCTTGTGACTAGCGTTTTTTTTTTTCTTTTTAGGTCACAGCTTTTTTACCCCCAAAATCTCATATTTCCTCTTGGGCTAAGCATATGCACCATTTTGTCATCTGTATTACAATGGGCATGCAAGAAAGTACTTTTAATTTTTAAAAAAGTTTCTTATAACTAATCATAAACCAAACTTACTTATCTGAAATAAGTCACTTAATAACTGTTGTAAGAAAAAGTAACTTATCTGGTGGTATCCAAACGGGCCCTTAGGAAGAGTGGATGGTTAAGGAGGATTGACTAATTGGAGAGGCCTGATTTTCAGGCCACAACACATGCACCCTCGGGGCCTACAGAAAAGTTGGTTAAGGTACAACCAATGTTTTCACAACCACTGAATCTAAAACTCCTGGGTATTAATCTACAATCCTTATTTTAAACTTTCTGTTACGTCTGTGTAGAAAATTAATGGTTTGATCTTCAATAAAAAGGTCCAATTCCAATTGAAAACCAACATGATAGCAAGTATGTTTGACAAATAGCTTCCACCCCCAGATGAGACTCTTCATATATGACTTCTTTGGAATGAATCAAGATTCAGTTCCAGACAATAAAAGAATAAATGGTTCGATGAGATTATCTATAGAAACATTTGGCCATGGACAGAGCCAATAAAATTTTGGAAGCTTGCTTTCATCTTTTAACAAAAGTTAGGATTTATCCTCTCGCTAAAGCATATTGTTAAACCACATATATACATAGATTTGGTGTTCCTACAAAGGAGAGTGCTTCTAAAATAGGTGCATCTATTGGGGATTCCAGGACTTCGCTTGATGCAACTTCTCTCATTACTAACAAAAAGAAAATCGTAATAATATATATATATATATATATATATATATATATATATATATATATATATATATATATAAAATCCCAACTTTTATGGTTAGTGAATGCTTGAATGTCCATAATTGTTGTTTATTGGTTCGGAGGATTGAATATTATATTTCTCCAAATAAGGGCAAAATGAATTCAGGCGTGCTTACATCTGAGCTTGGTCTTTAAAGTGAGCAAAATATCATTTGGAAATACTGCAAATACCAATTGATGGGCATTGAATGACCAAAATATAAAAAGGGGGTTCAACCATTAGAGAGAGGATACTAAGAGCTTCTTTGGTGAGAATGGATTGGAATACAGAAAGAAAGTCACATTGAATCTGACCATTTCGCCACAAAGGGAAACTTTGCGCCTGTCATCAAAATATAGAGACTTTTCAGTCATGAAGCATGGATCCAGATTCCAGGGACTTAAAAGGTGAAAAAGAAAATGAAAAACTTGCAGAGCCTTTTGTGTGTGTGTGTGTGTGTGTGTGTGTGTGTTGTGTGGGGGGCACTGAGAACTCGGCTAGCGGAGAGGGAAGAAGCGAGATATTGCTATAGGCAGAGCAATTCTAAAAGGACCCATGAATCCTCCTAGATGAAGCGACATTGCGCTCAATGTGGTCAATCGAACATTGTCATTGTGGCCCATCACACGACTACGGTGAGGAATCGACATGATCGCCATGATTCATCGTGATTCAATCATTGAAAAAGGAGAGAGCCTAATTGATTTATTATTGTAAACGGGACCCATTGGTTGTGGATACAACAACGGTGATACATACTGACAGTGATTGCTTTTCCTTTTGAGCCCATCCCACCAATCAACAATTCTGATCATCGTAGTGCTCATGTTTTGTAGAGATGTTTTTCTTTTCCATCATTGTGGGAGATTGATGGCATCCTCAGTGTGTTGTTTCCAACATTTTTAGTTAGATGTTCGTCTTTTTTGCATAGTTATGTATGACCCTAAAGAATTTATGTTTCTCATTTTCATCATCTAGGGTTTGAACCATATAGTGGGTCTGCTTTTGTGGCCCACCTGAGGCTAGAAATTTTCTCATTTTTTCCCAAAGTTCCAATGGGCTTATTAAAATCATTAATGTCACATGTATACTAATTTGGGATTTCAAAACTAATATACTTAATCAAGGTCAATGTGAATACACTGCAGAATTCCAATGCTTACAGGCATCCAAACACAATTTTTTAGTTCCAGTGTATTCCAATTACAGGCATCCAAATGAGCCTTACATGTAACTTATAAGAAATAGAACCATCTTAGAAAATGATCTTCTTATAAGAAATGAACTGAACCATCTTAGAAAATGATCTTCTTATAAGAAATGAACTGAACCATCTTAGAAAATGATCAACAATTTCAATCATAAACCCACAACGTTATCAATTAATTTCCTCATATAACATAATCCATACTATGATCTTTCCATGGTGAATCTAAAATCAGTGAAGGGCTTTATAGACCGGTATTTTACTTTTAACCTTTTCATGACTAATGTTCTCTACAGTGCTTGATTGTGTTCCAAGTGGTGTGCTTCAAGATTGGCCAATGAAAATTATAATCAGTGGGTATCATAGTTTTATCGTGGCCAAAATGCACATCTAGATCATCTAAATGTAACTCCCATATGATATATTGTAACAAACTGAATGGGAGACAATCATGGTACCCAAAAATAGTCACATCACAAATCGCATATCTCAAGTGGCTAGAACTAGGTATTTCATTCTTTATGCATAACCACATAATCCTAACTAATCGCTACTCCATGGATGCTCCTCCCTCAATCCGTTCTGGATTTTGTTCTTCATGCAGGTTTCTGCACATCACCTGAATCTGACGTTCCGCTTTGGCCGTTTACCCCTATGGGCAGTTTTTCTGTTATGTCAGCCTGAAAGTTAGTCACTTCTCCCAGCCCGGGGAGAAGTTGGGCTAGATGGGTGTGGGCCACATCTGGGGACGCCTTCGACCGGTCGTGGCCCATGCTCGACCGGTTGTAGGAGCCCACCCGACCGGTCGTAGACCGGTTCAACTCAAAGTCCAGCGAGCATCGCTTTTTGATCCCGAGGTGCTCGACCGGTCATGGCCCATTCACGACCGGTCATAGGGGTCGCTCGACCAGTTGTAAGTTACGCAGATTCGTTTCTGAATCCGATGCAGACTGTGGATTTTGGTGTCGCCTTTTGCAAGGATGCGGAAGGGAAGTTTCTTAAACTATATATAAGTGTTCCTAGGGCTTTTTTAGGTGTATTGGAATATTGGGGAAATAATTCTAAGGTGTAGGCAAAAGGGTTTTCTATGTGCTTCCAAGGGAGAGGTTAGTATATCATCTTGTAATCTTCGTTCTTCATAGTGGAAGTTTGCATCCGTGGTTTTTTTTTTTTTTTTTACCCTAGTTTGGAGTTTTTCCACGTATATCTTGTCTTGTGGTTTATTTTGGATTGATTTGATTTGTTTCTAGTTTATATTTCTTCCTGTTTATCATTTGTGGGTGAGGCCTAAGATTGGATCTAGGCTCACTGCGTTGTTGGCGTGCTGCGCAACAACTGGTATCAAAGCTATTGGTTTAGTTCTATTGAGAGCAATGATGGAATATGGGAAAACTAGAATTGAGAAATTTGATGGTTCAAACTTTGCCTTCTGGAAGATGCAGATGGAGGATTATCTATATCAGAAGGGCCTATATATTCCTCTAGGAGGAAAAGAGAAGAAACCCAAAAAGATGACAGATGATGAATGGTTTTTACTGGATAGGAAGGCTTTAGGAACGATCCGACTCTCTTTGTCTAAGAGCGTCGCCTTCAACATATCCATGATGAAAACTACAAAAGAATTAATGGAACCCTAGCCACCATGTATGAAAAGCCCTCAGCATCCAACAAGGTTCATCTTATGAAACAACTATTCAACATGAAGATGTCAGATGGTGGGAGCGTGGTTGAACATCTAAACGAGTTTAATACACTCACAAGCCAATTGGAATCTGTTGGCATTATTTTTGAGGATGAGATCAGGGCATTATTGATCTTATCCAATTTGCTAGACAATTGGGATGGTTTGGTGATTGCTGTGAGCAATTCTTCAGGATCGACAAAACTGAAATTTGATGATGTGGCCGGTCTAATTCTCAGCGAAGAATCTAGAAGGAAGGCATCAAGAGTTTCAGGGGATTCAGGGAATGCTTTAAACGTTGAAGGAAGAGGAAGATCGCTGAACAAAGGAGGCAATAAACACGGGCGTTCTAAGTCGAGAAAGAAGTCCATGGGACCGAAAGACAAAGACGGGTGTTAGCATTGCGGCAAGAAGGGGCACATGAAACGTGATTGCAGGGCACTCAAGAAACACAAAGGAAGCTCTCAAGGCGAGAAGGATTCAGTGAATCTATCTGAGGAGAGTGACACAGAGGCGTTGATCTTGTCTCTTGATGCGATGAATGAGTCTTGGGTTATAGACTCAGGTGCTTCATTTCATGTTACTTCGTGTAAGGAAGTTCTGCGTGATTATGTGTCAGGTGACTTTGGGAGAATCTACCTGGGTGATAATGAGCCGTGCAGTATTGTTGGAAAGGGGGACGTTCATGTAAATCAGAAAGACGGAACAATCTTGAAATTGAACGATATCAAATATGTACCGAGTTTGAAACGTAACTTGATCTCAGTAGGGCAGTTGGCTGATACCGGTTATGTGACAACATTCACCAGTGATTCCTGAAAGATCACAAAAGGTGTCTTGGTGATATCTCGAGGTAAAAAGGAAGGTACTTTGTACGTGAGTTCAGGATTGTATAGTTCACTCACAGTCGTATGAACTAGAGTGAATGGGCAGCTATGGTATCAGAGGTTGGGACATATGAGTGAGAAAGAAATGAAAGTGCTATTGTCTAAAGGAAAGCTACCAGGGTTAAAGTTTATTGACTTGAAATTTTGTGAGGACTGCGTGTATGACAAGCAGAAGAGGGTGAGCTTCAAGAAGACGGGACGTGCTCCAAAGATGCATCTGTTGGAGCTTGTACACACTAATGTGTGGGGATCGACACAGGTATCATCTTTTGGTGGCTTACGTTATTTTGTTACTTTTATTGATGATGCTAGTAGAAAACTGTAGGTCTATTTTTTAAAGCATAAATCTGATGTATTTGATGTATTTAAGAAGTGGAAAGTTATGGTAGAAAATGAGATAAGTAAAACAGTAAAATGTCTCAGATTTGATAATGGGGGAGAGTACTGTGATAACAGATTTGAGGAGTATTGTGCAGCAAATGGAATCAAACATCAGAAAATGATTCTAGGGACACCGCAGCAGAATGGTGTGGCTGAGCTTATTAACAGGACCATCCTTGAGCGCGCCAGGAGCATGAGTTACATGCAGGGTTGCCTAAGACCTTTTGGGCAGATGCTGTGAATACTGCCTCATATCTCATCAATAGAAGTCCCTCAGCACCATTGGATGGTGGGCTACCAGAAGAAATGTGGACTGGGAAAGAAGTGAACCTTGCACATCTTAGAATGTTCGGTTTCACTTCATATGTTCACATTGATGCAGAGCACAGAAATAAGATGGATGTGAAGTCTAGGAGGTGCACGTTTATAGGCTACGAGTAGCATAATTTTGGCGACAGGTTTTGGGATGCAGAAAATTGAAAAATCATCAGAAGAAGCAAGGACATAGTCTTCAATGAAAAAGTGATGCATAAGGACAGTGTGTAAGAAAATAAGGCCAAGGAAAAGGAATTCGTAGAGTTGGAAGAGTTATCGGACACGGGTGTTACAGCGCCACAGGATGATCATGCACAGGAGCATTATGAGGTAGAGCCACAGACACCGGTTGTGAGGAGGTCTACTCGGGAGAGGAGGCCCACGGTCCAATACTCACCCTCCTTACATTATCTACTGCTAACAGATAATGGTGAGCCAGAGTGTTTTGAAGTGGCATTACAGTCAGATACACGGGTTAAGTGGGAGCAGACCATGGATGATGAGATGAACTCTCTTGAGTCTAATCGTACATGGGAGCTAGTCACTTACCCAAGGGTAAGAAAGCTCTTCATAATAAGTGGGTTTACAGACTGAAGGAGGAGCATGATGGTTCGAAACGGTACAAGGCCAAATTGGTTTTGAAAGGATTTCAACAAAAGGAAAGTATCGATTTCACTAAAATATTTTCACCTGTGGTGAAAATGTCTATGATTCGCATGGTCTTGAGTATATTGGTTACAGAGGACTTACATCAAGAGCAGCTATATGTTAAGACAACCTTTCTTCATGGGGACCTTGAAGAAAAATATATATGCATCACCGACAGGATACATGGCATCAGGAAAAGAGAGCAAGGTGTGCAGACTGAAAAAGAGTCTATATGGCACCTGAAAGCGAGCCCCGAGGTAGTGGTACAAGAAGTTCGACGAGTTTCATGTCGGATTCTGGAGATGTCATGCGATCCTTTATTGCTATTTAAAGAAGTTTGATACGTCGTACATAATCCTTCTTCTGTACGTTGATGATTGTTGAGGGTCAAATATTGCATATCGAGCTCCTGCCAGTTTTGCCATGAAGGATTTACATACACACTAATGTTTCAGAGTATTTTAATTGTGTTTTGTTGCGAGCAGATGCAATCAGAGCGTCGATGGAAACCGACACTAAAAGTATGGATTTGACACTCGAATTCACCAGAGCAAGGTACGGACTCCATGGGACCAAGATCGATGATTTTACAGTAGAGATCAGAAAATCAAGAAACCGAAGCTCAAGTGGCACGAAAGTCGGCCAGAATGCAAGATCACAGGTTTTCCATCATCCGATTCGATCCAGAAACTTCATACACGGCTACCGAGGATCCTATATTAACGTCACGTAAAATTTCAAGGTGGTGGATCCCCACGGAAGTGGCCCAACGGACAGATCATACTCATAAAATCTGGATGCAGCCCGCTGTTGTCTGGATATGCTTCATCTCTGGTCTCAACAGGTCAAAAGTGACAATATGAATGGACGGGAAGGATTTCTTACATACATCAAGTGGGACCCACATGTATACCGAGTGTACATGAGAGCACGTGAAACCAACGTGCACCTTACAAAGTCGGTCGGCGTAAGGCAGTCGACCGACTACTTCTCAAAAATCAAAAGCATAACAGTGTTTTTGAAAGGATTTGGGTTTTTTGCTTATGGGCCACCACCTTCGATCGATGATCAATCCGGATGGAATCCATTCGTTTCACGAGGTCGAATCGTACTGCGATCTACATCTGGATTTCCTTATACATTTGGTGTCCGTGAAGGATCCAAACGGAGAACGGACGGTGGACCAAAACGGCTGGTGGACCACACTGAAATTAAACCAATTTCTTCCTTCCTGGACGGTTTTTGCCGTCATATCCGAAGATGGATGATTGGATTTATCAAAAGTCAATGAAGTGGGCCCCATCACACAATCGGCGGACGCCCGTGCGAAGGCACGGCGTCAGCGAAGTGGATCTGCGGTCCATCCTTGTGGGCCACCACCACAACTTGAAAGTTCGATCCGGGCCGTCCATCGATCTTACAAGACCTATTACCACTTCTTAGGTGGAAGTTTTCCCATTAAAAATTGTAGATCGTATTGTCCAAAGAGAAGATTGACGGTGATCTCGAACTAGAAAGTGGGCCACATCAAAGGAGGAAGAAAACGGTAGGGGGTCCGAAGTCGTGGAGTTTTCGTTCAGATTTCGATAAATGGGTTGGATCTCTCAAAACGGTAGTGAAGTGGGCATTCACGACTAGTCATCACGAAAGATTTCGCGACTGGTGCGCTCGACGACCGTCATAGGCGGTCGCGGAACCCGTCCGATCCTGGGCTGTTTTGGATAAGCGGTCAGGATCGGTCCGATGATACGAGACGGTTCAAAATCCTTTCATGGGATGGGAAGGACCAGTTCCCAAGCTGTTCGGATCGGATTTCAAAATGGACGGTTGATTCTTTGATTCTAGGGGATCAAGGGTTTCTTCTTACCGCTTCCTTGTGCAGAGTTAGTATAACCGTCCATCCTCTCGCCTTCAAAACTTATAAAAGAGAGAGACTGAACGGGAGAGGAAGACAAGAGGAGGCCTGGGACTACTACTGGAAGTTTGAGAAAGACAGGAGAGAAGGAAGAGTTTGTTTGTGGTTTTTTTCTTTTTATTTTATTTATTATTTTTTATATTTGTTTAAGAGCTAGCCCATTCATGTGTGGCTAAACCTCTTAGTTAGGGCTAAGAGGTGAAGCTTGTAGCGTGATGGGGTCTTTGCTTGTGCCTTTGTTTTAGGTGTCGATATTGATTTGGGTTTAATTAAGGGAATGCAAGGTCTTTAATGGTCTGTTGTGATGAAATTACAATGGGTCTGCAAATGGCTTTGAGCATGTTCTTTTCCTTTTTATGTTTATGACGTCAGGAAGCCCTGTTGTTCACCATCGTCTCCTGGGCATGGTCGGATGTCAGTACCCTCTCCTGATTTTCATGGCATGTTGATTGGTTGGTAATTAGATTAATTCTGTTGTTTGCTTTGTCTCCTGGGCATGGTTAGGTGATGGAATCCATTCTAATTCACACACCTCTCATCTCTTGAAACCTATATCAATGGCAGTTCAGTTAATTTTCCTGATTTGTAATACAGGCATAAGATCTCCCTAATCTCTACAAGTGGATCCTCTGAATCCCTAGTTTTTCTTTCTCTGATTTTTCCTAAGTTTTAGAGTAATATTTCATCATTATTCTTCAAATTATAATCGATTTAGATTTCATCTCATTCTAGTTCTATTTCTACTTAGTTTTAGATAACGTACAAGTTCCAGTCCCTTGGGATTCGACCTCGGTCTTACCGAGTTTATTACTATATCACAACCCTATACTTGGGGAGTGAACAATGATATGCTTGTGGCCGGTTCAAGTATGAAGGACATCTCAGATCTCAAAAGACAACTGTCTAGAGAATTTGCCATGAAGGATTTAGGAGCTGCAAAACAAATCCTAAACATGAGGATAAAGCGTGACAGGGAAAATAAGAAACTAATTCTATCATTGGAGTACATAGCCAAGGTACTTGATCGATTCAATATGGGAGGTGCTGCCAAGTTGCAAGACTCCATTAGTCAATCACTTCAAGCTATCTAAGAAGCAAGGTGCAAAGACGCAGGAGGAACGGGACTACATGGCTAAAGTCCCATACGTGTCAGCTATTGGGAGTCTCATGTATGCTATGGTGAGCACGAGACCAGACATTGCTTAAGCAGTGGGAGTTGTTAGTAGGTTCATGAACAACCCTGAAAAGGAACATTGGGAAGCTGTGACATGGATTCTTAGATACTTTGTAGGTACTAAGGATGTAGGGTTGTGCTATGATGGATTGGAAATCAAGCTATAAGGCTACGTGGATTCAGATTTGACAGGAGATATCGACAGCAGAAGAAGCACTACAGGTTATGTCTTTACTCTAGGTAGTGTCAGTCGATTGGGTCTCTCGCTGAGAAGATAGTATCTATCAGTACAACAAAGGCAGAATATGTTGCGGCTACAGAAGCGTGCAAGGAGATGGTATGGATGCAAGGTTTCATGGAAGAGTTGGGTAAGAAGCAAGAAGATTGCAAGCTGTACAGTGACAGTCAGAGTGCAATACAATTTGCTAAGAATTCAGCTTTTCATTCAAGAACCAAGTATATTGCCATCAGATATCACTTCATATGTTCATTACTAGAAGATGGATTGATTGTTCTAGAGAAGATTCATACAAGTGAGAATCCTGCGGATATGTTGACCAAGGCGGTCACACGAGAGAATCTGAAGCTCTGTTCAGCTTCGATTGGTCTTCATGCTTGAAGACTGTGAGGTGCACTCCGGATGAAGAAGACAAAGGTCTAAGGTGATGTGTCTCCAAGTGAAAAATTGTTGAGATATGGAGCCACATCTGGGGAAACCTTCGACCGGTCGTGGCCCATGCTCGACTAGTCGTAGGGGCCCGCCCGACCGGTCGTAGACCCAGGTTCGACTCAAAGTCCAGTGAGCATCGTTTTTTGGTCCCGAGGTGCTCGACGGTCGTGGCCCATTCACGACCGGTCATGGCCATTCACGACCGGTCGTAGGGGTCGCTCGACCGGTCATAAGTTACGCAGATTCGTTTCCGAATCCGATGCGAGCTGCGGATTCTGGTGTTGCCTTTCACAAGGATGCGGAAGGGAAGTTACCTAAACTATATATAGGTGTTCCTAGGGTTTTTCTAGGTGTATTGGAATATTAGGGAAATAATTCTAAGGTGGGGGCAAAAGGGTTTTCTATGTGCTTCCAAGGGAGAGGTTAGTATATTGCCTTGTAATCTTCGTTCTTCATGTGGAAGTTTGCATCCGTGGTTTTTTTTTACCCTAGTTTGGAGTTTTTCCACGTATATCTTGTCTTGTGGTTTATTTTGGATTGTTTTGATTTGTTTCTAGTTTATATTTCTTCCTGTTTATCATTTATGGGTGAAGCCTGAGATTGGATCTAGGCTCACTGCGTTGTTGGCGTGCTGCACAACATGTGTCACGTTAAACTCCCTCCGAAGATATCCCTATTTATGTGGAGAGTGATGCATCAGGCTATCCCGATTGATGAGTTAGTGCAAGCCAAAGGAATTCACCTCGCTTCGAGTTGTGTTTGTTGTGCCTTTCATCACACCCACGGGCACACATCGGAGTCTCTTTCTCACCTCTTTATAGACAGTAGATTGGCTCAACCGGTGTGGGAAGCGATAAGTGGGGATTTCAGTGTCAATATTATGGCAGCAACATCCGTTGAAGGGAGATTACATCAGTGGTGGGCGGCGGCAGCAGCGAGGCGAAGGAATGGTGGGGAAATTATGATCATGTCGTGTATCATTATTTGGGCGATTTGGAAGGCTAGAAATGCGGCGGTCTTTGATGCCAAGTTGATATCTCTAGGTAAGACAATCAACTCCATACGCTGGTGGGTTGCAAGAATTGGGGGCTTGGGGATACATTCTGGCTCTCGGGGAGGGAGGAGATCGAATGATGTTGCTACCAGGATGGGAGGGGGCTCAAGGGTGATCAGATGGGAAAAACCTCCTCCTGGCTGGGTCAAGATAAATGTTGACGGTTCGGCTAGGGGTAACCCCAGTGTCTCAGGTGGTGGGGGCATTTGTAGAGGGGCGAAGGGAGAGTTTCTTTTTGCATTTTCAGCCAACTATGGTGTTGGTTCCAACACCCTCGCTGAACTAAGAGCGGTGCATGATGGGATTATATTGGGTTTGCAAAGGGGCTTCCCTCAAATCATTCTGGAATTGGACTCGCGACCGGTGGTAGATATGTTAAATGGGCTAACAACCCCGGGCTGGAAATGGACGATGTGGATTCGTAGAATCCATCATTTGAAGCAACGAGGGTGAATCGAGGTCAAACACATTCTGAGGGAAGGTAATTCGGCGGCGGATTTCATGGCACGTATAGGGAGCAGGTCGCCCACAGCTACATGGTGGAGCACAAGGGCTGACCTCCCTCAACAGGTTAGAGGTTTCATTTTTCTAGACAGGGTTGGGCTGGGTTCGATTAGAATGGGGTGATATGGTTTTGTGCAGTTTTTTTTCTTTCCACGATAGGCCCTCAAATTTTAGGGGGGCCCGAATGTACATGCCTTAAATATGAATGAAGTTCTTCTCTTTTTTTCTTTCTTTCTTTCTTTCTTTTTTAAAAATTAAAGAGGGTTTTGAGTTTGAAAACACCCCAAATTGAGTAAAAAAAAATAAAAATAAAAACCACATAATCCTAACCAATCTTCTCAGACTCAATAGGAAAGCAGAAAAGAGTGCTCAAAAGGTTCTTCTTATGACTCAAAAGTATTTGGTGTGAGAATATTGTGTATAAGTTGTCATGGGTTAATCATTAGTTGTAATATACTTTAACACCCAACTTTGGGTTGAAGCAATACTGAAAAACTCAAAGAGAATTCTTCTCCAAATTCTTGAGTGATCATGGTATCGGAGCCGTTTTTCGACCTGGGCCACTGATCTAATTTTCGACGGTCCTATCTAGCTACATAAGCCCAGAGTATACATTGACTTACAGTGTATTAGTAGTCATCATTCCCTTGCTTGGAACATCTCAAATCTGACGATCCAGATCCATTCATTACCAAAAAACACCATACGATCTGAAGATTCAGATCCTCATCCCATTCTTCTCCTCCAAATTCAGTTGTCAACTCAACCATTACACGCACTACCTCTGCTCACCAGATCTGGTCCTGCACCCATCTTTGCATCACCAGAAATCAACAATATTCCTTTTTCCCATCCAGCACGGATCACTACCTGCCTCGATCGTCCAGCAGTCAACTTTGCCATTGCACGCACTACCTCTGCTCGCTAGATCCAGTCCTGCACCCGTCTTTGCATCACCAGAAATCAGTGGTACACTTCTTCTTCGTGGTTTTTTTTTATATGGCATCCATGAATCCCTTTGGTAGGATCAAAACTATCCATGTTAAGTTGGATGGGAAAAAAAAATTCCTTGTGGTAGTTTCAATTCAAGCATTTCCTAGCAAGAAAGAGCCTCTATGACTATGTGGATGGTTCTATGGGTAAATCAAATGATGAAAAGGAGCTCCTACCTTGGACCGCCAATATAATTTGAAGGTAGTCACATGGATACTTGACAGCATTGAGACAAACATTGTAATTAACCTCACATCATTCAATACCGCATCCGAAATATGGGCTTACTTGAAAATGTGTTATCAACAATCAAATCATGCCCATCACTCTCAAGTAGAGTATGAGTTATTAAAATTAGAACAAGTAGTTCTGAGTAGACAAGATTTCTATTATAAACTAACCTCCCTTTGGCATGAGCTTCAACTTATGGAATATGCGCGTGTCCCAAAATTTCTTTAGGCTAAAGCAAAATCAATAGTTGTGTATTAGATCGATCGACTACTTTCCAGTGTTTTGGCCAACCAAAAAGATCCCACGTTCTTTCTTCATGATAAAGATCCGGATTATAGCCGGTTAAGAGTGTTTGGATGCATTGCTTTTGTTCATCTTCCAGAATGAGAACAGGATAAACTCAGCCCTAAAGCGGCTAAATGTGTATTTCTTGGATATGAGGGCATCAGAAATAGTATCGTTGTTATGATCCATGTGTTCGACGTATTCGTGTGTCTAGACATGTCAAATTCTTTAAAAATTTACTATACTATAAAGTTGTCTGTGCATCTCCATCAGTTACCATTGTTCCATCTTCCATTTCTCATATGTCCTCTTTTGAAGAAAATCATTTTATGATTCCTTCTTCTCTCCTCCTTTACAGGTCTACCAACATCGTGTGAAGCTTATTTCTCTTAGGTCCTCTCCCACAACTGCTACTGCTTCCGATCAGGTGTCCTCTTCTCCTATAGTGCAGGTAACTATCCTGCCTTCTATTAAGATCCAATTACAATGTTCCAGTCGTCCGTCCGTTCTTCCCTATAATTAAATCTTTTTGCCTCTCATCATCCCTTGTTTTCTGAATTAGATTCTTTGGTGGTCCCTACTTCTTATTTTCAGGCATATACACAACCGTGTTGGGTAAAGGCCATAGATGATGAGATTTAGGCACTCGAAGAGAATGTTACTTGAACACTGGTTCCATTACCTGAGGGGAAGCAAGTGATAAGCAGCAAATGGGTATATACTGTGAAATTAAAATCTGATGGAAGCTTAGATCGATACGAAGCTCAGCTACTGGCCCAAGGCTATAAATGAGAGTATGGAGTTGATTATGATGAGACATTCGCTCCAGTGGGAAAAATGAAAATGATCCATTCCATGATCGTTATAAGCATTATTGTCATGTGCAATCGCATATGCGCATATCCATATGTAGATCGCATATGCAATCATGGCATATGTGATCGCATATGTTGCATATGTGAAAATATACGATCGCTTACAGCATATGCAATCGCATACAGCATATGCGATCACATTTTGGGCATGGCACATTGAATTTTTATTTTTATTTTTTTGCAAAAAAATAATATTTTTCCTATAAAAAGGCTTCCAAATCTCCTCCATTTGCAATATTCACACTCCAAAACTCTCTTACTCTATTTTGTTCTCTTACATTTCTTAATTACAAGTGGTCTTAATCTCCCTCTCTCTTGTATTTCCTACTTCCAAGTGACCTTAATCTCTCTCTCTCTCTCTCTCTCTCTCTCTCTCTCTCTCTCTCTAACATTCCCTCTCTCTTGAAAGTTGGAAGATCAAGATTCAATCACTTTTAAGTTTTAAGGAAGATAGCTTGTTGATTTTCTACCATAATAAATAAATAGCTTGATTCTGTTGTTACTTCTTGTTAACTATATTGTTAAATGTGGATGACTTGATGTTTAATTCATTGTTTAATTCATTTTCTCTCTCTCAAATATATTTTAAATATGTAAAATTAGTTATTTGTTAACTTTGAAAAGTTCTCCTCAGTTTCTTATATTATTTTACATTTTTTTTTGAATTTTTCCCTGATATATATATAGGGAAAAGGTTCTATACGCTCGACCTTACCATAACATTCGGTAAGGTTGAGTGCTGTAGGTAGTTACATCCAACGGTTCATGTTTTAACGTCACTTGAAAGAGGGAAACCGGTGATACTGGTTTCATTATGGCCGACCGTGTACACAGCCATCTAAATAGGAATTTTTTACCCTTTGAAGCCAACCATCTCTCTCCCTCTTCCTGAATTTGGTCCGGCGGTCTACATCCCTGTGCAGCCCTTCTCTCTCCCTCAATCCCTACCACCAGCCACACCCCTATGCAGCCGCCTCCACCTCTCTCTCTCTCTCTCTCTCTCTCTCTCTCTCTCTCTCTCTCTCTCTCTCTCTCTCTCTCTCTCATTCCCTACCACCACGCAGTCAGGTAAGGTAAGGCCTCTGTTTTTTGGTATGGTTTCTATTTCATGAGCAATTGCATCCGGATAACACATCATCGTCATGAGTTATTTATTTATTTATTGTATCTGTCTTTGCTTTTGTTTTTGTTGTTCTTTTAGAAACAAAAACAAATACAAAAGGGTTTGCAGGTGGGGCATTATATTTGAACGCGGATGAAACAAATGGATTTCCGGATCATTGGATTGAGTTTGTTTTTTACAGGTTGGAAAATCAAATGTGGGCCCTATCTTCATGTCTAGTCAGGTTATCTGATTGAAGTGAATTTTGAGAGGGATAGGCAACTCAGGTTATTTTGTGAAATTCATTGATTTATAACATCTTAAGAAGTGTTCCATGTTATATCACCCATACAAAATCTAGGGTTACATTTTAAGGCCTGTTTTGGGCGCCACTTAAAAATTAGTCAACCTCATTTAGTTAATAAAAATTATGTATTAGAGATCATGATTCATGATTGTTGGTTATTAAGATTTTTAAATATAATCTATGGAGGACAACTGAAATTTTGCACCAAGTTAGTGCATGTGGGACCCACAGTTGGTTTATCCAAGCCATCAATTTGTGGATGGAAAATGTCAAAATATATCCAGAATTGGAAGATCCTAGCCATTTAACTTTTAGCCTTTTCTCCGTTGTGTATGGATTGTTGGGTTTTTTTTTTTCCTTAACTGTGTATTTGTACGCGGATGATGGAAAGGTTAGAGTGGACCAGCTGAGGACATGTTTTGTGCATGTACCTCTATGATAGGAGACATCATATGAATGGCTTGGTTGAACCATGGCCTCACATGTACAAACTCAGGGCACGACAGGAATGTAATGCTTATGATGTCCTTTAGAGATTTTATTTTTTTTCTTTTTATTTTCGGGTTAGCTTGTTAGCACACACCCTCTTTGTCAAGACACATTCTTCACAGGGATGTCCACAAACAAAGCAGAAGCATGAATGATGGTCCTGTTGCCAATCTCATTGCAACCATGTACAATCTCATTGCACTCATGTACATGCATGCATGTTAATGCTGTAATTACTGGTGAAAGGCACCACTAGCTTGGGTCTTTCACTCAGAAATTCAGAGTAGCCATGGCATGCATTTCTCTACTAACTTGTGTAGATTCATATAAACCTAAATGTATTCATTGTCAAGACAGAGAAATCTCATGTACAACTGGTTATATATGTAAACAAATCATGCAACTAGCTGTGTCTAGAGCCCACCGTGATGTGTGGTCAGTCGCCTCACCATGTACGTAGGGTAGTCCAAAAATCATTCCAATAACCATATCAGGTGGGCCACCATCTGAATTATTTGGAGGTTTCTGGGTGGTTGTCAATTGTTTCAAGCGATGTAACCAACCTAATTATCGGATTGGCCTGAGATATCATGGTGGACCCCACATGAAGCTATTTGCATGAACTTCTCACATACAACTACTTGCACGTGAGATATTCTCTCTGATAAAAACCTATATTTTGCTAATTAATCTCATCTTTCTCTTACCACAGCTTGGTGGGCCATCTTACTCAGTCCGTTGGGAAGAGGGATGCAAGAACTGCAAGCAAAGATGGAGCAAACAGCGATCTTCCGGCGTTCTTCGATGACCTTAATAGACTCATTCAGCTATTTAGCAACAAGGAGTTTACTGCGAGGGAGATGGTCACATTGTCCGGCGCACACACCGTCGGCCAGGCTAGGTGTGACAAATTCAATCAGGTGGATCCTAATTTCCAAACTAGTGTTGATAAAACACATTCTTCATAGGGATTTCCACAAACAAAGCAGAAGCATGAATGATGGTCCTGTTGCTAAGGTTTATTAACTTGAGATTCTCTTTCGGTAACAGAAGAATGATGGTGGTTCCTTGAAATGTTGATTCGGAAACTAACCGGGGCAATATGTAGAGACTTTGTTATTTATTATAATTTTTTTAAAATTTTCCTTGTTTTACAAGATCATTGTAATTAGCTACTTCTTGAATGTATCCTTGATACATTGAATTGTATGACAATAAATGTAAATTTTAATTCCTTTATCATTTATTTCTTATTGTGGATGTTGCATTTGTGGGTTGGATGTAGCACCCAAATTTGGCAAAGTAAAATAACCTTCTACTATTCCTGTGCATATGATTCAAAAACCACAAGGTGAATCTTGCAAAATGTAATTCTCACCCATTTAGTAAACGGGTCATGCTTGCTGATCTAACCTGACTCATGCCACTAATAGTCATAATTGGAAGTGGGCTGAGCTTAGTCCAGAATCAAGTTAAAAGCTTTCATACTTGGGCTAGTCCCAGGCCTACTACTTAATTGGAACCGAGGCGATTACACGAATCAATGGCGATAAAATGGCTCGAGCCCAGATAAAGCCTTACGGAATTTTCATGATTTTAGTAATCCTTCTTGATGTGCTTGTAGGGTGAAGCTTTTGGATGGGCAGGAAATAGCGATGAAAAGGCTTTCGAGGAATTCGGGACAAGGAATGGATGAGTTGAAGAATGAGATTGTACTGATTGCCAAACTTCAACACAGGAATCTGGTTAGGCTCTTGGGCTGTTGCTTGGAAGGAGAAGAGAAGCTGCTAGTGTCACTACAAGAAAACTGGTCTTTACTGGCGGCCAAAACCGCCGGCAAAAGCCAAGAAAACCGCCAGCAAATCATTTGCTTGCGGTTAGCTAACAGCCGGTAAAGCCTCAGTCGGTAAAGGCTTTACCGGCGGCCAGGACCTTTACTGACAGTTGTGCTGGGCGCCGCTAAATCGTTAGTTTTGTTAAAATGGTCAAAAGCTACGGATAAAATCCGTAGCTAAATATGAGTAGCCCCACAGGAATACCGTAGCCACGGTTAATGCATAGCCTGCTGGGTGGGGTTTAGAAAATCAGTTTCACATCGTCTTGAAAGCCAAGCTGGTTGTCTTTTAACCAGAAATTAAAAGACAAGTGTGAGGGGGTAAAACTAACTCAAGGAAGAAAGGGGCATTGTTTTCTTCTCTTTTTTGCAAAACAAGGATCCTGGGCTGATGGGCATTTCTAGCATGAAAGAAAGATGGGGGAAAAAGTAGATGATGGGGATTCTGTTGAAACAACATAGACATGCATGTTTTTCTCGGATTCAAACTCACAAGAGATATATAAACATTTTGGGCTGCAATGGTATGTGATATGCACGGATGCATGAGATTTCAATGGTTTTACCTTGGTTAATTTAGCTTTGAGTTTTAAAGCCTTAAAAATAGCCAAGTCCTCTTTTATCTTCCTCTGATTTCTTTTCAGCCTTTTTCTTAAATTCTCTAACCTTTGCCTTATGTTCTCTCTTTACACTCTCAAGCTAGCCTTGCCTTCTTCTCGGACTTTGCCTTTGCTGTTATATGAGATCTTACTATTGCAATCTCCTTTGCTTTTGCCTTATTAGCTGCCCACTGAAGCTGTTGGCAAACTATTTCTGCTTTCATCTTCTCATAATTGTCCCAATCTAGCTCTCGTCTTCTTCTGCAATGCTTTTGGCCCATTCCAAATAGCACTTTTCCTATAACCTTTTCAATTTCAAGTGCTCCTCCCAAGTTCTTCTTAATGCAAAGCCTATCCTTGCCTTGCTCTGCACGCTGCAAAAATGGCCATCTTGTGCTGAATTCTATATTTAATTTTTGCCTTGAAGAAAACCTTCACCATGTTTTTATAGTCTAGAAAGCCTACAGATATAAATCTCCTGTTAAATACATCATACTTAAAACTAGGAACTCTTTAAAAGCTGCAATCTTGATGCTACAATAGATCTGGGATGCTCACCTCCTGTTCGAGTTTGAACGAATGCCGATTGAAGTGTTGTTGCAGTCTCTCATTTGCATAGTTTATACAAAACTTTTCAAAGTTGTTCTTCTAGAGATGAGAAAAAAAAAATGTTAGAAATGTAAACACCAGGGAAATAAATAATATTGCATAATCAGCACAAAAGACATACATGAAAAGATTCAAATACGTAGATGTCTAGGATGCTTATGAATCTCCCAGTACGCCACCTACTTCTAGAGACTTGTTGATGGCCTAGAGAAAGAGTGTCTAGCAACTCTAGCCTTCTACATAGTTGAGAGAGAGAGAGAGAGAGTGAACAACTCCCAGACCTGCAGCAAGGTTAGCTTCTATTCCTTGTTGGATGTCTGGGATCTTCTGATCTGTGAGGTTTTTTTTAGCATGCCCATCGAATTAACTGTTGGAATGAATCACCAGATCATAGCCCCCTCACATAGGAGTGCTAGTGGATCGGGTTGTCTAGACGGTTCACTAAGCCCAACCCAACAATAAGTCAATCTGCATAAATCTGCATAAATGGGTGACAAATGGGCTGGACACAAAAATAGACTGATTCCCACTGTTGAAACATTCATAGGGCCCATGATGTTTATTTGTCATCCAAACTGTTCATAAGGTCATACAGACTTGGATGAAGGGAAAAACTTCTTGGGAGATGGAGAAGTTTCGGATAAGCTGATATTTGTGTTTTCAGTTCATCCACGTCTACATGACCTAATGAATCGGTTGGATGGTAAACATAGAGTCAAATCAATAAGGTTTTTTGAGAAACACTATTTTCTTTCCCAAAATGGGTGAACATGGAGTAACTGCTTTAGCACAACAATAAAAAGGAAACAACACAAATTGTTGACTGCTTACAACAATACAAAAAAGGAAACTACACTTACATTATAGGGGGTCTCATCTTTGCAGCTAAATGTGGAGAGAACTGCCTCACGGTTCTTGTCACCTTCTCATTGAAAGTAACTGCGAAGCTATAATTAAAATCCTCAACAACAATGCATGACACACAAAAGTAAACAAATGGTAACTAGCTCGCTTCATATCAACATATATAACACAGAGAAGGAACCACATGCTTCAAATTGGTGGGAGGATTATAGCAACAGTCATCAGGTGAGATAAACCTACCTAGATAGAACTTTGATTGTAACGACCTGAGATGGGCAGTGGAGATTAGCAGAGCATTTCCAAAAGAGGAAGCAAATGTCATACGCAAGTTGCAAATCCCACCATATATAGGATAAAGGTCTACAACCTGATTGCTATCAACACACCGCTACGCATCTAGGCAGCATTATTTTTCTACAAAAAAGTAGATCAATGAAAAACAAATATTAGCACATGGTTACATATCAAAATATCTGAAATAAATCTTTATACACTCTGAATCACCTACAAATAAGTTTTGTAAATTTTAAAGCCAGCAATTCAACAATGTAATGGAAGTTCCTAATTGAAATATAAATTGATCTATCAAAAAAGAAAAGCAAGAAACTGAATGTAGTTCAAAAGAACCCTTGTACGAAAAGAAAAATGCAATATTACCTTCTATTGACCAATGATACACTGATGTTTGTGTGACCAGCCCCAACATCTTTGGCATAATCCACTTCCAAAACACAACCCGTGAATATAACAATATAGCATGGAAACTAATTGAGAAATGAAACAACCTATGAAACAAATAGAAAAGTGAGCTAATAAAGTTTAAAGTGGATGACATTATCACCTGCTCAGCATCAACATGAGAAGCTCTCCATTCGCTAAGCACATCGTCATGCAACTTCTGTCTGCACAGAGCCAAGGCAACATACTTGCCAATCTTAGAAATACACTCATTCAATTTCGCTGGTCGGAATTTGCTATGATGAAGTAGATTGAGCGGTCTAGATTCCTCTTCAAGTCCAGGGGGTGGTGGCTCATCAAACTCTTGGTCATATACCTCACCCACTATGGGTAAAGCCAGTTTTTCAAAAGCAATTGCCATACGCGCTGAGAAATAACTTTGTGGCTTAGAAGTGGTCGAATTCAGGAAGGATCTTGGTGAAGGCATCGGTTCTTGGACATCAGAAGGTACAATATTTTCCACCTCAACACCCACATCAGGAGAACAATATTCATCTGAGCAGGGATAGACAGAGACTGATTTGCAAGAGTTCTCAGCATTGATAGCATCCTGTATTCAGAAGTATCCTAGACATATATTAAAACTCAACCACAAGAAAAGAAATTACAACTGATTAACACTAACAAGAAGTCACAAACAAATGCCCTATGATGTCGTTGCCGAAAATAATATTAAACTCATGAGGGTAACAAGAATGGATGCCTTGACCAAAACTAATCTATCACAATACAAGGGCTTAAAGCGATTACCTTGTTCACTTCATCCTGAGGTGCAGAATTGAACTTTGTCATTTCCCTCGTTATTACCTCCTCAGCGTATTCAAACAAAGACAACTCCAATGACAAATATAATGCATTTTCTACACTCTCCTGAATATATTTTATGTCACTAGGAATCTGATTGGAATGTGAGAGGGTAATCTGTTCTGGAGAATTTACTCCTGCAAAAGAAGATGGCCCAAATTCTAATGTGCAAGACGACTGGCCATTGAAATCTTTTGTTGGTCCAAAACCAGGAGGGCACTCCACTTCAGAGGAAAAAGACTGTGGTTCAAGGTCCACCTGAAATGCAAAACCATTGAAATACAATCCTAAATAGTTAAGGAACAGCATCATCAATTACTGGGCTAACTTCCCGTTCAAGTAAACCATTAAAATATGATCCCCAAATACTTGAGGAACAGCATGATCAATTACCAGGCTAATTTCCTATTCAAGTAAACAGAAAACATACCTTTTCAAGAGTTAGCTCCCCGCTCACGCAAACAGGTTTTTTCCGCAGCATACCCTGTTCAACAGCAGGGATGGGAACTGGCAAAACAGCATCCCCAGACCAAAGTTTTCTTTTACGCTAGGCACAAGAGTAGTCAGCTATAGGCTCATAAAAGATAGCATTCCACATTACTTCCATGCAAGCATCAAAAAACATTTTACGTGCTTTTGAAAACACTTCATAAAAATTCTCTATGTTCCCAGCAGACTTTGTAGGTGCTGGAAACTTCATATGAATCTCATTAATAGAAGTTGATTGGCTAGAAGCAGTGCAGTTGACAGCAACAACACTCCGAAAAGCGGCGCGATTTTTCCTCTTCCTAATAACAATACATATCAGATTCCTTCACAAAAACAGCTGTAGAAAGCAACCACCAGACCACAATAGTGGAAAGAATGAATTATCAGAGTTCTGAGTATAAGAAATGAAGCAGCAAAAACAGATAAAGCAGTGCCATGGCTACTCGTGCGAGGTATCCATCCAAATCCTACTCTCCCCAAAGTAGCATGTCCGCACATGATTCTACCTGTTCATCCATTGGACCACATTTAGTTGTGCCAAGGCCCAAGAATCAGGCTGGCGGTATGTCATCAGGTGGGTAGCATGTGTACATTGAATGTGGACAACATGCCAATTTTTGAACTTTTCATTTCTTTCATACAAGTGCAGCACCTGACCTCCAGGCTGGCTTGGTATTTTGGGCCACAGTTGTGCCCACCAGATGAATTGCCTGGATTTCACACACACCAGATTGGCACATGCATTGAGACTGATGGTTACACTCAGAGTAGCAATAGCATTTCGCAAACAGAATGCTAAAGAACGAACTTGAGAAGTACAGTTATCACCATCCACTTCATCTATGTAAATCTCTGTCTCTTGGAGGTGTATTAAGACCTGGTTGTGCAAGTGATGGAAGTAAATATCTTGTGAAGAAGTTGCAGGAGATGTAGGTGTATGGAATGCCTTCCTTTCCTATAACACGTCGGATCGCTGATTTCTTTGCATAGAAGCCATAGTCAAGGTCGGGAATTCGGGCTTTATCAGGATCTGCTCCAAATTCTGATGGAATGAACCTCTACAACCAATGATAGAAGCCATATGTATGAAATGTTTATATTATAACACAAAATTGAGCTCAAGTAATTCCATGATTTGAAGGACAGACCTGATGCCGAATCCACAAATTGCCCATTGATTAGCAGTTGGGTGTGCTCTACTTGAACAGGTGGTGTTATCAAGTCTTCAGCTGTAATGGCAGTGCCAAATCTATGGACGATTCTAGCATTTCTGCGTGAAGTTTATATTATAACACAAAATTCTATAAATAGAAATGCATGTGTGACTGGATTGGAAATCCAAAAGAGACATGATTACATGCTTAGAACTCAAAACAATAGAAAAACAAGTATGTATAATAAATTGGTTAGTGCAAGCACCCTACAAAAGACTTGAGTCACACTGATGTACTAGCTTCGGTCTGCCTGAACAAATTAAAAATTAAAAATTAAAAAATTCTTGCAGGAGAATTCTCAATTTTCAGCTCATCAAATGATAATTTCACAGCACTCAAATTCTGAGAAGAATAAAGAAGAGGAATGACAAAATAGTTGGTTGAGAGGATGAATTGAAAGATGAAAATGCTTTACTTCTCTTCATATACTCGCTTGAAACTTGGGGCTATATCAACTCCATCCATCCTGTCAAATTATTTTAGGACATAAAGCCTAAGTATGAGGCATATTGAAACTCAAGCAGAGGTACACCACAAGGAAAAAGTAGGAATGAAAACACCTACCGTTGAGAAGTTCTTGAGGGCCACGTAAGTTTTAAATGAGGCTGATATTTGCGTTTTCCCCTTCAGGTGGTGTACTCGCACATGTTGGCCACATGTACAGACAACTAAAACTATAAAATTGATACACTGATCCATGCCGACAAAGCTGGATTAAATTCAACTGAATCCAAAGGACCCCATGAGGTTGCAAATATATTTCAGGCACTGAAGTTGTAGAACCTCATATTAACCGCCCACAAAAGATGAGTCATATTGATCACAATGTCAATTAATTGTTTTGAGTTAACAGCAAGTTGGATCACTGTTTTGTGTTTAAAGCAATTTATCCTTACCCTGCCCAATCCCACTTGCTCCATGGGGACTTTTCTTAGCATCCACTCAAGATCTTTGACATTTAGGGCCCGTTTGGATTGTAAGTTGCTTAAGATAAGTTACTTATGCCACAAGTAACTTATCTTAGTTTCTACTTATAAAGAACCTACTTAAACAACCTACTTATCAGCTTCTCCTCTCTTTGGTCTCTCCTGATGCCTTTATTCTGCAACTTATGAAAAGTAGAAGCTAAAAAAATTAACTGAAGTGATTAAGTACTTAAAGTAAAACAGTTGCTTATAACTAATCATAAACCAAACTTACTTATCTGAAATAAGTCACTTATCTACCGCTGTAAGTAGAAAAAGTAACTTATTTTGTGGCATCCAAATGGGCCCTTGATATGCTATGTTTCTCTAAACAGTGATCAACGACGAATCTCAAGTGAAACAGAGAAGTGCACTGTCATTTCTCACATGGTTAATGTGTGCAAGAACCAAGCTGCTCAGGAAGCGGGCTCCATGGCGTAGATAATCAAGCTGGCCATCTTTGTACAACATGAATGGCTGTTCATGTAACCAATGGTCCGAATTCAATGTGCAAATATCTGATGATCTGGTCAGCTTGATTTTTTTGGGGAATAAGCATCTAACTGGTGGGATCCTCTTGATGAGAGGTTTGGATCTCACACATGGGAGAGAAAAGTGGCAGAAAAGTGTACTGCTTGAGTTCACTTCAGCATTCCTCTTTACAGACGCATCACTAACCAAGCATGGGAAGATGAATATTACAAAAGAATTTTACCGACAATCAGTTGCATGGGTGATCACAAGCAACATTCCCTCATATTTCTGAAACATCTAGAGTATCAAATTATCAGATTACCTTTTGTTGAGACTGCCAGCAACTGATGAGCAATCAACTTGAAGAAAACAGGTGATCACTCCAAATAATCCAAACTATCTGTTATTCCTACCTGCATTATAATAAATATATAGCAGTTACAATCCACAAAGTGATTCTCCTAAAAAAACAAGAATGCATGTTGTAGGAGAGTCTAGACGCACAGGCAACATCACATTTCCCATCATTTTCTCAAGTAGCAGTGACTCAATCCAGTGCACACATGGGGAATAGATGCATGGAAATCCAGAGCTTCCAAACCATGGAATCCCTTGGTGGATGGAGCATGGCCCAAAAGTCAAACCAATTGGGTAATCTTAACCATCCGATTTTGCCCATTGAGTTTTGAAAGCAGACCAATTTTTTAGCAGTCAATTTTTCATGGACGTAGGACGGTTTCAGCCTATTCTCCTTCCACGATTTCAATGGTCCAGATTGAGGTGATTCTATGCCACATGTACACTGAGTGAGCCACCAGCATTAAAAAAGGTGGTTAACACCCGTCTGGTTCTAGTTTGGAAAGCCGACCATACTATGGTGTAGCATGATGGAGGGATGCTACAGTTACAGATGGCATTGTCATTGTCATTAATATGTCCAATTACGATTGGCATCAACACGAATTTTTATGGGTGCCCAACTTTCTGTCTAATTTCATGAACAACAGCAGCATCTTCAAAAGGATTTGCTTGACGGGCAACCTGTAGAGGAAGGATTACTCCATGGATAATTAAACTTTTCCTAATTGCTATTAAAAGTGTCATGGTGGGAAGTAAGAACATGCTGATCCCATCAAAGATCAACCACCAAATACAAAAACAAATGAAAGCTAATACAGTTTCAATGGAAGCTATGATGTATGCTTTAAAGACTGCATAAATTCACATCCCATGTTCAAGTACATTAAGAAGAATTTTTTCAACGATGGAACATTTTACAAGGTAGACTTGAAAGTTGAAAATACAAGAGAACTAAACATTTCGACACACATCACGGTGGGGCCCACACAGCTTGACCTCATGAGAAGTTCCCATGAGGTAGACCTCATTTCCATGTGTGTGTGTGTGTGTGTGTGTGTGTGTGTGTGTATACCCATGGTGTGTGTGAGTAGTTTTGTTTGAGAATTTCTTTTGTAAACATTTTAAATGATTATGAACGTATATAATATAAAAATGATAAAAATGATAAGCAAAGGAAAGATGCTTAGATTGTTGGTTAAGAGTGTTGCTATTGCCACTTGACGTCTTTTGTTTGGAACCATTTCTTAGGTCTTTTGTTGGGAACCTATTTCTTTCTCTTTTTTTCTATTAAAAATGCTTCATAAGTGAGTGAATTGCTTTGAGTCCAGCAGACCAAGTTAGCAAGTTGACGAGTCATGACGTACAAGTTGATGCTGAGTCATGTTTACAAACTGAGTTTCAACTTGCTGAGTCGAGTCAACTTGGCCATGTTATTGCGTTTGATAACTATACTTTGCGTGCAGGTTTGGCCAAGCTAAAAGGGTAGTGGGTCTGGCTTGGGTAAAAAAAAATAGAGCCCATTTAGATAAATGGGTTAAGCTAGGGTTTTAAACGACCCAACTTGACCGGCCGAAACAAATTAATATACAATAAATACAGATACACACATTGTGTGTATGTTTGTAGGTATTCACTAATTTGGCAGGGCTAGATTTAGCCCCATATATAATTCATTTCTACCGGTACACGCCTGCATGAATAATTAAAGGACTGCCGATTGAATATGTGATTATTCTGTGATTGTGGATTCTAAGTTTGCTAAATGTTCACAGAACATCAACTGCTAAGTACAACAACATCCTACACTAACTATGATGTTTAAATTTCTCCTTAGACTTAAGTCGCTTGGATGCATAAACAGAAGAATAGCTCCTTGTGCTAACAACCCAGCAATTTCGAGTGATCAATAATGTAGACAATATAGGCTAACATGCTTATGCATACACTCCCATGTTATAGACAATAACCAAAAGAAGAGCTGAAAGAAAGCATTGACAACCATGCCTACCTTCTCCTTTTGCAGGGTACGAAGATGTGTCTGAAACTCATTGAGCTTTCTCAATGACAAGTCATGTTCGTCCACATTAAAGTGATTGGCCACAACATCATTTGAATGGAAGTAACCAGAAATCTCTCCATTGATCTTTTCAATCTGTGCTTTTATTTCTGCAAATTGTTTGATGCGCTCCTCTTTCTTTATTCTCAGATCTTCTACCAATGGAGCAACTGACGCAAGTTGTTCTTTCAGGGATGCTAACCTTTTCTCTGTCTGAAAATGTAAACCCACAGAATAAATATATATATATATATATATATATATTTGAGCTGCAGCGAGACCAATGGTTCATGATAAACTCAATTCAAGTCCAAGCATTGAATTGTTGTTGATCCAATAACATATCAGGTGTTTTAACCGAAATGAAGCTTCCACTAACATGATCGTGAACAAAATAATGACCCAAGATATATGATGCAAGATAAATAGCTTGGTCTAATTAAAATACCATAACTTTTAGAGATCCGCATTAAATACGATGCACGATAAATAGCTTGGTCTAATTAAAATACCATAACTTCTAGAGATCCGCATTAAATCAATGCATGATCAGACATCTAGTGATGTGCATTTGGAAATCTTCCTAGTGAATGAAGAGAAAAAGAAGAAAGAAAGAATGAAAAGGGAAAAAAAAAAAAAAAAAGAATACATTCTCAAAAAGACAATTCAATTGGTACAAAACTGGAATAATGTGAGATGTGCAGAAAAAGTTGTGGCTTCAATTTGAAGAGTCTGAACTTTCCGCTCAAGTTCTGATATATAATGGGCCTTCTGCTCTGTCGAGAGCAACAAACTGACGATTTGCAAGAATCCTGCATTGAGTAACATCCAAAACAGCTCAAAGGCAAATTTCAAAATCATCAAACAATCTAAACTAAATTCAAGATAGGACAATTGAAACTTCAGCCCACATCATACATTTCGTGTTTCAGTTCATCAACCCACTGCCTAAATGCAACTAACTCCTCTGTCACCCTCACTTCATGGATCTATTATAAAAAAGAACTCACATCAGATCACACAAAACCACAACATCTAAATTACAGAAAAGAAAAGAATTATGTAAATAAAATTACGATGAGCATCTCCCATCAGATCACATAACAGACACATAAATGAACCCAAATTGCCCAAAAGCATCCACAGGTATTTCACGTCATAATATCTTACCATTTAACAAGTAATGGTGTAAACACCACAACAATCAATCATCAAAAGCAAGTCAGTGAAGTGTGAAAGCCATACATACCAAACAAAAGATAAAAAGAAAACAGAATTAAAAAAAAAAATAAAATCCACAAACCTTGCAGCAAGAAGCGATGAAACGCACTCATACGAACTATTCACATTAGGAAATCCTGCTCCGGGTTTTCGTAAAACCGCAGCGAATACCTTGATATCATCTCTAGTGAGTTGATCACTGTACTGTACCATCACAAAATAAACAAAAGACTCATTGTTAAGCTTAAAAATAAGATACCTTGGACACACTTAAAAGTATAATACAAACCTAAGAACAAATCACTGCAAGTTTTCAAATTAGAAAGTATATGATTTTAAGCTCTAGAAACTGCAAAATAATAATAATAATAATAATAATAATAATAATAATAATAATAATAATAAATAAATAAATAAATAATAAAAAATCTATGAATAGATCCAGCGACTAATCAAGCTAAAAAAAAAAAAAACATTAGCTTAAAACCGTAAATCTACACAAAAGAATACAATTCAAATCAAACAACAGATCTCTGCAAGTTGCCAATCGAAAAATCTACCACATTTAGTTAAAAGAAGAAGAAGAAAACACTAATTTAAACAAACCCAATAACTAATAAAACAATATTAAGAGAAGCCTTTTTAGCTTAAAAGGGCCATGCAATTCTCAGCATTGTAAACATGATTTGCTCATTGATACCCTACTTCTGCATGTTAGGATGGCACTCATTGTGTTTGTATTCTCTCATATAGTTATTAAAAAAGAAATAAGCAAACACTCACAGTCAGAATTGCTTTTCCAGTGTTGTCAAGCTTCAGTCCTGGACCTTTCATATCAGTTTCAAGGAAAAAATGTTTTCCTTTTACCGCTTCTGTCATTGCAATGTCTCTTAGTTCCTGCATGTTTTCCATGGTAATGTTGTCATTGTATTTCAACTTTGCCATCTAATGGCAACAGGAATAGAAGTTGAATGCCTATAGAGTAACTATTCAAATGGACTTTGCAGATTGTGAGCTGAATTGAGATTTACTTACTAGAGCCCTTTTCCAAGTATCTTCTGCCAACTTCATCAACACCAAAATAAAGGAAATCAAGATAAATGACAAATCAATCGAAACTAAAACTGGAAGAAGATGGCACAACACCAACCTTCTTTTTGGGGGCTACAATAAGCTGGGCATTAGCATCTGCATATGTTGCCACCTTGTCCAGTGTGAGCCTCCCCCTCATACAGCTGCAATGCAGAAAAATTGAAACCCAGGATTGGTTGGGCAGCTTTGGCTGTATCTACTTAGTTGAAACATGCTGATGTAGAAGTTGAACTGCTTGAAAACATGCAATATGATGCCCTCAAATTGTGATAATAAAAATTCTCCCTTGTCAATTCAGCTTTCCCTGCCCACGTTCCGACCACTTACAAGGAGAAATAAAAATGGCTGACAGAGTGCATTGTGCCCTTCTTGCTAAACTCGACAGTCTTTCTTTTCTCTGGTAGGTATGAGACAGTTAAGAATATATGAACATAAGAAAGAGAAGCATACTAGATTAGCTCAACCAATAGCTATTAAAAACACAAATGAATCTCTAAAAATATTAAGTCAACCCCATGTCTGGCTAAAGATCCACATTTGTGTATTATTTTCAGATAGACATTCGCCTATCCATGGTTTTTTTTTTTTTTTTTTTTTTGTCCTTCATAATTATTCAAGCCAGATAAGCTCTAGTTGATTATCTGGAGGTATTATGTGCTTTGATTGGTTAGAGAGGACTCTAATTCAAGATTTTGCCCTTAGCATACAGATTTATTCTTCACTTGTTAACTCATCTTCAATTGTTGTTGGTGTTTTCTTTTTATTATTATTTTTCTTTTATTTTTCTCCCTTTTTATGCTTTTTTCTTAAGACTATTTTCAATTGGATATTCAAAAGATTTTGGTAAACAGGAGAAACTTGGTTGAGTCAACTTTAGAAAATCACATGTTTTTTCTACTGAAATTGTACTTGGTTACAAATTTTCTGTTCTTAACTTCTTAGAATTATATTTTCCAATTTCCACTTCACACTTTCTTTTGTCTAACCAATCCAATTTAGACATGTTTCATTGGAAAGAGTTTGGTGACTGGTCTTCTTTCTAAGACATTGCCCCTGAAAAAAGGCATATGAATGCACCAATTGGGAGTTCCTGATTTACATGTCTGGGAACAGAATTTGATTTCACTATACAAACAGTTGAATTTCTACAAAATGCATGGAATCAAATGAATGATATAAATTAAAAGACTAAAGATCTCTTTTATCTTTTGATTACTATGTTACAAAAATTAATAAGAAGGAAGAGAGGCAAAAGGCTAAAACCAAATATTCCTACATCAAAGGCAAACAAGAATGAAAAATGTTTACCTACTGGCCCAATCGAATCACATCACCAACATGCAACACAGTGTAAACCGTTTTCTTGACCTGTTCAATGAAAAAGATGTATCCATTGGAAAAACCACAACTTTATTATTAACAAAACTCATAAAAAATGAATCTCGCATTACTTTCTATATAAACACCCAAACCAATTGCCATAACCAGGTGCAATAGCAAATAAATCATCATAATCATCATCATTACAATGAAAATTTCCCATATTTTGCAGCATTTTGCATACAGGAGCTAGTCAGTACCAGGGCATCGCATTTCTGGACACGAAGCCCTTCGTAAAGGTTTATACACAAACACTATCCAAAAGCAAAGAGCTAGAACATGGTAAGTTGTCGGTAATTCAACATAACATGGTAAGCTGTCGATAGCATGATACTCAAGTGGAACCCACGACTGAAAAGTATTTCAAGCAACCAGTAAGATAGAATCTATATTTTGTAAAGAGATGATAGTTAAAAGAAGAACAAAATTCAGTCACCAACATCTGCTACAAAGAAATCTGCCATGTAGAATGCCTTCACTCCTGAAAAGCCCATGAAATGCAAATGTAATCAAGACCCATCTCTCATTTTCTGCAGGTAAGAGATTCAAATGAAGAAAGACTGAATTGGAATGCTTTTGATGTTGAAATCTGCTGTATATCCCATGGGCTATCCCAAACCCATGGGATCAAGGGACAAACACTGACACCGCCATCATTACCTTAAAATCCATTCCATCCCTCCTAATCCCATGGGATTGGTCCGGCCAAACACGCCCTTATAATACTAAAGGATTTTCAATTTTGAAACTAGAAACCGAAAATCCAACGTTGCTTCAAGTGATACAAATGCAGTCAAAGAACGATGATTAAGACAAACAGAAAGCAATTTCCACTGAAACAGAAGATTGTGGCACAACAATAGTGTCAGGGTGGAACAACAGTGGATTATATAGTACTTCTTTCAGGGTTCAACTCATGGTTTACCAGACAATCATATTTCTGAAGTCGTGTAACCTCACCTATTGGAGTCCTTCATGATTTAAACAAAGTTCAAAAGAAAAAGAAAAAAAATAAGAAGTCAAAAGCAGATTCACTTTGGCCAAAGCTCTGATTCTTTGACAGAGTGTGATGCATGATACCCTGGCACTTGGAACTTATAAATTGGATACTTGAAACATTTGTGGGTCCAAAATTGGATCCAATGTGAATAAAGAAATTATCCTTATCTGTTTATTTAGCAATCAGATACTTATTTATTGGTCACTGGAGAACTAAAAAAATAAATCAAGAGCATATTTCAATGGTCTGTTTTTGGGACTGGTCTAGCAACAATTGTTTACATTTCAGTTGGTTTAAGTTGAATTAGTGTATGCCATGTGTGAAACTTTTGATTGCATGCTATTTTATTTTTATAAGAGATAAATTTTAAAAATAAATCATGTATTAAATATGGAAACATTCTAAAAAATATTTATATGGATTAGTGGTAAGATGAGGGATTTCCACCGCACTTTGCACATCCACATCGTCACAAGAAGCCTAAACTTTTTTATAGTTGGTTTGCACCCATCTAAGCCATTGTGCAATTAGGGAGTGAATTAGGGTCTAGCTAAGGGTTTGACCCACTGATGTCTAAGGTTTTAGTTGTAGTGTTTGTTGAGTGTGCATAATACATGGTTGTACAAACAGTTTGGACCACTGAACCCTCAACCCCATTTGTATAGAAAACCCATCACTGTACAAATTTCAGCCCGTGCATTGTATAATATCTCGTGAGAAATTACTTTTTGCCTATGTTAGGCATACTCAATTCAATGAAGTCTGTCAAGCAGATGAAGAGCTCCACAACATGATGCATTTTATGTACCTAACTAACAAGCAACAAGTAAACAACCCCATCAAAATAGGAATGTTGTTTTACAATATGGAATTTTTATCCAAACTATCAGAATGAAAATTGGCAGAAGTTTCGAAACTGAAATTGACAAATTAGATATAGATCTTATACATGGAGAATCATCAACAACAAAATAGCTGGTGGGAAGATGATGGGCCAGCTCACAGTAATTTCAACAAACACAATCAATGCAGGAATTTATTAAGAATCCGATTTCAGCCATTTTTCATATTGACTTTTCAGTAATATTACAAGTGATCAATTAAACAAAGGGGAAGTCTAGGCTAAAAGGATTTGATAGCCAATTAAGGCATCTATGGTAGGAGATTTACTTACATCTGCACCTGCATTGAATATATTCGAGTAATGTAAAAGATTCTCAAACCATCAGATCCATCAGATCTCAAACCCACAAGACAAATAGGACAATTGATTATTCTTAAATGCAAATGAAGGGCCCAAGATCCATAAATTAAATCCTTAAACCAGGCAACATGCCACCACATTGACAACAACAAAAAATTCCAGCAATGCTTCAAAGCAATGAAGTATTAAAACTGACCAAAAAAAATCATGAATCAAGTCAAAATGAAATCAAATAGAAAAATAAAGGAATCATATGTGATGCACTAAAATTGCAAATGGCTTAGCATTTATGGCCAAATTGCACATCCATGACTATAAGCATTTGTTGAATCAAGAAAACCAAAAGCATTTTTAATAGGCTCACTTTTCCACCGAGCAATAGGAGTTATTCAGTACACTTGCTGAATATAATGATCGAAACAAGTGCAATCCAATCGATCAAATTCCTCTTAGGAATTTCATCGAACACCCCATGTGCACACCCAATCACTTGGCATTTTGCATAAAAATTTAACAGCCCGGTCTGCACAAACAGGGCTCATGAGATTATACAGCAACATGTTCTCGGCCAGCTTTCTGTCCTGGCATAGGAATCTGATTCTTGATCAGATCCATCAATTCCTTAAGAGAAAGGGGGAAAAAATCAATTTCAAATACCTGTACATGCAACTGGAAACTATCCGACAATATACCTGGGAAAAAAAGCATGCTAACCCCAAAAAGGGTTTCAACAATGCAAATACCTAAAAAGAGATTCGACAATGCAAATCCCTATTTCGGGATTCGACAATGCAAATCCCTAAAAAGGGATCCGACAATGCAAATCCCTAATCAGGTATTCTAAATTGCAGAAAGCAACAACAAGAAGGGAAAAAGTTTACAACATACCTGAGAATCGGAGATTCACGAGCAGCGGAAGGCCGAACTGCAGCAGAGGACCGAGGCGATAGAGAGAGAGAGAGAGAGAGAGAGATGACTAGGATTTTGAGAGAGAGAGGGAGAGGGAGAGGGAGAGGGAGAGGGACCGGAGAGGGAGAATCGGCGCGCGGCTGGAGATGAAAGGGCGAAAATGAAGTTTTTTTCTTCTTCTTCTTCTTACAGGACCCTTTATCCGCAGCTATTAAAACCAACCGCCAGTGAACGGTAACCCCATCAGTCGGCGAAGCTGCACTTTCTTGTAGTGTGTATGAGTATGTTCCTAACTGGAGCCTTGACACATTTCTGTTTGGTGAGTCCAATTACACTAATATGATTCAGTAGGAGGTTGCATTTGGATGTTCAACTGAATGAAATTGTAATGAGGTCGGATCCAATGCAAATGTTTTATAGGAAAATCTTAACATACAAATCGACGTGTGGGGCCCATCATGATGTTTTAGTGACATCCAATCCGTCCATCAAGTGCGTTCGCTAGTGTTCTCCTTCATAAAAAAAAAAAAAAAAAATCTGGCTGATCCAGCACTTAGCTGACCCACATCACAGCATAGAGTTGGGATGGCAACATGTTGTCTACAAATTATAGCAAAAGCCAAAACGTGGGCTCATGGAGAAACTGTGCTGGAAGTGCAGTGAATCTTGAAATTTCTGCACAACTTCAACTTGTCCCATTTTGGGATATGATTCCCGATCACATTGGTCCCATTTTGGCCGAAGTAAAATATCAATTTTCTAGAAATATGTATAGTTTAGAAATTTAAAGTGGTGGCCCCCAACATATCATGTATGTGGGTGGGGTGCCCCAAAAATATGAAATCAAAAATACAAATTTTGAAACACATTGTATTAACTCACTACCAGAAAAAGGGGCTAAAGATATATCGCTACTATTATCGTCCGTAGCAATTTATATAGCTACGGATTTAATCCGTAGCTATTTTTTCTGTAACTCTACAATACATATAGCTACGGTTTGTAGATAAATAGCTACGGTGAATAGCCGTAGCTTTACCCTATATTTTTTATATAAAAAACAGAAAGTACAATTATGGTATTTCTCACCATCGTAGTACATGCCCTGACAGAAATTATAATAATGTCTCTCGTATACATTATCATCATTCATGCTCAGCATTGCATAATGGATGGCATCTCCTAACTGTGCACACAATAGGATCAGAGGCAAGAGGGCAAAAGGCTTATTACGGGAAAACAACAGAGCAATGTTACCTGTTGCTTTGTGATGTAACCCCTGCTTTCGTCATCACAACCAAGAAATTTTGCTATGCAAGCTTGCTTAAACAATGGCTGCTTCATCATATGGGCTGATCTCGATCAAGAACTGTGGGGTAATCAATTGAAAACAATCTCGAAATTTCATCAATGGGTCATGCTGTGAGCTTGAATCTCAATTTGGCAAGAACTACTTGAAAAATGGGAGACCTAGACTATACACAGAGTACCAGGTTTCCTTGAATGTGAACTGCACTCAAATTGGACATCAGTACAGTGACCTGGAGAGATCATTTGGTGGGGTCCCGGTTTGGAATTCCTGCTGATGCATCCAATCAGTGTAATGGTTGGTTTTTGAGGAATGTTGGCAAAATGGTCTACAATAGTGCAAATGATCCATCATCTTGGTGGCTAGGATCTCCCAATCCATGCAATTTGTGGAAAGTGATCTATCAAAGATATCCAACCAACAAAATGGCTGAATGATTTGGTGTTTTGCCATGTCCAATAGAAGTGCAGCTCATCATGTAGGCAATTTCGTCAAGGTTTCCTCTTCATGTGATACGCCTGTTGTCACAGAACGGTGAACGAAAGCACACAAGTAATGCTGATCACAAATGATTTGATATCTTGTTTTACTAATAAAAGAATCTTACTCAGTTCATGCAAGCTTCTTTGAAAACTTTATAAATGGATGTAGTGATTTGTGTGAAGCATTTTTTTTTTTTCAAATTCTAAAAAGTTTGAAAAATAACAAAAAAAAAAAGACCAAAAAGTGGATTTTGTAGAACTCAATTGAGGAACCTGTACAAGAAATGACATCTATCAAATGGCATCAAGTAGATCACCTGTCTAAATGTGATGGATCCAAGTTTCTCAATATCAATGAAAGCAAAGATTTGTTTCTGCATTCTCCACTTCTCTTCTTTCCCATAATCATCAATCTGATTATATATAGTCAACCCGTAACCAATAACTTCCAGAAAATGAGTTCAAACTGGATATGTAAAACCCTGAAAACAAAACAGAAAGCCTCAGTTGAACATCACATTCCACAGGACCATTACCAGGTTCATACTGACAAAACTTTTTATTTTTTTGGAAAGATCTGAGTCATACTGACAAAACTCTAGATCCAAGAAGTAAAATCTAGAATAGCATAAAGACTTTTGATATGCAGATAACTGATGAAAGCATTAATTACTTCTGCCATGAATAGGGGAGAATCCTATATTAAGATTCCTGACCAATGAACTGCTGCTGCCTTGGTATGTGCTGGTCCTAGTCATTAGTAACTCCATTTGAATTATAGTTGCACAAGGCATGAAGTGAAGTGGCAACAGATTTGGTGCGGGAGCAGGGAAGCGTCTGTTTTAAAATGTTAGCAGGTATAAACAGCTACGAAGCTGGAGCAGTAGCACAATTTCAAAGCATGATTCGAAGCAAGAATGGAACCTTGTTGGAAGGATCACAACTAAGATTTGGATATTGCATTTTGGATAGTCTTGAAAACCCAACTAATACTCCAAATTCTAATGATTGACTTTCCTTATAATGTTGATGTTAATGTTATCATATATAAATTGCACCAGTAGATACTATAATCACTCACTTAAGCTAAAGCCAATCAATACTCAACATATTCACATCATCCATAGTATCATATGTATGGCCTGCAGCCCATATATAGGCTTCAATCAATAGTAACCAAAATAAGCTACTTGAGGCATAAGTAGCTTATGTAAATTAACTTGCAATCCAAACACCCCCTTGTTGTCTATTGCCAATCTACCTTGCCAGATGAGTAGTCTGATTGGATTGAATAGTACAATTAATACAGATTTGCTGCTGGATTAGAGTAGTTTGATTGGATTGAGTAGCACAATTAGCACAGATCACAGAGTAAGAACAATTCCCCTAGGGGTTTTTATTATAGGAAGGATACAAGCTTAGGATTTCGGAGGAAAATGACACGAGGAGAACAGCATGAGGAAAGAAGAATTGAGTGTCCCACCCTATCATGGATGGGACCTACCCCACTGCAGCACAATTAATACAGAAGCACAATTAATACAAGCTTAGGATTGAATAGCACGATTAATACAGAAGCTAGATTCCATCACCTTTTCTAACCTGATATGGAAAGACATGACTGCCAAAAAATCAAGGTACCAGTTAATCATTTGAAGCATAAAGAAAAACACAAAAAAAATAAATAAATAATAAAAATCCATTTTTATAGTAATAACTATTCTGTTTCAATTAAAAACAAAACAATAAGAACAATAGTAACAGAACTTAACATCATACCAATAGGAATTACTAAGATGTTGTTAAAACTCTAGATTCCATCAAATTTTCCAATCTGGCCATTAAGACACTAAACACAGTTCAACTATTTGAGAACATAAATATCCATTTAGAAAAAAAAAAAAAAAAACATAAAAACCAACAAAAAAAATATGATTACGTTGCTCAAATGCTACTTGCACAATGTTACCAATCCAACTTTGAAAATCATAATCTTCACAAAAAAAAAAAAAAAAAAACCGACCCGAATCGCATCCAGATCCGGACCCAAACCCATATCAGGTACCCTGAGCGGATCCCGAACCCTTACCATAGCGACGACCTATAACCGCTTCCCGATCTGAACCATGTCCTAATCCCAGAGCGAACCGATGAATCCAGATCAGATCTGGACCCATGCTATGCTTGCTTCCTTGAAGGAGGGATTGAAGAAGGGAGAGAGAGGGCTGCACTGACCTGTGGTTGCATTGAGAGAGAGAGAGAGAGGGGCTGCACAGGGCGTCTGGTGGCAGGGATTGAGGGAGATGACTGCTTGTAGAAGTTTAGGGAGAGAGAGGGCTGGACGGCTAGGAAAAATATCCTTTTAAACAGCCGTGTACACGCTCGGCCACAATGTAACCGGTATCATCGGTTTCCCTCTTCTTAAGTGACGTTAAAACATGAGCCGTTGGATGCAACCGCCTCCATCCGAAGGCCAGCAATCCGACAGCACTCAACCCTACGAAATGTTATGGTAAGGTCGAACGTATAGAACCTTTTCCCATATATATATAATTATATATATATATATATGTGATCGCATATGCGAATGTGCAATTCGACAACATTGGCGATTCAACAACATCGCATATGGGATTCAACAACATTGGCTATAAGTTCTTCTAAAGGTTGGCAACTCAGTCAACTCGATGTTAAGAATGCTTTCCTCCATGGAAATTTCAAAGAAGAAGTTTACTTAAAGCAACCTCCCGATTATAAGTCCAAGGATCCACGCTTAGTATGCAAGCTATCTAAAGCTTTATATGTGCTCAAAAAAATACCAAGAGCGTGGTTTGAAAAATTCCATGGGGTGTTAACCACAGCGGGCTATTCTTAAAGCCAATATGACTCATCACTATTTATTCTCAAGTCTGATTCAGGTCTTGTTGCTTTATTAGTCTATATTGATGATATTTTCATCACAGGTAGTGGCGTTCAAGGTATTGCCAATCTCAAATCATTACTTCATTCCTCATTTTATATGAAAGATATGGGGTCATTAACATATTTTTTGGGTGTTGAAATTTCTCGTAATACTCAAGGTTATCTCATGAGTCAATGGAAGTATACCTGTGATTTGATCAAGGTATTAGTAGTCCTACTGTGGTAATGCATCTGCAAATTGCAAACTACTGACAATGTTTGGATAAGAGTACACTTGTAATGCTGGGAGACCATGGTTTTCGAAATCAGTGTTCATCAGCCGCACTGCTTCCCAAGCATGAAATAGGTATTTGAAATTAATGTGGGCCGTTAGAAGGAAATTGTATATAGACATCCGACCCTCACATGATGTACTTACTATCCAAAGTCAATGTGGGCCCCACTATGATAACGTAAGTAAAACCCATTCCATACACCTGATTTATATATCATGGAAATAATCAGTATAATCAGTTAGATCGGTATCAATCCACGTACGACGGTCCAGATTTCAATTATGCCTTTAGGCCACAACCGTTATGGTTCATCAGTAACCAACCATATCTTAGATGTTGTCACATGAAGTGGGCCCACTATGACATATAATAATGCCCTCAATAAGAGAACATGTAAAAATGTTTTCGATGGATGAATTGGATGTGAAACATAGCTAGTGGTGGAGAGTAGAGAACAGAAAGAGACAGATATGTAGCATGATTCTTGTCCACAAAAAAAAAAAAAAAAAAAAAAAAAAAAGGAAAACAATATCACTGGAAGTAACAGACAATACTATAACTGCTGCTAACCCGACACAGATGGTGGATGAAACAAAATGCAAAGACGGTATATAAAAACAGCAGACATAGTTTGACTTGTTCAAAGGTTTCTAACTAATATGGACATAACCCTGCAACTATATGTTTAAGATACAATAGAAGAAACGATCCAGGCAACGGCTACATAAATCAACAACGCCCCAATCACAACTTTGAAGAGCGCATTCATCATCCCATTTTGACCACGTTCTCCTATCAAGTCTGTGTGCTATTCGTAAGGAGCCGGGCCATGAGGAGGAGAAGCTTCAATCTGAAATCTCCTAGTGGGCCCATCATAATTTTGGCATGTGGTGGGTCTTTCATGAATCTGGCATGTGCTATGACAGACAGTTAAAAACACAATATTCAACAAAAGTATGATAGAGATGGTATACAAATCGCTTCTCAGACAATAAGGCTAAGGATTTCACGTGACCATCTGAACATAGGTTTCTTATTCGCACCTGAAAATTTTGTCAAGCTCTCGTAGCCTCCTCGTATGACTTGTACGATTGGTGTCGACATCTACTGTAGCGATCAACCTGTGCTCATGCATCCTCCCACTTGTAATATAATCCAGGATGTCTGTCAATAAAGACCATGTAGTATTTCCCCATATGTTGCTGAAAAAATATTTCAAATAATAGTCATTAATAAATTGAAGTGAATAGAGCATGTGTCAGCAGTTTCGAATCTATTCAACTGTTATTAGAATAATCAGATAACATAATCAGTACAACTGCTTCCATCCACAGTACCTAATCCCGGGTCTTACCTTATCAGTATGTATGTTTGAAGTGATGAACTGATATTCAATCCCATGAAATCATGGAATTTAATAATTCCCTGCAATAAAATGAAATATACATATCCTAATTCATACAAGGTGGTACTGCAACAATGATCAAGTGCAAACTATTTCTAGCATCAGTTAAGAAAACAGATAATTTACATATATGATGTGAAGAGATGACATTTCCATCTGCAAGGAAACAAAACAGACAGTCCACATATAATAACATATAAAACATAGAAATTGGTCCAAACATAATATATGCAAACATTTGAAATCAGTCGACTGTTCCTGCATTCTGAGGCAGATAATTAGTTTAACCTGCACTCATGCATTTCACTCTCATTGCTCACAGATATTAGAGGTAATCCTACCACCAAGGATCAATTTGCAGAGTCAAAGTTAGTAAAGCATTATCAACAAGATCCTAAAAGTTGGGTGCAGGTACCCATGTAGTACCCTAATCATCCAACCCACCAAAAATAGTAATCCAAAAAACCACCTGTTTAAATTTAAAAAAAAAAAAAAAAAAAAAAAACAAAAGAAAATATTTCAGTAATAGTTGTTTAAGAGTTCCAAAAATCGCCAGGGTAGAGATGTTTCAAACGTCTATAATGCAGTCGAGGAGCTTTTGTACCCACTCCTTTCGCCTTTCATGTCCCATCTTGATGAAGAAATCGGCAATAACAATATCATTCTGCAACAGCCTAGCAGCCCAGACCTGGTCCTCATGGTTGATACCATCGACATCCTTTAAAATGGCTAGTATTTTTTGTAGTCGGGTCATTGTTTTTCCTATTGCCATAGTAATTGTTAGGGACCTGACAGCCTCAGCCATTTTACCCATCTTGTCTCCAATTTGGTAGCTCGGTTTATCCCTTCGTTGATGGGTTGTGCCAATACCAACGCTCTGACTGTTTCTAGACCCAAATGAGGTCTTCATAGGGCTTGTATGAACCCTCTTTGACTGTTTATGTGACCCCTCATTGGGACATCATGCCGAACCACTACCATTTTCATCATCATCGTCTGAAGAAAGACGTACCGTTTCATTGCCATCCTCTTCGAACTCATCGGAAGAGTCAACTTCATCTCTTGGGCGGTGGCATCCAATAATAGGGGATGAGTATGCGGTACTGGCATAAGATCCATCCCTGGGCACATTCATTACCAAACATAAAACTCAGGTCATTGTACCTATCTATATGTTTTCCTCGTACCCTTTCCGCATATGGGTGAGACTATAAGAACATAAAATTACAAGTTAGCAACCTAGCAAGTATATAATCAGATATGTCCACCCAAAGAAAACGAGGCTGAACACATAATTTAATTTCAGAGATGTGTATCTGCTATCCCCAATGTCTACAATCATTTTAAAATCAGATATGGGGTCTACAAAATCATTAGCAACAACCATTTTCTCTTCTCAGATATGCATAACTGAAACATTATATCCGACGAGACCATTTATACATAATAACAATCGTTCAGTCCATTGAATTTCAGATATGCATTGCTGATATTGGGCAATGCATCAGAAATGCATATAGCCATCCATACGAATGATATTATCAGCAGAAACTTCTGTTGTTGTCATCAGACATGCATATATTAGTTGTTCAATTGTATATAGAGAATGCATGTATCTTACCGCAATATAAGCCTCCCATACATCATCGGTAGTGATGACCATTTTCAAATCGACATCCCAACCAAAACCACACAATGATGAAATTCCAAATCCCAGACGAGCCACACTCACAAGATCGATCATGTCTGACTAACCAACGATTTTTAACCGTTGATTTATATGGACAATGTTTGGACGGTGCTGATATTCATATTAACGCAATTATAGTGATACAATTGATAATTTAATTGTTTCGGGATATCATTACTGGGCTATGTGCCCAATAAATTAATATTCTAATGATACACATGTTACACGTGCACTTTTGGAAGGATTTTAGATGTAATCCAAGTTTTTACAGAAGATTTCAAACCCAATCTTTCAGTTATGGTGCCAAACAATCAAGGATATGAAATCCTCCTAAATTCATGGTGCCAAACGGGCCCTTAAGAACACGAGACTAAACATAAGGTAGATTTAAAATTTCCCATAATTCCTTAGAAAAGCTTTCAATGGTAGGCATTCAATCCCATAGTGTGGTCCACCTGAGCTTTGGATCTACCTCATCTTTGGGCTCATACCGTGTGGATAGCATGGATATAATACATACATTATGGTGGGGCCCAAGGGCAGAATGTGATGGTCCCAGACCGTCTACGGGTAAATTGCACATTCAAAAGATGTACTGGGACGTTGATTCCTTGCGAAAGCATTTAGCAGGAACTTCTTAGTAGCTAGGTGGGCCCACTGTGATGTTGGTGAGAAATCCACCCCATTCATTCTTCTTCCAGATCATGTTAGAAAATGGCCCAAAAATGAGGTAGATTCGAATTAAACTCAAGTGAACAGCAATATGGGAAACAGTGAGAGTTGAATGTCCACCGTTGAAACATTAACGGCCCATAGAAGTTTTGGATCTGCATATATTTTTGTGTTTTGAACAATGGCACATAAATATGGAAACCAGAGAGGATTCAATGAGAGGAAATTCTCTTGCACACTTTTTTCCGATGTGTAGCCCACTTGAGTTTTAGATTTGTCTTATCTTTGGGCCATCTCATAACATAACCTGGCAGAATTGATGGATAAGTGAATTTATCACAAACAACCTAGCTGCACCTGAGCCAGCCGGACACACCAGAACCAGCCCGAATGCACCCGAGCAAATCCAGACTAAATACAAGTACCCTACCCATTTCAATTTTTCCACTCAACCCTACCTAAACCTAAGTTTACAAAACTCTCAATTTAAAATACTCTAGCATGATATATTTTACAAGAATAGATGAAAATCATGAAATATTAGTCTTTTCGAATACAAAATTACTTTGATTAGTTCATTTGGATAGTTGGATGGCTATTGAGAGTTGGCAGCGAGCGGGTAGGCTGGATGGGTGCGAATGTGTTGCTTCTTCGAGACAAGCTAGTAGTTATCGGGTCGGGACCATCGGGTGTGGCCATGCTGGAAATGAGAGAGAGAGAGAGAGAGAGAGAGAGAGAGAGAGAGAGAGAGAGAGGTCGGGTGTAACATGTAGATTAGATTAGGTCTATTTTTAATACGCACATATACACACATGCAACCCGAACCCGAGTCGAGTCATCAGTACCGAGTCAGATTTCGACTCGAGTCAAGTCAAGTTACTAGGTGACCCAAACTCGACTCGGTTTGAGTTTAGTTTGGACAAAGTCTACTCTGTTCAGATCAACTCACTCACTCAGTTACACCGAGTTAGATCTATACAAGTCGGATGAGTCAATTTGCTAAGTCGACTCATCTTGTACCTAGCTCTCCCTCCATTGTAGAATGTCTCCCTATCAATAATTTAAACATAAAAAAATTATATATAAAAAAAACAAAAACAAAAACAAAAACAAAACAAAAATTGCACAGTTTGAATAATGCGTCCAAGTAGACCCATCTAGCCCCGGATGCAAAGCCAAAATCAAAACTCTATTGTATGGGGTTGGTGGCCTTTCTTAATCGAAAAAAGGAAAAAAAGTGGTTTGAATAATACATCCAAGTGGACCCATCTAATCCTGGATGCAGGGCCAAAATTAAAACTCTAATGTAAGTGGTTGGTGGCCTTTCTTAATCAAATGAATAGTCTAGTGTTTTTAAATTAAAGTAGTTAACACAAAAAAATAAATAAATAAAAAAACAAACAAATAAATAAATAAAGCGGTTTGAATAACACGTCCAAGTGGGCCTATCTAGTCTTAGATACAAGGCCAAAACCAAAACTCTAAGCCTGGTTGGCCGGCAGGATTGAATGGGATTAGGAGGGATGGAATGAATTTTAAGGTAACGATGATGGTGTCAGTGGATTGGTTTAAGATCCATGGGGTTGCTATATCCCGGGACAAGTTCACTAAGTCTATTTGGCACATGTGGCATATCCCTGGATTTTACCTTCAAATCCCATTCAATCTGTCCATCCAAACACGCAATGGGATTAGTAGGGATGGAATGGTTTTTAAGGTAATGATGGTAGTGTCAATGGATTGGTTTAAGATCCATGGGTTTACTATATCCTGGGACAAGTTCATCGGGTCTGTTTAGCTCATTTGGCATATCCCAGGATTTTACCATCCCATCCCTTTTAACCCCATCAGATCCATCTGGCTAAACAAGTTGTCACGCCCCAAACTTGGAGACCGGGCTCGCAAAATTCCTGATTGTCGAATCCGATGCCAACAGCCTCCGTAATGCCCCATCCTCGGCCCCTAGTGTGCATACACAAGATTCCGATCCTGGGATCCTACAAGGATGATTTTTAACGTCAATTTATCTCATAAGAAGCATAACCACAAGTATACCCAAATCACAAAGACAACATCATCATCACATATCCACTAATATAAACATTTCAATACAATGCTGAAAGGGAAATACATATTTCAAAATCAAAGCTCTAGAAGTCAGCTGCATGCTCCAAGCTCCACGCTACTGCAATCTAGCATACCTGCACGCATCTATAGTGCATAAGCTTATAGAAAGCTTAAAGGGTGGTGTAAGTGTGTGCACAAGGTAAGTGTCAAGTATTCAATATAATGCCATAATCATACAATATCGGAGATTCTAGTAAGATCATAAAGCTTACAATATCAGAGATATCGGAAATACTGACAAGTCCATGAGTCAAACAATATCAAGGGTACGCAATACAGATCAGCTATGCAAATGAGGAGTCATAAAGAGAGTTACATATTAGAGGCCGAGGATGCAATGCAATATACAATTCTTGATGAGTTCACGAATACCGTCAGTCGTATCTAGACCATATAAATGCAGAAACACAGTAATCTAAAATGTCATATGGTGCGGATGTAATGTAATATGCGGTGCGAATGGAATAATCATGCTGGAGCGTGAAGTCGGGATGATAGTACGTAGTATCACAGGCTATGGAGTCCATCACAAGGGATTTCTATCCAAACTAGTCCCATACCTGATTTGGATAGTCAGACTCAATGTGGTAAATTCCTGATCTCAGGTTAGTCACGCGCCCCAACCGAAATCCTGGCCATTGCGAAGGTACACGTAACAAATAGTTGCACACTACCAACTCGAGTGGATAGTGAATGAATGAATGAGTATGCAACTCCTGCTCAATAAGTTCACATATCAGTATTATTCATCTATGGGATCATCACCTGGGTCTAGTACACTCTACATGCAAATCGCCACCCACTGACGCGCGACCATGCAAGTGGAAGAGTCCTCACTATCCACCTGACAGTAGTCAGCCAGTATCTACCCGGCACGTCGATAGCGAACCCATTCACGAGCTGGTCAAACTCAGCCTAGTTATACCCCCTATTCTCAGGCGGGTAAGGCCACACCCCCTCCCAACCGACCACGACACAGTGGGAGACGCGACCTCTTAGTATTCAGCACTCGGGTGCTCATGTATCCACTCGGTCTTGACGTTGGGACGTCTCCCGGCCACAGAGGTTTAGGGACTTTCACCCACGGACATCCAAAGTTCCAGATGCTCGAACTAAACATTTTTGGTGTCCCATCTACCTATCCACGACATGCCTGTGGAGGCTACGACCCCGATGTCGCTAAGGCGTACAATAATCACAACGCATAATGCAAGATAGATGAGTTATACAATCCAATCATGCATCAATCTTGCGCATACCGTGCGCTCATGTAAGATAACCTCCGCCTATCAAGGAGTTTCATAACAACCTGCCCAATGACATATGCAATGGTCAACCATATCTCATAGCAATCATGCAGATGATGCGTATGGGCATGTATCATGATGCTATGCTGTCACATACTCGTAACTGGTATCAATAACCGGCATCAATAATCGACCTCGACAATGTGGACATTTAACCAACATCGCCCCTAATGAATTGTCCACATAGAGCCTAACATATAGTGGGCCTATGGCCTCACACAAGGGCCAAATATACAACACCATGGGTCTTACTCAAGAACTTAATACACATCACGATGGGCCTTTCACATGGGCCTAACATACATTTACAATGGGCTTTATTGCCTGGCCCTCAATGCATCACAATGGGCCTCATCACATAAGCCTCATATACATCACATTGGGCCTTAAACATGGGCTAAATATACATCACAACGGGCCTTAAATACGGGCCGCATATACATCACATTAGGCCTTGACAATCGGAATCGGCCTCGATAATCGGAATCGGCAATCAGCCATGACAATCGACAATCGGTCACGATAACCAGCCTCGATTGCTAATCGGCAATCGGCCATGACAATCGGAATCGATCGATAATCGGCCTCGATGATCGAAATCGGCAATCGGAGAAGGTCACGATAATCAGCGTCGACAATCGGCAGCGATGAGAATGGGCCTAACAAGGCCTAAGGGAAGGTTACAATGTGGACATTCAACCATCATTGCTCATCAATGTGGACATTTAACCAACATTGCTCCCAAGGGGTGGCCACATAAACATCATTACATACATTATGATAAAATCAAACATCACATCGGGCCTTGAATACACAACAGGCGGGCCCCGCACCTGGGCCACAAATACATCACATGGGCCATATCAAATAGATCAAATCAATTGGGCCGAATCAAATGGGCCAATATATATATCATCGAGCCGATTCAAATGGGCCGAATTGAATGGGCCAAATTAATGGGTCGGGTTGAATGGACCGAGTCAAATGGGCCGATTGAATGGGTCGATTCGAATAGTCAATGAGTCAAATGGGCCGATTCAAATGGACCGAATCTAATGGGCCGATTCAAATGGGCCGAGTCAATTAGTCAAATGGGCTGATTCAAATGGGCTGAGTCAATTAGTCAAATGGGCTGATTCGAATGGGTCGATACAAATGGGCCGTTACAAATGGGCCAAGTCAATGAGTCAAATGGGCTGATTCAAATGGGCCGAGTCAATGAGTCAAATGGGCCTATTCAAATGGACCGAATCGAATGGGCTGATTCAAACGGGTCGATACAAATGAGTCGAGTCAATGAGTCAAATGGGCCGATACAAATGGGTCGAGTCAATGAGTCAAACGGGTCGATTCAAATGGACCGAATCGAATGAGCTGATTCAAATGGACTGATACAAATGGGCCGATTCAAATGGGCCGAATCAATGGGCTGAATCAAATGGGCTGATTCAAATGGGTTGAATCAATGGGCCGATTCAAATGGGCCGAATCAATGGGTTGATTCAAATGGGCCGATTTAAATGGGCCGAATCAGTGGGCCGATACACATCACTATGGGCCTCAACCCATAGCTCCAAATACATCACAATGGGCCTCAACCCATGGGCCCCGAATATGTCATTTTAGGCCACTCAAATACAACAAGTGGGCCGCACTACTTGGGCCACACCAATCATCCATCTATAAAGATCATTTTAGAGCATTATCCAAACAATGAATCAGATCAAAAGATCATCTGAACCATACCACGAATGGCAGTGGTGATAATGATTTTCCACAGTTAAATTCTTAGTGGGCCCACCATAGTATTTATTTTTCGCCCAATCTGTGCATAAGGTCACGAGGACCTAGATAGAGGAAAAACAAATATCCTAATGGTTCAAAACTTCTGTAATCCCAAAATGGGGTTTCAATGGTAGACGTTGGACTCCACTGCTTTCTGTAGTGTGGTCCACTTGATACTAGACCTATCTTATTTTTTATTTTATTTTTTTTGTCTCAAGCCTTAGATGAGCTGCCAAATGGATGGACGGTTCACGTACATCGGTGGGTAGGACCCACCATCCAGCCATTTGGACGGTGCGGCTAAGACCCTTACATCGATCATGGTGGTCCCCACGTAAATGGATGGACGGTTAAGATGTAATACAGATATCAGGGGGGTGGGGCGCTGACCGTCCAGCGAATGGACGGTCTTGATTATCAAGTGGATGGACAGTTTGGATGGAACACTTCCATCATGGTGAGCGCACGTGGCACCGTCCAGATGGACGGTGCAGATGAAACACATACGTGATCGGTGGGTCCCACCAGCAGCAGCTGATGTGAATCCTCACAACAGCAACTGCTGTGTGAGGTTCACTAGCCAATCCACTCGTCAGGTGGTTCCCACGCACGTGGGCCACCTTACCCTCCTCTCTTTCATATTTCATATATATCATTTAATATAATATATTATAATATAATATAAATAGGATATATTATAATATAATCATATCTAAATGCCCATGCTCACCATCCAGATCCATCTAGTGCAAAATCATGATAAAGGTGGTCACACGTAGGAGTGGTCCACCATGGGATTTATTAATATAATATATATATATATTATATAACATTATATATATATGTGTGTGTGTGTGTGTGGAACATTGTAAGTGGCAGCGTCCAGACGCTGGACGGCGTGGATAAAAGGGGGCACATCCCACCAGTAAGCCGACGGTTTGGATGCATGGCCCTACGCCATATGGCGTCCCCACGTTAGGTGAGCCACACCCTTGGATCAAGATGATATTTGTATTTTCCTTCATTTGGGCCCGTCCAAACGGACTGCCATGAGGGCCGCTTGGTTGACGTCATATATAAAATACGTACTTCATGTTGGGCTACACACTACACCAAAATTGTCATTTAGGAACGGTTTTAAACGGTTCCTAAATGCTTCACGAACGGTTTAAAACCGTTCCCAAGTGAGGTGTCGCAAAATATCAGGAACGGTTCGAAACCGTTTTGGATACGGAATTTTAGGAACGGTTTTAAACCGTTCTAGTGTCAACAGTCATTTTGGAACAGTATTTCTTTCTTATTTTAGAATGATTTTAAACCAAAAAACCTACTGTGAAAAAATAAAATAAATAAAGAAACAAATATATTTAAGCCATATTCATTTAAGAATCAAAAGATAGTAAAAACAACCATGATGTAATTTGAAATATTATTTATCTGACTTACAAACCTGACAGTAAAAAATAAAATCTACAATGGAAGACTTCAAAATAAAAAGACATAATTCAATGAAAGTCCGTCAAGCAGATGAAGAGCTCCACAATGCGATGGCCTTTAATGTACCTAACTAACAAGCAACAAGTAAAAAATAAGAACAAAAACATGTGAATAGATTGAAACAACAACAATCAACTATCAAAACAGTGTGAAAAAAATTGTGACATTTGAACATACATATGAGGGACTGTTGTTAGTTGACTCACCTGGTTTTTGGATATGCTCGATGCACTCCTGACCAGAGAGGAGCTTGTTCTAGACCAAGCGGGGCTACGAATGGTAAGGGAGACGTAATCAGCTCAATCTAGAGAGATTCTGAGGTTAAGATAGTTTGCCATGTTTATTGCGAAAACCAAACCCAATTGTTGAGCCTATAATACAAAAAACAAACAAAATAAAGCAATGTCTAGCTGAATCATGTGAAGAGGCAATCCAATGATTTGTTCAAACATACATCTCAAAAAAAAATAAAAAATAAAAAAATTCTTTTGATACTTAGTTAATTTTAAAGTCATGAAGGATTTGTACAATCTAGAAAAAAGCTACAGAGCATAATAAAGGAAATTGCAATTTCTAGTTTGTAAGTGCTAGCTGATGTTGTAGTTTTCTTGTTTCTTCTTTCTGAGAGGAGCATCTATCTTGTAAAAGAAGAACAATAATTTCCCCTGTTTGTATATCCTTCAATTTAGATATGGTGGTGTAATTTTGGAAACAGAAGAAGAAAATATCATCTAGGAGATCTATTCAACAACCATACATGAATAGCTACTATAAACTACAGTTTGTTTCAAAGGAAGCAAGTACTCAGAATAAACTTAAAAATATCAAATGTGCATCTGGCATGAGGATTTGGTAGCATAACTCTAATTATCAACTTTGTAGGAAGAATCTGAAGAAGTTCCAGAGGAGGCTTGTAAAGTGTCTTGTTATATTTGCTGCTTAAATGGAAATGACAGCTTAACTACCAACTAAAACTTTAATACAGAAATGACAAAAATAGCCATATGGTTGTTCCTAAGAGAAAATGGTTTCTCGTCCGTTCTTTTAAAGAATTTATTACAATGTCAATTAACCCATCAATATCTCAAGATAGGCAATTCAAATTGAAAGCAAGTAAACACAAGGACTGCTACTAATTCGCATTGAAATAATTACTCCAATGTCAATTAACCCATCAATATGCCTCAACTCACTGGAGATGGTTCACATTTCTGGGTCCAGAGATTATGAGTTTTATGACAAAGGATTGGGATTACACCTTTTTCATCAGGCGAAAAAGGTTGCTGTAGCAACCGAAGAAGACATGAAGTCCCATCTCCATGTGATTCCATGCTTATCTACAAATGAGCCCACTTTTCCACCAATGAAAGACCATGAACCGTAAATATCAACCTGCACAACAAAAAACAAAATCACCTTGATCAGTTTCATAATTATATTAAGCATGGAAATGTGTGAGGAGAGATTTATCCAAGGGAAAGGCTATATGGAACTAATCCAACAGACGTACAGAACCATTTCTGCTCTGACACAATGAACAAGCAGTTAATAAGGAACTTCTATGATGAATAGAATGTTTATCCTACAGCCATGTCAACAATGCCAAATTCCATGACTGACATGTATAGAAGGTAGGTGGCATTGATAAAGTCACAGGTACAGTTACAGGAACAAATCCAACAATGGTATTCAGAACTACAATCAGCAAGCTCCGAAAATAGGATTTGTGGAATTGGAAGTGTTGAGGTCAAAATCTGGACGGCTCTCCGCTTCAACCTACTAGATCCAACCCGCCTCAACGTCCAGGACCTGCACACTAACAAACAAAGGAGACCCTGGCTAAGCCAGGGGACCCTCCGATGCCTAAGTTAGGTCAAAGAAAACTGGGTCTAAGTTGGAGAGTAGATGGAGAGTACCAGATATTGCGTACCTGTAACCATGGGGTCTTATTGTATTTATACCTGACTGTTGGATGGTCTGGATCCATTATTATCGGCACGATTCACCCAATCAACGGGATTCTAAGATCATGGAGATATTATACGCAATTCATGGATCATGTAGCATATCATGCAAATAATGCGTATCTGGGAGCGAAGTAACCGGTCAGGTTTGGTTAGGGTAGTTTTCGAATCCGGCAGACGGAACACCCGCCTTCATATGTTGACTCAGCTCGGCTCGGCTAGTGGTAGCGAGATAATCCACCCTTTGCTATTACCTTGTCAAACAGAAACACTTTCCCAGTCCGAGCCAAGCTTACAGACCCGTCCCGAGGTGATGGAACAGACCTTTTGCAAGAGCTCCTAAAGCCTCTACCTTAAAACCCAGGGCGGGGTATCGGGCCTATCTCGTTGAGTCGGATTCCTTGCAGTTGAAGTCGGCAGTAGTGTCTTCCATTAGTCGTTAAGTAGATAGCTTTACCGCTCCGATTGGAGTATTAAAACCACTCCGATTTGCAGCCTCAAAGTAAGAGCACCTTCATAACACACGATTCTTCCAGGGACGCTCACATCAGGTCGAAGGCTCATCATCTCGGCCATTCAGGCCATTTGTTGAATTAACTCAGCGCTTACTCTCGAATTCTATTCTCGAATTCCTTAGGGGCTTGGATCTTCCCATAACAGAAGCCCCCTACTCTTCGAGTTCACTTGTGGACTCGGAGAGTAAGCACATAGATGATCTCCCGCCTACGCTGAAGTAATTATGGTTTTCAAATTCGAAGCATCATATCTCAGGATTTCGCGCCTGCGGGCTATTCTCTAGCAGCCGCGTGGCAACGGTTATGATCTTGAAGAATTACCAACCTATGAGGGTACGCCACGTAAGCCCGAGGAATAGTCCTTGCACCAGTTCCACCTGCTCGGGCGTCGTTTTGCCTTTCGGAGCATGTTATTTGATGTTGGAGTCACACTACCTAGCAGAAGCTTGCTCGACAAGAGAGAGCCACGTGTGCTCGGGAATCAGCTCGCGACAATTTGGCAGCGACCATTATTGCTCGCCATTAATGCAGAGATTCTCTGTAGCTTATATAAACTGCTTTCAGATCTGCTTGCATTCTGAATTTGAGCGTGTACCAGAGAAGGCGATTTTTGGCGAAGGTGATTTTGGTTTACTTGAGTTTCTGGTAGGCAATTCCGACTGATCACGCTTTTTCGGTAGAAGCAGTTTTCGGTGACCATCCGGTGAGTCTCCCTTGTCGATCTTTTTACTACTTTTCACAATGTCGTCCGATCTCGAGACTGTGAGAGAATATGATGAGGACTCCGAGCAGGGGAGTTCTTATGGTGGGAGAGGGGCCTCCGAAGGCCCCTTCGAAGTTATACCCTTATACCCCCCGCCTCGAAGACAGAAGGAGGCGGGGGTTCGGACTCAACAGGCTGGCAAAAAGAAGATTGCCCAATCCCCTTAGGCCACTACCGTCGGGGCCACTGAAATGCCCGCAAGTGGGCGTGCATCGGAGGTAGTCCCTGGAGGCTCCATTCTGTCGGAGTCTCAGATGGGATGGATCCGTTCAGAGTTTCAAATCCCGAACTCCATTGAGATAAGGGCCCCTGGGTCCCTTGACACCGCTGGTGCCCCTACCGAGGGGGAAGTTGCGATCTTCCTCTGTGCGCTACAGTGTGGGCTTCGGCCCTCTCTTCATCCCTTCATCCGAGCGGTTAACGCTTACCTCGGACTTGCTTCGGGATAATTTACACCCAACGCCTGGAGGGTGTTAATCTCTTCCTTCATCATCTGGTGACAAGTTGAGAATCTGGAGCTGACCCCGGAGGAGCTGATGAGCCTATACCTGGTTAAGCACGACAGCCAAGAACCATGGTACTACTTTACAACCCGAGGCAGCAAAGGGTCGGGGCTGGTGATGAACCTTCCATCCTCCAATAAGAATTGGAAAAATAAGTGGATCTGGGCAGTAAGCGAGTGGGAGGCGCCAGCGGCAGAGCTTGAGACTCTGTCGACTTGCGTTCCCACCCGATTTGTAAAACCAGGTCAGACTTCGATTAGTTTTTCTTTCTTTTGATTTTCCCACCCGACTCTGTCGACTTGGGTTCTCACCTGATTTGTAAAACCATGCGGAGCTTGGGAGGCGCTAGCGCGCACTCGAGCTGATTTTAACGTCCCATGGGTCGAGCTGTGTGGGCCCCACCGTGATGCGTTTCAAACATCAACACCGTTCATTTGATGCGTCCCCTTTAAATTATGGGATATTCCAAAAATCAGCCGTATACGGAACTCAGGTGGGCCATACCATCTAAAATCATGTGAAGACATGCCAAAAACATATAAAAGCACTTGGTGGGGCCCACTTGAAATTTTCATGCGCCTGAAACTTGGTCTAAACCCTCATCCAAGTGGGACACACATAATGGATGGGTTGGATTTGTAAACCACATCTCGGTGGACCCAAAAAAAATGGTTATGAATGTTTTAATGGTGCACGGCCCCTCTCAACTTTTGTATGTGGTATGGCCCACAAAAGTCACGGATTGACTTGATTTTTGAGACCTAGGCCAACGATGGAATGGTGCATCTGACTGATGGTGTTGATGTTCGAAATGCATCACGGTGGGGCCCACACAGCTCGACCTCATGGGACGTTAAAATCAGCTCGAGCGCCTTGTACCTTTTCCCATATATATATATATTTATGTGTGTGTGTGGAATAGTGTAAGTGGCAACATCCAGTCTAGCGTCCAGGGACGCTGGACGGTCTGGATAAAAGGGGGCACATACCACAAGTAGGCCCCCATGGACGGTTTGGATGCATGGCCCTACGCCATATGGCGTCCCTACGTTAGGTGGGCCACACCCTTGGATCAAGCTGATATTTCTATTTTCCTTCATTTGGGCCCATCGAAATGGACTGCCATGAGGGCCACTCGGTGGACGTCATAGATAAAATACATACTTCATGAAGGGCCACACACACACCATCCAAACAAGAGAGAGAGAGAGAGAGAGAGAGAAGAGAGAGAGAGAGAGAGAGAGAGAGAAAAAGGTGAGAAAGAGGGACCCCGCCACTATGGGCCCCTCTCTACATTACATACATTAATGTGGATCCCACAACAAGTGGGCCTAAAACTTGAAATCAACAGTGGATCACCCACTTATTGCACTCCTCCTTGATCCCTTGGACTCTTATGCTCCTTGCCTTCACTTTTAATGGAGGTTGATGATGATTGGAAGGTTGAGATGGGAGATGAGAAAGTGGGCCACACTTAATATTTGAGAGAGAGGAGCTTGGACGTTGGAGCTTTTATGGGATTTGGGAAATTGCTAGAGAATGAGAGAGTGATGGGATGATATGGGATGGGTGTTGTAAGGAAAGGAGATGGAGGTAAGGTTTAGTTTGAAATTTGGAAAAAGAGGGATAGGTAGGGAGAAAAAGAGTTGACTGTGGAAAAACAAAGGTGGGTTGCTTGTACTTGAGGTATGGGGTGTACTTGATTGATTAATTGATTGATGGGACATGTTATAGAGATTCCCTCGAAATTCGAAACAAGCGGCGTTTCTTCGGAATGAACGCGGGCCCACATCTTCTAGTCCGGGTATTGGATCGGTGTGTGAGTCGTGGTATTGGAACCGCAATGACGGCACGGTCGCTAAGGTACAAGTTTCGGGTCAAGCCGACTTCGGTATGCAGGACTCAACTTAGGATCACGCGTAAACATTGGATATAGGTTGAGGGTTGCCGGAATTCGACCGGGAGGACCGCGGGAGCCTATGAAATAGTACGGTCTATGATACGGGTCTTACACACGTAGTTGACGGCCTTTCTTAATCAAATGAATACTCTAAGGTTTTGTTTGGCCAGGCAGATTGGATGGGATTGGAAGGGATTGGAAGGGATTATAAGAGAGATCTCGAGATTGGCCAAGCCTACCAAACAGACACGGGATCCTGATCCCGGGATATAGCAATCCCATGGATCTTAAGACAATCCACTGACATCACCATCATTACCTTTAAATTCCATCCAATCCACCCTAATCCCTTCAAAATTGCCTGGGAAGTGTTTGGTTGGAGGGATTGAAAGGGATTGGAAGGTTTAATCCCGGGATTGGCCGGGCGTGCCAAACAGATCCGATATAGCAATCCTGGGATATAGCAATCCCATAGATCTTGCACCAATCCACTAATGCAACTATCATTACCTTGAAATTCGTGCAAACTACTCTAATACCATCCAATCCTATCCAATCTGCCTGGCCAAATAGGCCCTAATGGTAACGCGTTTTTAAATCGAAGTCGGTCAACAATGAGTGAGAATCGTCCGTTTCTAGCACTGAAGCGGATTGGCTGGTGTACCACCCACCAGCTATATAGCTAGTGTATTGACGTCAGCAAGTTTTATGGGTCCCATCATGAGGTATGTGTTATATCCAAACTGTCCATCCATTTGGCGAGCTCGTCTTAGGGCTTGAGCCGAAAAATAAAATAGATCTAAAGATCAATTGGACCACACTGAAAAAAGCAGTGGGGGATTGAACGTCTACCAGTGAAACACTTTTGGGGGTTACAGAAGTTTCGGATCAATATGAAATTTATTTTTTCCTCTTCATCCATATATTTGTGAACTTATTAACAGATTGGATGGAAAATAAAAGTTATGGTGAGCCCTACGAAAATTTTTATGGTAAAAATCATTATCCTCACTGCTATTTTTGGTGTGGTCCATTTCAGCTAATTTGGATAGGATTCATTTTTTTTTCTAATTCTATAAAATGATCTTGAAAAATGGATGAACAGTGTGAACATAATAAATACATCATTGTGGGGCCATGTAACTTTGATGTCCTTTAAACCGTTCGTACAACTCAGAGCTCAGGAGGGTCGGTGCGGGTCTTCGCATGACACGTATCTACATATTGGATTGCGTACTGAGTTACCCAATAAGCTTTTATCATACAAAGTAAACTCAGTTGGGCCTATTGTGAATGTATGTTGGCTATCCACTCCGTCCATCTATTTTTCCAGTTCATTTTAATGGTTGGGTTCAAAATTGAAGTATGCTCAAATTTTAAGTTAACCACGACTACAAGAAACAGTGAGAACAATGACTTCGACCGTTGAAACCTTCTAGGGCCCACATTAATGTTTATTTATCATCCAACCTATTCATAAGATCAAACAGACATGGATGAAGGGAAAAGATAAATAAAAGTATCATCCAAAAATTCTGTGGCACCCATAAATTTTGAACGGTAGAACTTCAATTCACACTCTTTCACCTGGTGAGGTCCACTTGAGATTGGGATATACTTCATTTTTGGGATCGAGCCCTCAAATTATATGTTAAAATGGATAGATAGAGTGGATGAAATATTTAAATCATGGTGGACCCCACAGAATTTACCCCGTTAGTAATCCACTTAGGTTGGTGGCGGGTACACTAGCAAATCCGCTTCCTTCCAACACACCGCAATGGAAGCGGATTGCGTACTAAGTAAAACCTCTGGGGCCACCATGGTCCATGTATTTTATCCACTCCGTCCATCCATTCTAACAGATAATTTTATTGCATGATATTAAAAAATGACACATATAAAAATATCAAGTGAACCACACCATTGGAAAAAGTATGAATTGAACGTCCACCATTGAAAAATTCTTAGAGACCACAGAAGTTTTGGATCAAGCTTATATTTCTGTTTTCCCTTCATCCATGTCTTTGTGATCTCATGAACAGGTTGGATGACAAATAAACAACACTGTAAGCCATATGAAGGTTTCAACAGTGGAAATCATCATTCCCACTGTTTCCGTGGTATGGTCCACTTGAGCTTTGGATATTCTTCAATTTTGAACTCGACCACTAAAATGACCTAGAAAAATGGATGGACGGCTTGGATAAACAAAATACATTCACAGTGGGCCCAACTAAGTTTACTCAGTATGATAAGAGCGTAATGAGTAACTCAATACGCAATCCGATTTCCATGGCGTACATAATGAAATAAAGAATTATTTATAAAATAAGGAAGGCTACGTTCCAGCGAAATCGGATTGCGTACTAACTTACTTAGTACTCTCTTATTGTACTAAGTAAAAGTCTACCAAAGTGGGGTCTTCATATTTCACACTTGATCCATTTGATGGGCAATTCAAGTTGTTCATATGAATGGAAATATCCTACTACGACTACCTACAAGCTTTCCTCAATTAGTAGATTCCAAAATCAATGATTAAGAGGTTGATTTGTCGATTAGGCCACTTTTACAATGATCTAATGGCTGAAATTCAACATGTGTAGTTAATTTAAAATATATAAGCATGGTATGAAATTTGACCTCAAACGAATCATGAGAACCATGTGATATGGAATTCAATGGTCTAGGTTAATGGCATTTTCATAATTAATGTTGATTTAAGAGTTTTTAAAAATTTAATGGTTCTACATTGTTATATCATATTTCTAAGTAATTCTTACAAAAGAAATTATATCTAAATCATTATGAATAAAGAATTATTCACCAAATTAATTAAAAGAATGTACATATATCAACTAACAAAATGAATGGTCAGATGACATGTTAAAAATAGAAAAACTTGATGGGTAGTACTTTAATCATGTATGTAATTGGGTGTACGGTCAATTTTGTAAACAGATAATCACAAGTGGGTTTTTGGAGTCATCAAGAGGTAGAACATGTACACCATTAGATTCAAGTGACTTATTCACGTGTGTAAGTTTCTCAAATTGTAATTTTAATGGTGGGTTACGTATATTCATAAATGGTGAATAAGATGAACGGATCATAATCTCAATTTGATCTATGTAGAGTGGATGTTAAGATCAAGTAGCTAGTTTACTATGATTAGGTTGTCCAAACTCAGAGTGGACGGTCAAATATCTTTACCTAGTGATGAATAGTTAATTTAACAGTTGGTTATGATAGACAAGTTAGAATACTTGGATATATGATGATCCTATCTCAAAATCAACGGTCAGATAACATGATCTATGAATGGAGATTATTCCCAACGGTCAGATTCGTGTTGGAGAATGGATGTAAGGTTAGGATAGTTAAAATGGTATCATACACATGTAACTAATAAGTTAAATTTCATGGTAACACTCGAGAACTTTCAATACTCGAATATTATGAAGTTCGGGGTGTTACACATAATAGTGGGATCATAGGTTATTTAACTGTTCCCAAATGGAGGGTTGCAAATGGATCCGATTGAGGATCTCCAAAAATCATCCCAACCCAAATCAATTTGTACGTAAGCCTTTGGAGTGAGTTGAGATTTCTAGGATTTTGCTTTGTTGATGGTGTTTGCATAAAATTTCTTTATTCTTATCCAATATTTCTTTATGGTTTCGAAGCGATACATTCTAAGATATTTTTTAATTGCTTCAGGTTGAGGACAAGACAATGTACATAAAATTTAGTGGTGTTCCCTCCAATAACTTGTCTCTAGGGGGTTGTGTTAGAGACCCAGGATCAAATCCCACCTTCATCACGGTGGTTGTGTATGAGTTTAATATATATATATATATATATATATATATATATATATATATATATATATATATATATATATATTTGCTGGGGGGCGGGGGATGATACCAAGACCTCGGTGTTGAAACGAGGAATCTTTCACTCAGTCTTGCTTCCTCTCAAGTTTTAGGTTAGTAACCTATTTGGCTGAATTTTTCAAGCATGAAAGTCTTCAAACATCCTTTTTAGGTCTTTTTCTTCCTCCCAAACTCTAGAACTCTCTCTTTAATTTTCTTGATTTTCCTTCTTTTATTTCACCTAATATCACTTAGCAAACTACCTCCTCTTCCAGCTCTTGCTTCACTTTCTACCTCTAGCTTGGGGGGGTGGGATGATGCCAAGACCTCGGTGTTGAAACGAGGTATCTTTCACTCAGTCTTGCTTCTTCTCAAGTTTTAGGTTAGTAACCTATTTGGCTGAATTTTTCAAGCTTGAAAGTCTTCAAAACTCCTTTTTAGGTCTTCTTCTTCCTCTCAAACTCTAGAACTCTCTTTAATTTTCTTGATTTTCCTTCTCTTATTTCACCTAATATCACTTAGCAAACTACCTCCTCTTCCAGCTCTTGCTTACACTTTCTACCTCTAGCTTTCACCTTCCACCTCTTGCTTTCTCTTATGGGTTGGGCCTCTAAGGCCTAAGGCTCTCCAATGGGCTACCCATAAAAGCCCAAATGTTATAATTCTTTAAAAATTGCACTTGGTTCCTTAGTTTCGATAGAATTTCTCCATACCCCTAATTCCCATGATTTTATTCATTCAAGCACCTCAAAATACTTCAATTTAGCCCTAAGTTTTACTATTCCTCTTTGAACACTCTTCCTAAGTTTCCTTAAGTGGACTTAAGGTTTAGGTAATTCGCTAGTTTCACGTATTCGGAACATGCACACTGAATTCATCGAGTTAGTAACTCTAACATTAAAATTAGGGTCGGGATAGATGCGGGGAATTCCATACAAATTCAGTCTTTTTTACATGCTTGTTGTAACATATTTATTTTATTTTCACTACGTGAAAAATGGAAAAAAAATGACGGATTTCGAGACGGTTCTGGACCGTCTCTAAAATTGCTTGGTTTAAAGACGCTTTAGAGATGGCCATAAACTGTCTCTAACATTTCAGACGGCCCCTGACCGTCCTTAATATTGTCTTAAAAATCTGAATGTCTACAAATCGTTTAGGACGGTCGCTGACCGTCTTATATCCAGTTATTTGAGACGGTCATTGGCCGTCCGCATTAGAGACGGTCCTTGACCGTCTTTTACTTAAAATCTGAGACAGTCAAAGACCGTCTCTAATAGAGACGGTCCTACACCGTCTCATATCCCCGGCAAAAACCGTCTCTGGTAGAGACTGTCAAGGACCGTCTTTATTAGAGACGGTCTTTGACAGTCTCTATTAGAGACCGTCCTAAACCGTCTCTATTAGAGACTGTCAAAGACCGTCTCTATTAGAGATGGTCCTAAACCGTCTCTAAAGCTCTAAACCATCTCTAAAGCTCAGGTCAAAAATTAAAAAGCTCAAAAAAATTATGAAATTCGAAAAAAAATAGTTTAGAAGCTTAGAAAAATGATTAACAATGTTTAAGAAAATTTTAAATTTTGAAAAAAAAAACTATAATTTTATAAAAATTTAAATAAATAAAAAATTAAGAACTTTGAATAATATTGATAATTTTGAAAAAAAAAATCAATAAAACAATGATGTTTTGAAAAAGAAAAATTATAAAATTAAACAAAATTGTGAAAAAATTGACAAATTGTAAAAATATATATTTTTTAAAAAAGAAAACTAAATTTTGTAAAAAAAAATGTTAAATTTATTTATAATAAAAATGATATTTAGTTAAAAGAGAAAAAATATATATACATTTTGAAAAAAAATGTTAAATTTATTTGTGAAAAATAAAATTACTAAATTATTAGGCACATCTACTGATTGAACCTTTAATCGTTTTTGGACAATCTAATCAGTTTAAATTGAAGAGTAAATAACTTCAGATGTTTAAATCAAATTTCACTGAAATTATTGATCAATCTTGTATGCCCAATATGTTTCTCATATGTAGGCTGATTGAGGCGAGTAACTAGTCAAAATGAGAATATTGATAGTAAAATAGAGTGAATAGACTAGACATGTAAAATGGGTCAAATATTCTGGTTAAAATTGTGACCCAACTTATTGACCTCGTGAGAACCTAAGAATTGATGTTAGTAAGTTTTGTGGGCCCCATCATGATGTGTGTCGAACATCAACACCGTGGATTTGATGTGTCCCCTTTGGGTTATGAGATATCTCAAAAATCATTGGTAAACGAAACTCAAATGGGCCATACCATTTAAAACTATGTAAAGACGTTATAAAAAATATAAAAGCACTTGGTGGGGCCCACATGAGTTTTGGATGCAGTTGAAACTTGGTCTGACCCCTCATCCAAGTGGGACACACATAATGAGTGGGTTGGATATGTGAATCACATTTAGGCAGACCCAATACATGATTATGAATGTTTTAAGGAAACGCTTCTCCGCTACATTTAGGTGAGTTACTCGTTACCCTTACTAGAGGAAACTCTGTGGGGTCCACTGTTATTTATTTATTTTATCCACTCCATTCATCCATGTTAAGAGATAATTTGAAGTCTAAAGAAAGAAAAAAAAAGGAAGCATATCCAACGCTCAAGTGGACCACACTACAGGAAATAGTGTGATTGAACCTCCACCATTTAAAATTTCTTGGAGGCCATACAAATTTTGGATTAAGTTGATGTTTGTGTTTTCTATTATTCATATATTTTTTATATTATGAACAACCTTTAACCATTTTTGGACAATTTGATCAGTCCAGATTGAAGAGTAAATAACTTCAGATGTTTAAATCAAAATTGAATAATATTCAATGATTAAATGGACCACACTACAAATAAGGGAACGGATTGACTACTCCCCCTAACACCATGGCTGGTGGCTGGTGCTTTGTGAGCCCTACCATTATGTATGTGTTTAATCCATGTCGTCTATCTATTTTTAAAGATCATCTTACGGTATGAGACCAAAAATGAGATATATCCAAATCTTAAGTGGACTACATTCTAGGAAACAATGTTGAATGAGCATCAACCATTAAAAAAAATTTTGGGGCCATAAAAGTTTTGGATCAAGCTGATTTTTGTTTTCCCCCTTCATCTGGCCATGTATGACCTAATCAACATATTGGATGTCAAATAAACAGTACAGTGGGCCTTAGGAAGATTTTAATGATTGATATCCAATCACTATTGTTTTCATGTGGTGTGGTGCACTTGAGATATCGTTTTATATACTTCTCATTTTTGGGATCAAGTCATAAAATGATCTTCATATACCTCTCAAATTTGGGCCCCACCATGATGTATGTTTTGTATCCACACCTTCCATCCATTTGGAGAGATCATTTTAGGGCAATGTCTAAAGAACGAGTTAAATCCAAAGCTCCAGTGGACCGCAGCACGGAAAATAATGGGACAATAATGCCCACCATTAAAAACTTCTAAAGGCCACACAAGTTTTTGAACAAGTTGATATTTGTGTATTCCCTTATTTCATTTAAAAAAAAAAAAAAAAAAACTTTTGAACTAGTTGGATTTCAAATAAACATTCCATTGTACCTTAGGATAGTTTCAACGGTGGGAATCATCCTATCCATTGTTTTCTATGACGGTGTCCACTACAGATTTTTATCGGTCTAATTCTTTGGCTAATGACTTAGAATGATATCTCAGAATGGATGTACGGTGTGGATATAACAAATATATCATAGGCTCTTATATATATATATATATATATATATATATATATATATATATATATATATATATATATAAAACGTCCAGCTCATGGAAACTCCCCATGAGGTCGAGCTGTGTGGGACCCACCATGATGTGTGTCAAACATCAACACCGTGCATTTGATGGGTCCCCTTTAAATTATGTGATATCCCAAAAATTAGCCGTATACGGAACTCCAGTGGGCCATCCCATCTAAAATCATGTGAAGACATGCCTAAAACATATAAAATCACTTGGTGGGGCCCCACCTAAAATTTGGATGCGTTTGAAACTTTGTATGACCCCTCATCCAATTGGCACACACACAATGGATGGTCTGGATTTTTGAACCACATCTTTGTAGGCCTAAAAAATAATTATGAATGTTTTAATGGAGGGTAACCCTTGTCAACTTTTGTATGTGGTGTGACCCACACAAGTCACATATTGATTTGATTTTTAATCCCTGGGCCCACTATAGAATGGTGCATCTAACTGATGGGGTAGATGTTTTACACGCATCATTGTGGGGCCCACAGAGCCATACCAGATCCAAAGCTCAATTACCGTTTTTAGGTGAGAGCGATAGAATATGAGTTTTGTATTTGATTTAAATAATGGTGACTCATTCATAATAATAGTGGCAAAGATTTAGAGTTATCCAGACCATCCAAATAATCGGTCTAGTTGTAAATGGTAAATATTTATAATTTTATTATATAATATAATTTAACCATCTAGAAAATGGTCCCATGCATTTGCTGTTCTTAATATAGCTTGTGTTATAAACAATGGAAAACTCACATAATTCGGATTTGAAGTTTTTATCATATCCAAAAGAGGATAACCGCGGGCGCCATTTCTATCTTCCCAAATTCATCGAGCGCCATTTCCATCAAGCACCAGTTCTGTCGAGCGCGATTGCATCTTCTCCCTCCTTCATCGAGCGTCATCTTCCATCATGCCAGCATCACCAACATGGTGTGTAGGAGCTTTCTGTCATGTCCGTATCGTGCTGCTTTTGTAGGCTGACGACGGTTTCTTACTGTAATGCATCAAGAGTTCATCCATAAACATCTCCTCTTCATCATGGACCCCATCATCATCAATATAGGTAAGGATGCCATGTCTCGTGCCTTGCCTTCTCCGGCCACTCGGTTTCTGCTCTCATATTCATTTCCATCAATAGCAGTGGCATTCTTGTGAACTGGAGGATTCAGTTGCTTCCTAACAGATCTTGGTTTATGCTTGGCATCACCAACTTGGTTGTCCGATGGTGATCAATCTCATCTCGACGAATATTAGATCTTCCAAGTCCATGCCTCTTGTAGCTATTGTCTTCCGTCCCTTCTTGGGTCCCTACTGATTCACAATATAAGTCAGCTCTAATGACAATTGGCAGGGGGGACAACTCATTATGGTCAGAACCAGAACATCGATCCTCATAATTGCTTCTGTAGTTCTTTGCCTTTTGGTTTGATATAAGGAGGGACCATATTTTCATTGGAGCGGGCTTCACATTTTCTATTGATTCCCTGCCATTCATTGCATCGAATGCGGGTGACCGATGGGCGTTGTTGTTAGTGTTGGTGAGATGCAGTGTTTTGTTGTGTCTTCACCTCCTGTCTTGTATAAGGAGGGGCCATAATGTCGGGGACCGCAGCGACGCAGATTTTCTGGCGATTTCCTACCATTGCTTACATCGAATGCGGTGGTGATGGCCATTGTTGTTAGTTTTGTTATCGACTTTACCTCCGCCTTGCAGCGTGCCCAGAACGAGGACTGACTTCTTGTCTTTGATGAGATGAAATCTCTTGCTTGTGTATCTTGAAAACAGTAGGATCCTTGCCATTGTACACAGGTTCGCGCATCTTAGGTTAATCAAATGAAGAAGAAAGTGGTGGATTAGAATTCCCCTCTCCTAAAGCTTTGGGATCCCAGTTTAAAGAATACTCTCGCGAAATGTCTCGCATCAAGCTATGACTCTGTTCCATCGAAGGAGATTTTGGTGCTATCTTCTCAAGCAAACTCTTGATTTACAAATGATTCAAGCGCATTCCCATATCATGCTCTAAATATACACCGGAATCACATAATTCGGCAAATCAAGAATCTCTAGCGTTGCAAACATCGAATTGACTGACCTCCACGCTTCTCGGAGGACCTTCCCTCTGCTTTTTCATGCCCGAGAAATTTGCTCCAAAATACACCCATGCAGAATTGTTCTATTAACTCATAACAGTAAGATTGGTTCAGCTCCTGTATGAGTCCTCCGCCCTGCCGTAGGCATTGGTGTCGAGACCACTTTGATTGCAGTAATTTCAGCCTAAGAGGAGACATGCAGTTTCAGTTTCTTTTATATTAGATTTTTTTTTTTTTTTTTGGTTTCATTCTCTCTTTTTTCCCTTTTTGTTTGGACAATTGGGAACTTAGGGGTGAGATCACTTACTGTTAGAGCAATTGGGCTTCCTCTTATATCTTCTTCTGTCATCCAATTTTATAAATACTTACATATAACATGTGTTGATACTCTATGATCTTAGTGAAAGTTTAAAGTGCAAGGCAAACTCACTTGCTCGGCAGATGTTATATATAGGGTTTCTTGGTTTATAGGCAAGAATAATGTATTGATGTAGTGCTTTGTGGACTATTATGTTTTTTTTTATTCTTGGAAGATAATTTCAACATGCAATACTATGTATACCTTTGTGGTGCACTTGAGGTTCATATATTGTGCAGTAGTTGACGCAAGTCATTAGATTTTCCTAGATTTGGGGGGTTCCCGCACAGTGGCAGTTTGATAATTTTGTAGTCCTTGGTTAGGGTTCGGGCTGAAAGTACGAGTACTGGAGCCGACGCTTTCGGAGTCCGAACTCATTCTTTTGAAAAATATAAAAATGGGAATATTAGTAAATATTGATTTTCTTGTTAAGAAGAAAATGGAAGATGGATTGAAAAAACATTTCTCGTTTGGATTCTGTTGCAATTAATTTTCTATTTACAGAAGGGAATCTCACATGGGTATCTCTATTTTTGAAGTTTCTTTGATTTTTTATTTTTATTTTTTGGTGAAAATCAATTTGATTTTAGTAGATGTGTAGTTATTATTTTTATTTTTTTTGGAAAATCAGTGAAATTTGGGATGTTTTGAAGCAATTTATGCATATTTTTCGATTTCGATGTTCATCAAATTTGGATTAGTTTAAAAAAGGAGTATTATGTCGGTTTTTTCTATTATATGTAACAGAATCTCATTTGAGTGCTTTTGCATTTATCAGTTCTTCAAGTCTGTGTAATCATTTGATGCGAATCCATTTGGATTCTACTGTAATAATTTTTCTATTGTCAAGAAGGAAATCTCATATAGGTATCTCTCCTTTTGAACTTTCTTTGATTTGGTGAAAATCAATGTGACTTTAGGATGATGTGTGGGCTGTTTTCAATTATTTTAGGATGAAAAACCAATGAAATTTGGGATGTTCTTAAGCAGTTTGATGCATATTGGTTGAAAAATGAAGTGTTATGCAGATTTATTATTATTTTTTGTGGTTTAGATGATGGAATCTCGTGTGGGTGCTTTTGCATTTATCAATTCTTAAAATTTGTGGGATTACTTGATGTGAATAAATGGAAGTTTTTGATGATTAGTAGTTGCTTTTGGGTGTTCTTAGACTGAAACCAATGGAATTTGAGGCACTTTCAAGTTATTTGATGCTAGTTGATTGATTTTAGTGTTATTTGGACTTGGCATAATTAATGGAGTGTTGTACACATCATTTATGTTAACATGTGTTTAAGCTCATGTGGGTACTTTTGCATTTGGCAGTTTTTGAAGTTTATGTGATCATGTTATATTAATTGATGGGAATTTAGGATGATGGGTACTTGTTTCTGGGGTTTTTATTTATTTTTTTTTGGACCAAAATAAAGGGAACTTGGGATGTTCTCAAGCAATTTGATGCATATGTATTGACCTAGATGTTCTTCATACTTCGATTATCTGAAAAATGGAGTGGTCATGTAGATACTTTTCTGTTTATTAGTTTTTGAAGTTTGTGTTTATTTGATGAAAATCAATGGGAGTTCAGGATGCCGGGTACTTGTTTTCAGGTGTTTTGATTGGAACTAAGGTAATTAGGGGCTTTTTCTAGTTATTTGATGCACGTTGATTAGTTTTAATGTTTTTCAGATTTTAATCATTGTATTTATATGCATGTGGTGTCCTCAGGTCTTACATGAACTAATTTATATGCATGTGGTGTCCGCAGGTCTTACATGAACTAATACGATGCCCTAACTAGATTATGTGGAGCAAGAAAGAAGTTAGTTTTCTTCCCTTTACCGTTGTTGTTTGATTCTTAATCCATGCAACGATTATTTTTTTATGCCATAGGTCTTGGCACTTGCTATTTTTCTTAGAATTTATTAGTTTAATAACCTAGCTATGTAAAGTATTAGACTTTGTTTCATAAGCATAAATATGAATCACCTTTTTTCTTGTTGTTGCTAGGTGGCATCAAATCTAGATGTTGTAACAAATGTGTATGATTTCCTCCATTTGGTAAGCCCTATGATAAAACAAATTATTTGTTCCAAACAGGACATTTATGATAAAACAAATTATTTGTTCCAAACAGGACATTTATCAAAGGAGCACTATCAGGTGATATTTAAGATTTTCATTATAAATAGATTAAGAGCCAATGATAATTATAAGTAGACTTGCATCCAAAATAAAGAATTTGATTTTTTTCAAAATATGGAAAGACTAATCAGTCCTACTTCTTGTAACTTCAGCCATTGCTTCAAATGGAGGGACTGCACAAAGATTTGGTTAGAGAGACTACTGATGATGAACTAGCAGCTGCAACAAATATGAGAGTTACAAAGGTGAAAAGAAACATAAGGTGATCGGTAAGATAAGATGCATGATTTTCCTTTTCAACTGTTAGTCATAGATTGACAGTACTTGTATCAATTTTCTTGGATGGATGATGAATGTATTTGGGAATGTAAATGAAAATAAAAAACTTATAATATATCTATATATATATATATATATGTTATCAATGAAGGATACCTTGTTTAGGGGGACATGAAATTCTTGTAGCTTATGGTATGATGCCCCAATATTGGTTGTATGTTACTAGTATGTAGTAGATAATACTAGGTTCAATAGTAGATAATACTAGAGAATCCCTAAACCTAAACGTACACCTAATCTTAATATACTCCTTAACCTAAACCTAAACTTGAAAACCCAAACCTAAATCCGTACACAAACCCGAACCCGAACTTGATTTCCTAAGCCAAAACCTTAACCTATTCTCAATTCCCTAAACCGTAACCTATAACCTAACCTAAACCTAAACCTAAACCTATAACCTACACTTATAACCTAAACCTAAACCTATAACCTAAACCTGTAACCTTAACCTAAACCTAAACTTAAACCTAAACCCAAACCCGATCCCGAACCCAAATCTGAATCCCTAAACCCTTAGCCTAGACCTAAAACCCAAACGTAAACCCGATCTCGAACCCGAACCTGATTTCCTATACCTAAACCTTAATGTATTCTCAAATCCCTAAACTTAAACCTACACCTAATCCTAATCTCAACTCCCTAACCTAAACTTAGACATAAACTTGAAAACCCAAACCTAAACCCGATCCCGAACCCAAATCTGAATCTCTAAACGCTTAGCCTAAACCTAAAACCCAAACGTAAACCCGATCTCGAACCCGAACCCAATTTCCTATACCTAAACCTTAACGTATTCTCAAATCCCTAAACCTAAACCTACACCTAATCCTAATCTCAACTCCCTAACATAAACCTAAACCTAAACTTGAAAACCCAAAACTAGAACCCGAACCCGATCCCGATTTCCTAAACCTAAACCTATTCTCAAATCCCAAAACCTGTAACCTAAACCTAAACCTAAACCTGTAACTTATAACCTAAACCAAAGCCTATAACCTAAACCAAAACCAAAACCTATAACCTAAACCCGAACCCATTCTCAAATCCCAAAACCTATAACCTAAACCTAAACCTTAACCAAAACCAAAACCTATAACCTAAACCAAAACCAAAACCAAAACCTATAACCTAAACCCGAACCCAAACCCGAACCCGAACCCGAACCCAAACCCGAATTCTTAAACCTTAACCAAAACCTATAACCTATAACCTAAACTTATAACCTATAACCTAACCTTAACCTAAACCTTAACCAATAACCTAAAACCTAAAACCTAAACCTAAACCTAAACCTAAATGTATTCTCAAATCCCTAAACCTAAACCTAAACCTACACCTAATCCTAATCTAACTATTCTCCCCTAAACCTATAACCTAAACCTAAACCTAAACTTAAAAACCCAAACCTAAACCCGATCCCGAACCCGAACCCGATTTCCTAAACCTAAACGTTAACCTATTCTCAATTCCCTAAACCTATAGCTTATAACCTAAACCTAAAACTTAACCTTAACCTAAACCTATAACGTTAACCTAAACCAAAACCTATGACCTAAAGCCTAAATGTATTCTCAAATCTCTAAACCTAAACCTACACCTAATCCTAATCTCAACTCCCTAACCTAAACCTAAACCTAAACTTAAAAACCCAAACAAAAACCCGATCCCGAACCCGAACCCGATTTCCTAAACCTAAACCTTAACCTATTCTCAATTCCCTAAACCTATAACCTATAACCTAAACCTAAACCTAAAACCTAAATGTATTCTCAAATCCCCAAACCTAAACCTACATCTAATCCTAATCTCAACTCCCTAACCTAAACCTAAACCTAAACTTGAAAACCCAAACCTAAACCCAATCCCGAACCCGAACCCGATTTCTAAACCTAAACCTTTACCTATTCTCAATTCCCTAAACCTAAACCTAAACCTACACCTATAACCTTAACTTAAACCAAAACCTATGACCTAAAACCTTAACCTATAACCTATAACCTAACCTTAATCTAAACCTTAACCTATAACCGAAACCTAAAACTAAATGCATTCTCAAATCCCTAAACCTAAACCTACACCTAATCCTAATCTCAACTCCATAACCTAAACCTAAACCCGATCCCGAACCCGAACCCGATTTCTTAAACCTAAACCTTAACCTATTCTCAAATCCCTAAACCAAGAGCTTATAACCTAAACCTAAACCTTAACCTAAACCTAAACCTATAACCTATAACCTAAACCTAAACCAATAATCTAAATGTATTAGAAATCCCTAAACCTAAACCTACACCTAATCCTAATCTCAACTCGCTAACCTAAACCTAAACCTAAACTTGAAAACCCAAACCTAAACCCGATCCTGAACCCGAACCCGATTTCCTAAACTTAAACCTAAACCTAAACCTAAACCTATAATCTATAACTTAAACCTAAACCTAAACCTAAAACTTAAATGTATTATCAAATCCCTAAACCTAAACCTACACCTAATCCTAATCTCAACTCCCTAACCTAAACCTAAACCTAAACTTAAAAACCCAAACATAAACCCAATCCCGAACCCGAACCCGATTTCCTAAACCTAAACCTTAACCTATTCTCAAATCCCTAAACCTATACCTACACCTAATCCTAATCTCAACTCCCTAACCTAAACCTAAACCTAAACTTAAAAACTCAAACAAAAAACTCAAACATAAACCCGATCCTGAACCTGAACCCGATTTCCTAAACCTAAACCTTAACCTATTCTCAAATCCCTAAACCTACACCTACACCTAATCCTAATCTCAACTCCCTAACCTAAACCTATACCTAAACTTAAAAACCCAAACAAAAACCCGATCCTAAACCTGAACCCGATTTCCTAAACCTAAACCTTAACCTATTCTCAATTCCCTAAACCTAAACCTAAAACCTAAATGTATTCTCAAATCCCCAAACCTAAACCTACATCTAATCCTAATCTCAACTCCCTAACCTAAACATAAACCTAAACTTGAAAATGCAAACCGAAACCCGATCCCGAACCCGAACCCGATTTCGTAAACCTAAACCTTTACCTATTCTCAATTCCCTAAACCTATAGCTTATAACCTAACCCTAAACCTAAACCTTAACCTAAACCTAAACCTATAACCTTAACCTAAACCAAAACCTATGACCTGAAACCTTAACCTATAACCTAAACTTATAACGTATAACTTAACCTTAAACTAAACCTTAACTTATAACCTAAAACCTAAACCTAAAACTAAATGTATTCTCAAATCCCTAAACCTAAACCTACACTTAATCCTAATCTCAACTCCCTAACCTAAACCTAAACCTAAACTTGAAAACCCAAACCTAAACCCGATCCCAAACCCGAACCCGATTTCCTAAACCTAAACCTTTACCTATTCTCAATTCCCTAAACCTAAACCTAAACCTATAACCTTAACCTAAACCAAAACCTATGACCTAAAACCTTAACTTATAACCTATAACCTAAACTTATCACCTATAACCTAAGCTTAACCTAAACCTTAACCTATAACCTGAAACCTAAAACTAAATGTATTCTCAAATCCCTAAACCTAAACCTACACATAATCCTAATCTCAACTCCCTAACCTAAACCTAAACCTAAACCCGATCCCGAACCTGAACCCGATTTCCTAAACCTAAACCTTAACCTATTCTCAAATCCCTAAACCTATAGCTTATAACCTAAACCTATACCTAAACCTAAACCTATAACCTATAACCTAAACCTAAACCAATAATCTAAATGTATTCTGAAATCCCTAAACCTAATCCTAATCTCAACTTGCTAACCTAAACCTAAACCTAAACTTGAAAACCCAAACCTAAACCTGATCCCGAACCCGAACCCGATTTCTTAAACCTAAACCTAAACCTATAACCTATAACTTAAACCTAAACCTAAACCTAAAACCTAAATGTACTATCAAATCCCTAAGCCTAAACCTACACCTAAAATCTAAATGTACTATCAAATCCCTAAGCCTAAACCTACACCTAATCCTAATCTCAACTCCCTAACCTAAACCTAAACCTAAACTTAAAAACCCAAACATAAACCCGATCCCGAACCCGAACCCGATTTCCTAAACCTAAACCTTAACCTATTCTCAATTCCTAAACCTAAACCTAAACCTAAACCTATAACCTATAACCTAAACCTAAACTTAAAACCTAAATGTATTCTCAAATCCCCAAACCTAAACCTACATCTAATCCTAATCTCAACTCCTAACCTAAACATAAACCTAAACTTGAAAATGCAAACCGAAACCCGATTTTGAACCCGAACCCGATTTCCTAAACCTAAACCTTAACCTATTCTCAATTCCCTAAACCTATAACTTATAACCTAAACCTTAACCTAAACTTAAACCTAAAACCTAAATGTATTCTCAAATCCCTAAACCTAAACCTACACCTAATCCTAATCTCAACTCCCTAACCTAAACCTAAACCTAAACTTAAAAACCCAAACCTAAACCCGATCCCGAACCCGAACCCGATTTCCTAAACCTAAACCTTTACCTATTCTCAATTCCCTAAACCTATAACTTATAACCTAACCCTAAACCTTAACCTAAACCTTAACCAAATTCTTAACCTAAACCTAAACCTAAACCTATAACCTTAACCTAAACCAAAACCTATGGCCTAAAACCTTAACCTATAACTTATAACCTAAACTTATAACATATAACCTAACCTTAACTTATAACCTAAAACCTAAACCTAAACCTAAAACTAAATGTATTCTCAAATCCCTAAACCTAAACCTACACCTAATCCTAATCTCAACTCCCTAACCTAAACCTTAACCTAAACTTGAAAACCCAAACCTAAACCCGATCCTGAACCCGAACCCGATTTCCTAACCCTAAACCTTAACCTATTCTCAATTCCCTAAACCTATAGCTTATAACCTAAACATAAACCTAAACCTAAACCAATAATCTAAATGTATTCTCAAATCCCTAAACCTAAACCTACACTTAATCTTATTCTCAACTCCCTAACCTAAACCTAAACCTAAACCTCAAAGCCTAAACCTAAGCCCGATCCCGAACCCGAACCTGATTTTCTAAACCTAAACCTTAACCTATTCTCAATTCCCTAAACCTTAATCTATAACCTAACCTAAACCTAAACCTAAACCTATAACCTGCACTTATAACCTAAACCTAAGCCTAAAACCTAAACCTAAAACCGATCTCCCTAATAGGATTGAGATGGCTCTGATGGATGTACACAAACAAGTCACTGAAAACCTACAAAGTGGAGATAAGAAGAAACATCTCCAATTGCTTATTATCATTTTACCTAACATGAGTTTTTCATATGGTGAATGCAAACAAGACCCTAAATCCTAGAGAGATGGAATGAATCAACTAAAGCATTTTGTTTTCTGATTTTGCAGGAAAGATAAAACGTGTTTGCGAAATGGAGTTGGGCATAGTGTCGCAGTGTTGCCAACCGAGGCAGGCATCCAGAGTTAATAAACAGTATCTCGAAAATGTTGCCTTAAAAATTAATGTCAAGGTTTGTGATTCTTTGAAGTGGTTGAACTTTGAATGTCTGATGTGTTTTTTCTTTTGCCTCTTTTGAAGTTGTTCTCGGCACAGCCGCATCGGCAGGAGCTGATAAGAGATCTTTTTCAAGTTGTGCAGGATCCTCAGAGAGCTTCTATGAATAAAGGGATGATCCGGTAAGTCTTTTTCTCCTCTGTTTTTGTATGATCTTTGGTGCAAGTGTTTGAATTCAATGTTTAAAGAATATCTATGGTATTTGGCAGAAAACAACTAATTGCATTCAGGCAAGCAACGGGACAGAAGCCTCATCGCATCATATTCTATAGGTAATTCTTCACCTTGGGAGTCTCTATAGAGTATGAATATTATGATTTAGTCTTGGTTTTTGTTGGATGAGAAATTGTTTGGTATTTAGGCTCATGATTTGGAGTTTTGCAGGGTTGGTGTGAGCGTATTTATGCATGGATGAATGTAATGTGGATAAGAATATTGTTTATGTTTGAATGAATGTAGTTTATGTTTGGATGGATTTATGTAGTTTGGGTTTAGATGAATGTGAATGTGAATATGATGAAATATATTATATAACAGGTGTATATCAGGAAGAATACGATGTTGTTAACAGGTGTGTATTAGGAAGAATATGATATGAACAGGTGTAAATGTAAATACGAGACGACTGAAGACCATCCTTTTAAAGGATGGTTCACGACCGTCCTTTCTAGGTTCATAAGAGACGGTCCATGACTGTCCTTTTCCGGGTCATAAGAGACGGTCTATAACCGTCCTTTTCCGAATCATAAGAGATGGTCTATAACCGTCCTTGTTATTGACGGTCATGGGCCGTCCTTTTTACGGACGGTCAGAGACTGTCATTTTCACATTCACAAGGGTCCAGTACTCGGCTACCATTATAGACGAACTATGACCGTCCTTTTTTAGAGATGGTCTATGACCGTCCTTCTTTAGAGACGGTTTATGGCCGTCCTTTAAAAAATAAGATGTTAAAATTTGACGGCCATTGTGACAGTCCAAGACCGTCCTTTTTTGCCTTTTGAGACGGTTTTCAACCGTCCTTTTTTCGCTGTTTTGGCGTAGTGTTTAGGGGCCAAAATGGTGCGTTTGCTTAGCCTCTGAGGAAATATGAGTTTTTGGGGGATTTAGTGACCACGTTGAAACATTCATGCGGCCACAAAAGCTTCATATCAAGCTAAGCTCTTTCGTGATTTCAGTTCATCTCAGTGGGAATGACCTTATAAACTGTTTGGATGCCATATAAACACCAAGGTGGAGTCCAGAAAGGTTTCAATAATAGAAAACTCTTTCCCCAAATTTCGCTCTTGTAAGGCCCACTTGAGTTTTAGAACTGCCTCATTTTTGGTCGCATGTTGTAAAATGATCTTGCAAAACGGATGGAAGGGATGATTTCTCCCAAACTCATGGCGGGGCCCACCTAGAATCCTGGCACAAGAATTTCCAGCGAAAGGCTTTCGTAGGAAACCCGCGTGCATCTGCATTCATGCTTTTTTTGGGGGGCGCGGATTAGCTACTGATAGGTTGAGCAGCGAGAGAAGTGACATCACCAAGTTCCGTGGGCCCCACCATGATGTATGTTTTGTATCCATACCTTCCATCCATTTGGATAGATCATTTTAAATCAACATCCAAAGAATGATTTAATTCCAAAGCTCTAGTGGTCCCCACCACAGAAAATAGTGGGGACAGTGATGGACCATTTAAAACTTCTAAAGGACACAAAAGTTTTAGATCAAGATGGTATTTGTGTTTTCCCTTATTTCATGTCTTTTTTAACTTTTGAACAGGTTGGATTTCAAATAAACATTATCGTGGGCCTTGGGATAGTTTCAACGGTGGGAATCACTCTCCTCACTATTTTCTGTGGTGAGGTCCACTAAAGATTTGTATCTGCATCATTCTTTGGCTCATGCCCTAAAATGATATCTTAAAATGAATGAACGGCATGGATACAATACATACATCATCTTGGGGCCCACGGAACTTGGTGACGTCACTTCAGTAGCCAATTCGCTACTCAACCTGTCGGTATCTAATCCGCGTCCTTTGTTTTTTTTCTTTTTTTTTTTTTTTTTTTTTTTTTTTTTTTTTTTTTTTTTTTAAAGTCATGCATTCATTCATGCTCCATGGCTATAAAAAGGAGTTGAGGGAGAGGCATACAACATACATTCAGAAGTAAGCAAGAGATTAAGGTAGAGATGGAGAGTAAGAAGGTTACTTTGCTCATGTTGGTGGCCATGGTGCTTGTGGTCAACTTTGCTCCGTCTGCCTTTGCCCCCTGTAAGAATGGCAATGGGGTTACTAACAGAGGGACTCCCCTGTCAAGGATAATCTGGAAGGTGGACTCCGCAAGGATGGCTGTGCCGGTTCCTCATGCAATATCCTAGAACGACCATTGTTGTAATGGGTGTTATTGCATTCCGGTTGATATTTTGGATGGGGTGTGTGTTGGGTCGTGTTGCTAGGTGTATATGCACTTCCACCACGAATGACGATTGATGATTTAGCATAAAATAATGTCAATCGTGTTTGTGTTGTGTTGTTGTCTAGTGGAAGCTATGGGTTCATGTCCTATTTCTATGTTTTCTTATAACAATGTTTGTTTGTGGCTTGTAACTTTTCACCTTGTGTTTTATATAGTGGTGTTATTGCATTCCAGTTAGCAGGAATTGTTGAATTAATGCACTTGAAGAGAGATACATGTATTTGTTCTAGTACATGTATTTTTTGGAATACAATGTATCTTTTGGAATACATGTATTTGTTGCAATACATGCATGTATTCATGCTTAGAATTTTGTGAAAAGGTTCATGTCTCTTTGTTGAAGAGTCACATGCCCCTTAGTGTTTTTTTTTTTTTTTTTTTTTATGCATATATTAAATAGCTTTTCTTTGTTAAATGTATCCAAAAGCCTATAAATGTGTGTATGGATTTCATTTTCAAGTATGAAGAAACAATACAACAAAAATCAGTATTCTCCTATTCCCTTCTAAGTTATTTTTTCTAAGTAAAAAGGCTACAATAGCCTACAAAGTGATATCAGAGCGTAGTTTTGGGTCTTGACTGGGTGTTAGAAACTTTTAAAGAAGTAGAATCGATGACAACAAATGGTGCAACGATTCATCCTGCAATTCCCATTTTTGGAGGGGAGAACTTTGATCATTGGAGCATCAAAATGAAGACCTTGTTCCAATCTCAAGAGCTATGGGAGATTGTTGAAACCGGTTATCCAACTACAACTAATCTCACATCTCTCTCAGTCATACAACAAGAACAACTGAAGGAGAATAAGAAAAAAGATGTGAAGGCCCTCTTCTTCATCCAACAAAGTGTTTCTGATTCTATCTTCTCTGTAATAATTCTATCTCAAACTGCAAAGCAAGTTTAGGACACTTTACAACAGGAGTTCAAAGGTACGTCTAAGTGATTGCCATCAAGTTACAAACTCTACGGAGGGATATGAAAATCTAAAAATGAAATACTCAGAAAAGATAAAAGCTTATCTTTCACGAGTGATTGAAGTAGTGAATTAGATTAGGATCTATGGAGATTCTATTTCTGATGAAAAGGTGCTTTAGAAGCTTTTAATTAGCCTCTATGCAAAGTATGATGTTGTTGTTGCCACAATAGAGGAATTTAAGGACCTTTCAACCTTCTCATTGGTTGGGTTGATGGGCTCTTTAAAATCACATGAGCAAAGATTGTTGAGGCATGAAGAAAAATCAATTGAAAGTGCGTTTCAAACAAAACTTTCAATTGGTTTACAAAGTTCTTCCGAGAAGACACAAGTTGGTCCCGGAAAGAATAAAGCAATTACAAGAAAGGTGGAAAATAGATGAAAGGGAAATGGCAAAATCGAAACAAAGGTAAAAATTCAAATCTTACCTACGACTTTTGCAAAAAGTCTGGCCATATTGAAAGTGAGTGTTGGAATCGAGAAAAACCTCAATGTTTTAACTGTAAAAAGTTTGGACATGTAAAGATGGATTGTCATTTCAAGGACAATCAGCATACTGCAAACTTCTCTGAAGAAAAAGTTTAAGAAAATATGTTTTTTTGCATGTCAGTACTCACTCACTCAAATCGAAGACATATAATACTTGGACAGTGGATACAACAATCATATGACAGGTGATGATCGGATATTCACAAATATCGACTCATCCGTCAAATCTTAGGTCTGTATGGGAAATGGTGTTATTGTGGAAGCAAATAGAAAGGGGACAATTGCCATTGAAACCAAGAAAGGGGTCAAGTAGGGGTGCACATTGAACTGGAAGAACCATGGAACCGGACCAAAACCAACCAAATGGTCCGGTTTGGTCCGGTTCTAGAGTGTAGCGGTTCCGGTTCCGGTTCCAAAAATCAAAGAACTGATTAC